>CP092867.1:22078415-22678415 GCA_030710605.1 Cordylochernes scorpioides
AGGTTGGGGCTATTGAAAGTCAATAGTCTATACCACTCCACCACACCTACACCCCCTGAAACTACCAAAGAACGCCAAATTTAGAAAACTTTTAAAGGTTTTTTTTTTGTAATAGTGGGACGAATGTATGGCTTTTTCAGATTGCTGTGTTTTACCAGTAATAAATGCCTGAATTGTTCTTGTCACCTTGTGTGTTCTCATCTCTAATCTAAAATGTTCCTGTTGTACAGGAGCCTTCCCTGTTTGCAGTGTGCAAGCTGCTGGAGACAGGGCTGGTGAATCTGGACAGGGTGGAGGTGCTGTGGAAGCCAGTCACCAGCCACCTGTTGGAGGTGAGTGTCACCACCAGGTGGTGTGGTGGTTGTTGCAACTGCTCTGTGTTGCATAGGTCTGCCATCATCCTCACATCAGGATGAGGGAGTGGGCCGCTGAATCCATCACTGATCTCGTCAAAGCCGCTCTGACTCACAAATCATCTGTTCCTCTGAAAGACAATCCTGTAAGTTTATCCATCCACCCATACCCCATCTTTGGTTGTTGTTGTTGTTTCTTATCCCCTTGTGTAAAGCTTACACCAATTCCATGAGCATGAATTCAATCTTTGACGGTTTGTGGGAGTTAGCTGTGTTGTTGTAGGACCTACAGACCATGCTGCTAGGGCCGCTCTGTGAGCTGTCCTCCACCCCCCATCCAGATGTGAGACAGAGGCAGCTGGACTGTGTCCTGCAGCTCCTGCAGAGTACTGGGGAAGCTGTCCCTGCAGGTTGGACACAGATCCTCCACATCATTGGTGCCATCTCAGACAGCCAGGGGTGAGTACATATCCGTCAGTATCTCCTACATCCCAGTACAATGTGTATGTGTGTAGTGAGGGCCTGATCCGACTGGCCTTCCAGTGCCTCCAGCTGGTGGGGGCAGACTACCTCCCTTCTCTGTCCCCCTCCTGTCTCCAGCTCTGTATCTCCACCTCCGCCAAGTTTGGATCTCAGAGCCAGGAGCTCAATGTCTCCCTCACTGCTATTGGTCAGCTGGTAGGTGACTTCTGCACTCCTATTGGATAGCTGAAATTTGTCCCCCTATTAAACATCTTGTAGTTAATTCGCTTCTTCTTTCTTTCTTTTGTTTATTCAAAAAAATAATAAGGAACTTAAAATAATCCCCAGTTATAGTATAGATGGGAATTTTTCTGGGAGGATATTGATCTAAAGAGACAAGGGTCTCCTCTCCCCAATTATAGTGATACCATTTTGGGAACCGTGGTTATAGTGAACTCTTAAAGTTCTGCAATCCCATTGAAGGTTTAGCACACAGACACATGGTTTTTTTTTACTACGTATACATATCTACATAAGAACCTTTTCAGCTGGCCTTCCCACACTGCAAATTCCCAAGAATTCTTGGTTATCCCTATGTTAAAGTATAATTTAGATTATAGATTATAACACAAGGTAATAAAACCAATTCCAAATAAATAAATAGTATATGACGTTTCAGTAACAGTGTTGTAACCATCATCAGAGTCAAAAGTACTGCATCTTCATTTTCGATTTTCAACAGCCACAACCACCCGGGATTGATTCCAATAATAGTATAATTCAGTACTTTTGTCTCTGATTATGGTAACAAGGTTGTTACAGAAATGTCACATACTATTTATTTATTTGGATTTGGTATTATAACCTTGTAGGTGGGGGGTCGGTGGAAGGCTGGTTAAACCGTTTGGTTTACGACCACTACGACCCGGGTTCGATCCCCGCATTGGACACTTTTTTCTGTTTAAAAAAAAAATGCTCAAATGGCCCCCCGATTCTTGCAAAAGTCCAACCCCACCAGCGAGTGCAAGTAACCAAACGGGGCTCTGGCACATTTGTAAGTGCAAAGTCGAACTGCTTTCACATGTGTAGACATGTGGTGCGCTTACAGTAAAAAAGCAGTCGCTAACTACCCACCATGATTATCATGGCCTGTACCACGTGTACTAGGGATAAGCAAAAAAAAAAACCTTGTAGGTTATCTCTATTAATGAGTAGGTAAAAAGAAAGCTTGTGGTTTGTAGTTTTAACACTATTGGAGCAAACACAAGGTAATAAGACCAAATCCAAATAAATAAATAGTGTGTGACATTTCAGTAACAGCATTGTTACCATCTTCAGACAAAAGTGCTGAATCGTCAAGTCATTCAATACTTTTGTCTGAAGATGGTAACAACGCTGTTACCGAAACGTCACACCCTATTTATTTATTTGTATTTGGTCTTATTACCTTGTGTTTATAATCTATAATCCAAATTGTGTCTTATCACTATTGGAGCAAGTAGTCTGTCTAGACTCCATTACTTTGTGCTCTGTCTGTGTGTGGGGTTGAAGATGTGTGTGTGTGATGACAGTGGAACATAGCGGACTACCTCTACCAACATCAGTCCAAACTCTCCACTGCACAAGGAGACGGCCAAGAAGAGTACGGACAGCTCTGGATGTGCCTGTTCTCTCGCCTGGGAGAACTCTGTGTGGATGCCAGACCCGCTGTGCGCAAGAGTGCAGGACAGACTCTGTTCTCCACTCTGAGTGCCCATGGATCTCTGCTTCCCAGGGAGATGTGGCACGCAGTCCTGTGGCAGGTGCTCTTCGCCCTGCTGGAGCAGGTCCGCACCCTGTCCACCGCCGCCTCCTCCGACAGACTCTCTGCCGCTGACCAAGGCACCATTCTCATCCATCATTCCCGCAACACTGCGCAGAAGCAGTGGGCTGAGACACAGGTACTGGTTCACCCCTGTTTGATGTATTCTTTTTTTTCTAATCCATCAGTTGATTGCTTAAACCAACTCGCGCAGACCATGCTTTCCTAGTATAATGATGACTTGCTGGGGAATTTTGTAGATATCTTGCTTGTTTAGGACACAGCACTGTGCTCTGGGGATGTCTCACAAGCCAGACATTGGTGTATTCTGGTGGGAGGAAATCCCCTCTGCCAATATTGTGACTTGGTCCAAGTAAACATGGCATATTGATGTTGGCCTTAAGACAAAACTTGTCAGTTTTTTTTATCAGGATCCGGGTTATCTAGACCTGTTTTGATCACCTTTTTGTAATTGACAAATTTATCTTCAAAGACTCCGATTCTTTTACAATTTCTATCACCAATTCCAATTAGTTAAACTTGGCTCTGGCACTCAGTAATCACCAAAGTCAAAATACTTGTGTAGACATTTGGTGTACAGTCAAAGTAGTCTCAACCCCCTTTATCCACCATGATTGTCATGGAACTGTACCATATGTTCTTGGAACAAGAAATTAACAACACAACATTACATTTAGGATTTGAAAATATAAACTATATTTTCTTATATCTTATCATTGTGTGTACAGTAAAGAAGCATTAGAAAATAGGTTAATTTCAAAAAGAAGTAGACTTGTTTTAAATAGTTTGTATATATATTTTTTCATATACAGATGGTACTCTCTTGAACCATTTACATTTAGGATTGTAGTAGGATTTGTAATTGTAAAGTCGAACTGCTTTTCACTGTATAGACATGTGGTGTACTTACAGTAAAAGCAGTCGCCAACTTCTACCCAACATGATTATCATGGCCTGTACCAGGGGTACTAGGGATAATTAAAATATATATATGTTATATAAAAATATTATTTTATTTTAAAAATTATATTTCATAGATTCAAATATTCTGTTTATATCTACCACCAGATGTCGGGACTTTCCCTATATAAAACCGATTGTTGTTGTTTCCCGATGGCCGGCTCAAACCGTTTGTACATTATGTAAATAAGTTGTTTTTTTTTCTTAAGCCAGGCAGTACTTTTATCAAATATGTTTTTTATATATTCCTTTTGTTCAATTAAAGCAATTACTGATCAAAACTATTTTTATTATTATATTTTCAAAATTTTTGTCACGACTGCATTACCAAAGCAAATCCTTTTTATTTATTATATATATTTAGGATTGTGCTTCCATTGTTGTTTGATTAGCTAGTAGCTAACTGTGATGGTGGGGGCAGGTGCTGACATTGTCCGGAGTGGCTCGTATGTTCCACATCAAGAGGGATGTACTGCAGTCCCTACCGGACTTCTCCAGAGCCTGGGCCCTCCTCCTGGACTACATAGAGACCAGCGCACTGAGCAGTAACAACGAGGTGGGTCCATTTGTCACACCACTTGTCAACCCTGTCAACTGTGCTGTTGTCAGGTGTCCTTCTCCGCTCTCAAGAGTTTCCAGGAGATCCTCAACATTCCAAGGTCAGAAGATGATTCCAAAGAAGGTGCTGCTAAAGATGACGGGTGAGTTTCTCTCAGTTTATCTCTCTTATAAAAATGTGAAACACAACTTTGGTGGGAGTTCCTCATTCTGATCAAAACTGTCTTGATCTTTATAATATATATATGTCGTGATCGAATGGAAGGGTGCAACTGTTATGCATGCAATCCCAAGAATTAGTTCCAGCCAAGTAAACAGACGTGCCGTAGCATTCGTCCGCAATGTCTCCCACGTTTATTTTTGTACAGTTTTTATAGATGGATGAATTTGCATATTTACATTTTAACACAAGCTTAACATATTTACATACTTATTTTGGCGAAAAGAAATTATACATCTTGGATATTATGCAAATTATGACATATATACACTCATGTACAAAACTTAAAGGAAGTTGTACCTTTTAGCATGTATATCAGGATTCAGATAATAACTCTGAAAGATATTACAGTGAACTTTATTGAAGATCCACAAGATAACCAAGTGTGAACAAAATTGCTCCTGTTTCCTAAAAAAAAAAATAGGCGACCAGTGACATCAAACTATGAAACTTTCTTAAGTTTTATCCATGAGTGTATATATATATATATAGATTCCTCCATAAGCTTTATCTTGAATTCATGATGAAATTTCAGTTGTAAATATCCACGCTGCGCGCGTTTGTATTTGTAAATATTTCTTGTAAGATATAGTCGATATTTTTTTAAACCCGTTGAAGAATGATTATCATTTGAAACCTAACAATTTGAAAATAAAAAGAAACTCATTGTGAGGAAAAAAATATTTTGTAGCTTTATCTTGAATCCCAGATTTACCTCTCTACATATTTCCCCCCCTGTATACTTTGTATGTTCCATTGTCCTGACAGCAATGCTGGGTGTCAGTCCAATGTGGAGCGTGGCATGGAAGGTCTGGTACAACATCGGCATGGTGGCCACCAAACCTCCGGCCCCGGAAAAACCGGATGAAGAGGTGTACCTCCCCTCACAGCCATTCCTCACCGCACTCATCCAGATCTTCCCCTGTCTCTTCCATCACCTCAAGTCCAGGTATTTCTATCACACCTAGCTCATATTGTCACTGAGATATTTAAGATTTAAATGTGATTCCTTAATTAGAAAATAGGGAGAGATAATTTTTTTTTTTTGCTTATCCCAAGTACACGTGGTACAGGCCATGATAATTATGGTGGATAGAAGTAGGCGACTGCTTTTACTGTTAGTACACCACATATCTACACATGTGAAAAGCAGTTCGACTTTGCATTTACAAATGTGCCAGAGCCCCGTTTGGTTACTTGCACTCGCTGGTGGGGTTAGACCTTTGCAAGAATTGGAGGCCATTGGAGCATTTTTTTTTAGCAGAAAAAAAGTGCCTTATGCGGTAATCGAACCTGGGTCGTAGTGGTCGAAAACCAACAGTTTAGACCATCCTTCCACCGACCCCCCCCCCCCCTAGAGAGAATTTTAAATAGATTATAAACAATGGCCGTTTGTACTCGCCAAGGCTGCTGGTCTTTCTACCTTTCTGACTCACTACATTCTCAGAACTCCTCGCTCCTCTGCAAGGATCTCCTTGAAGTCATACCCCTAGTGGAACTCCAGAAATGAATGACAGACATCTCAAGTCAGAGCTGTTAATTTGGATATTATAGATTAGGTGACAAGACCAATTCCAAATTAATGAAATGTTTTGTAATGTTTCTGTAACAGCATTGTTACCGTAAACTTTTCATTAATTTGGATTTGGTGTTGTTGTTGTTGTTTCTTATCCCCTTGTGCAAAGATTACACAAATTCCATGAGTTCATGCTCCTCATGCTGTTTTATGATAAGCAGTGGTCTCTCCCAAAGGTCCTGTTTAGTGCATCTAATGCAAGCCAAAATGTGTTATGGAGCTGTTACCTTTGGTGTTGTTACCTTATGTTCCATCCACTTATATGTTTTGGGCTGTTGGCCCTTGTTAGCATGATGCAAGCTGTACCTCAATGACCAACCTAAGTGGTCACCTCAGCTTCTTTTTACCCAAGAAAAAAGTTATTTAAGGTCAGATGAGTATGCTTAGATGGGACTAGGCTATCAGCAATGTTTAGTTGACTAATTGGTGGATGTTCTATGTAGACAGCTAGAGTGGAAAGATTGAGATTAAAACTGATTTATTACAATGTACATATAAGATTATATAAGGTTAAATACATGAATGTATGAATTATATATGTTATAAATAGAGATGAATGAGATTTCTGTTGTATTTTAGAATTGTTGAGATTATGCTATGGTAATGCAGTCGTGAATGCATGTCTTGAAATAAAAATAATGGTTTTGATCAGAGGTTGCTTTAATTGAGCTAAGGAATGTATAAAAGACATAATTTGGTAAAAATACTGCCTGGCTTAAGGCGTAAGAATAAAAAAATGAAAAGATTATTTACATAATGTACGAAGTTTTGAGCCGGCCATTGGGATAAAACAACAACAAGTTTTTATAGGGGAAGAGTGACCTCTGGCGGTCGATTTAGCAGAGTATTTGAATCTATGAAATTATAATTTAAAATAAAATAATATTTTTATATAACATTAATATATATAGTCACGACCGTCTTTCCTGGCCTCTGTCACGGATGAAATTTAAAAATTAAGAAAAGATGCCGAAACCCGGGATCGAACCAGGGACCTTTAGATATTCAGTCTAACGCTCTCCTAACTGAGCTATTTCGGCTTATTTTATTTATTTCTATAGAAGCTTCTATCTATATAATTATGTATATTTTCAAAAAGTCAATTTACACATCTTCGCTGGAGACCATGGGAATACTGACTAATTCATTATGCTAACATAATTATAAATACAAGTATCAGAGTCATCAACAATTCTGCCATCGTTTGCTTTTGTGAATGGAATAAAAACCCAAATAGGGCCATTTCTTATAAGCATCGGTGGTTCAGTGGTAGAATGCTCGCCTGCCACGCGGGCAGCCTGGGTTCGATTCCCGGCCGATGCATTTTTTTTCTTTTTTACAATTTTTAAAACTCATTTATATTATTATCCCTATATATATAAAAGTCAGCGTATGTATGTATGTATGTATGTTTGTCAACTATACACGTCCACAATACGTAACTAATATGATAATTGTAACAAATAGTATTTGAATAAAAACATTCAATCGGGTAAAACACGGGCGTTGCCCGGGTCATTCGGCTAGTATATATATAAATAGATTAAAATATATACAAGTCATCATTGGTGGTGCCCACCGTATGAAAGACTCCGCCACCGATGGACTGCGAGAGTTCTTTCCCACAGAAGTGGGCAGGTCGATGAAGTAGCTGGTGTTGCCCACCTCAAGACCAAGATGGTACTTGTAGATGGTAGCCTTCGCTACACTGGAGAGAGAGAGAGAGACAAACATGGTGGTTGCAGGTTCTCAGGGGCAGATTTCCAGAAATTAGCGGCAGTGTGCCAGAGCGCAGTTGCTGTGCCGGCCCATAGTGAAGTGGTGCTGGCCACGGAGCTGGTGCTCACTCCGCTACAGGATGCCATACTCCATGCCATGGACCTACTACAGAAGGTATTGTCCCTTATTGACCTGACCCATGGTGGGGATAACTGACAACTGGTTTTGGGGTTATTCAAATAATCTCTCTGATTAGGTACAATTTGGATTATAGATTAGAACTGCAAGGTAATACAGTTAAACCTGTCTATAGCGCCCCCTCTTGGGACTCACCAAAATAGGGTGCTATAGGAGGGGGTTACTTTTAATGTAAATCGCATCGTACTACGTATTTAAAATCGGGCGCTATAGAGAGGGAGGCGCTATTTAGAGGGGGCACTATAGACAGGTTTAACTGTATAACCAAATGAATAAATAGTGTGTAACATTGTTGTTACAATCATCAGATAAAAGTAATGAATTCTCCAAAATGTCATACACTATTTATTTATTTGGATTTGGTCTTATTACCTTGTGTTAATAAGGACATCTCTCTTTATTAAGCATTCTTGAAGCAACTAAACTATTCTGTCTTTGTTGTTGTTGTTGTTAATGTCCATCAGTCGTTCGACTTTTGGAGACTCTTTGGAGACAAATACTCTGAAAACTTGATCTCTTAGTGATCATCACTTCTAGCTCATCTAGTAACCTTCTGGTAATTTTCTTGACACTTTCTAGCCAGCTCATTGCAGGTCTTCCTCTCTTCCTTCAATTTTTGCCCCCCAACATCAATATCTTTTCTAAACTTTTTGCTCTCCTTATGTGTCAGGTTAGTCTTTGTTTACACATTCTTCCATTCTGACTCTACTCAAATCTACTACTGGGATTGGATCATCATTTTAGTTTAGTAGTCTGTGAACTTGAAGAAGAAAGATTTGAAGCTTTTCAATTGTGTGGACATGAAAGAAGCTGCTCAGAATGCAGTGGACAGATAAAAGAGGACAAATATACTTGATTTTAAATTAAACCTGGTATAAATCCCTATAATCCCAAATATTTAAATAAAGACTGACCTAATTTGGGACATATAAAGGGCTGGCTTGCCAACATCTTGACTCTTTTCTTTAACACTTCATCGCTGTCTTCTATAATGTTGTTTGTTGCACTGTTTCAATATATTTTTTTAAAGATATTTATATTTTACATCTAGTAAAGAATTTTTTAGAAATGGTTCAAATTGTTTTACGGCTTTTTCAGAGAAAGTAATGTTTTCTTTTGTAATTCACAAAACGATGTAAAGAACTTTACAAAAAGAAACTGATGGTGAAGTATATTTACCCCCAGAGCCACCTAACAACGTACTTTGACTCCTAGATGTTAGCTATAGCTGAGATGTTCTGCCACAGAAGAAACCCTGGGTGTCCAGGAAGTACTCTCAGCCCAAGGCACTCATCTCTCCATGCTCCCTGCCATCTTCAATCAACTCCTCACCTTTGTGGGCTATGCCTGCCGAGCACCACCATTTGGCAAACTGCGACCCCCCACCACCAAGCCATCTGCCAAACCCTCCATGGTAGGTACAATGAGACCTTCCTACAAATGAAAGTTTGCATCCTCAAAATTACCACTTTTTTAAATGATTAGCACCCATCCAGTAAGATGGCACCTCTCCTTAAAGAACACTTTGTCTCTGTAACTTTTTGTAGTTCCTATGTATATGTAAGGGATATATGATCTTAATTTTCATACTGAGACATTTGTCTATTCCACAAAAGGATATCATCATGGCTTCCAAATACAACTCTAGTGTGAGCATTTATTGGAAATGAGATCAAATCATAGCAGTTGTCCCATGACTTAGTCTTCAATTGAAAAATTGTGTTTGTGTTAAAAAATTTGGCCAAGATAGGAGTGTAACATTATTAACTATCATGTATTATCATCACAGATTTCTAGAAACGAAACCACAAAATTGCATGATTAAAGATTAGACCCATTATGTTCATTGATGAAGAAAAGGTTTTTCCTGTCTGCTCAAAATGCTCCAACTCCACTCCAGCACATATCCTGGACTGTATTGGAGCTAAGACCTATACAACAACCCCAAAACTATAGTTGAAAATATCATTGCTTTAAACCTTCCTGACCTGGTGTAATCTTACCCATAGGATAATAAAAAAATGTTTTTTTTTTTTTAACTCACATGTTTAGTTAGCATTAGGTTACTTAACACCAAACCTCCCGGCTACAACCTACCTAGGAGGACCTGGTCAACCCTCAATAGAATCAGGACCTCTACTGGTAGATGCAACTACCTACTAAATAAGTGGAACATGAGTCCAGACCAGAACTGCGACTGTGGACAAATACAAACAATGCACCATATCCTAAGGGACTGTCCTCGAAGATTCTTCCAGGGAACACTTGGGGATATCCACCGGTGCACAGAGGAGGCCCTGGAGTGGATTCGTCACCTCGACATTCCACTCTAGAGAAATTTGCCAACATTGTTGTATTGTGCTGTAAAAAACAATATCATACGCAATATATATATATTAGGTTACTAAGCTACCAACTGAATTGGCTAAACTGTACTGGTGTACACTTGGTTTGAAGCCTCAACATTAGCATTTATATCAATTCTATCTAGGATGGAGAGCTCTCTGTTAATGGTGACATTATCAAACATTGTGGTCATTCTGATGTCTGCTCTATATACAAGGCCTTGATGATTTTGTTCCCCACTTTAGTTAGTTACCTTGATGTGTGCTAGGGTGACTGGACGACAATCAACTACGTGCCGTTTGGGGAACGTTGCCTAGAGCTGGTGGTGACCTTGTACCAGGCCACGGCTACCATGACATGTGTGGTTAATGCCGCCGTGCTGCACTCCATTGTCAAGGTTAGTTTCTTATACTAGAATGTCACATTTCTCCTTATTACACAAATAACTGTGTACGTACAGACCCTGAGGGTGCCCCTCTCCATGAAGTACTCCTGTCCCTCCCAGTACACCTGGAAACAAGCTCTCAACTCCCTGCTGAAGGTGCTACAGGTCGGACTGCCTGTAGCTCGACAACAGGGTGAGTTTTGGAACATTCATTTGGCTGGTGTCATCCTCAGTTGGGGTTTCTGTCAGACAAGACATACTTGGGTTATTAAGCACTAGCGCGCCATCTGTTATCAAAATGCGAAACTATTATAGATGCGTAAGATTCTTTTCAAAATAAAATAAAAATTTATACTGTCCTTACTGCAATGGAAAAATTAATGGGAGGGCCTAGCTCATCATTGGTGAACCCTCCCAGCGGTTTCGCCAGTTTAATCTACCATACCGCTGTTATATTGCATTTTTGGAACTTCCTTTTATAGTGATACTGATGCTGGACTCTTGGAATGGGTATTTTAGATGAACTATGGACATAAGCTTTGAGGACAGAAGACATACTTGGGTTGTTGATGTAGTTGATTCTTTTGTGGTAGATACTATATACAGTTAAACCTGTCTATAGCGCCCCCTCTTGGGGCTCACCAAAATAGGGTGCTATAGAGAGGGGGTGCTCTAGACAGGCCACTTTTAATGTAAATTGCATCGTACTATGTATTTAAAATTGGACGCTATAGAGAGGGAGGCGCTATTTAGAGGGGGTGCTAATAGACAGGTTTAACTATATATATTTTTTTTGCTTATCCCTAGTATACATGGTACAGGCCATGATAATCATGGTGGGTAGAAGTAGGCGACTGCTTTTACTGTTAGTGCACCACATGTCTACACATGTGAAAAGTAGTTTGACTTTGCACTTACAAATTTGCCAGAACCCCATTTGGTTACTTGCACTTGCTGGTGGGGTTGGATTTTTTGCAAGAATAGGGGGCCATTGGAGCATTTTTTAGAGAATTATTAGAGAAGCTAAATAATGTCAGTTACAAGCGATGTAAGGCTATTTACACACTGGTGGTAGCTAGCTTCACACTAAGACAAAACTTAAGTAGTGGAGAGTCTTTTGATGTCACTGGTTTTTTATATTTTTTGAAGGAGACAGAGGCAATTTTGTTCATACTTGATTATCTCATGTGTCTTCACAATAAAGGTCACTGTAATATATTTCAGAGTTATTGTCTGAATCCCAATCTACATGTTATAAGGTTTACCTTCCTCAAGTTTTGTCCTTAAGTGGATGAGTGGGTGCCATTGTTGTGTGTGCCTGGGTATGTTGTTGCATGGAGGTATCATGTATGTTGTTGTAAGTGTTTGTCCAGAACACATTTTGGCTTGCATTAGATGTACTAAACAGGACCTTTGGGAGAGGCCGCTGCGTATCATAAAACAGCTCGAGGAGCATGGACTCATGGAATTTGTGTAATCTTTGTACAAGGGGATAAGAAACAAGTGTTGGTGCTGTCCCAGGTCCCAAGTTTGAAAGTCTGTGGCCGGAGCTGGCAGCCACTTTGGAAGAATTCCTCTTCTCTCCCAGGTATCCTCTTATATTTACAGGATTTAACACAAGTACTCTGCCTGAGTCAAGCCGAGGTCATTGAGGAAAAAATCAATATAACTATAATGATAAGGCACAATTTGGATTATTAAAATATACAAGTATCAGAGTCATCAATCAATTCTTAATTCTGTCACCGTTTGATTTTGTGAATGGAATAAATACCCAAATATGGCCATTTTTCATAAGCATCGATGGTTCAGTGGTAAAATGCTCGCCTGCCACGCGGGCGGCCCGGGTTCAATTCCCGGCCGATGCATTTTTTTTTTTTTTACAATTTTTAAAACTCATTTATATATTATACAAAAATGACATCCACGGCACCAATTTATAATTGTAACGAATAGCATTTGAATAAAAGCATTTAATCGGGTAAAACCCGGGCGTTGCCCGGGTCATTCGGCTAGTAGATTATAAACACAAGGTAATAAGACCAAATAAATAATTAGTGTGTGACGTTTTGGTAACAGCATTGTTACCATCTTCAGACAAAAGTACTGAATTTAAAGCATGCTGTGGTAAAATTTCTCATTCAGAACTTTTGTCTGAAGATGGTAACAACGCTGTTACCGAAACGTCACACACTATTTATTTATTTGGATTTGGTCCAAATTGTGCCATATCGAGATAAGTTCTCTATTTATACATTACATCGCATGATGTCACAGGGTTTGCTAGGGCATGTGTCCAGTACCATTGATGGTTAGAGTGGAGTGGCTATATAAATATTTATTGAGTGAGAGTATATATAACAGAGGAAGGATGTGTGTGTAGTGAGCCTCCATCTGTCCAGAGTCTAGAAGACCAACAGCTAGATGAAGCCCTGGACTGTAAGGTAGGTTGGTCTCCCTCAAATAACTCTATATCCATTGTAATGCACAGTTTGGAACTACAAGGTAAATAAGACCAAATCCAACACACTATTTATTTGGATTTGGTCTTATTACCTTGTAGTTCCAACTCTATATTCACCTTTTTTTTTTCCCGAGTTCCACACGGAGTCTCTCACAGCTTGTCTTGTTTCTATACACTTGTTCAATATAGTGTGTATATAGATTTTTTATAAATATATATTTGATAAGGCACAATTTGGATTATCTATATATATAAAAATCAATGTTTGTATGTTTGTTTGTTTGTATATGTCCGGTATACAAATTCACAGTAGTTCACTAATTCAAACCAAAATTTCCATACATAGGTAAAAAAATACGGGGAAGACGATAGGCTATTTTTAAAAATATATAAATCAATTACAACAACAAACAAACAACAACAAAAAAGCCTTTATTTAGGGTCACTGACCCTATACAGGATTCACCAGAGGTATGCATAAGAACAAAGCAGTGAGACAACGGAAATAGCGATATATACAGAGTAAAAAGAGAAAGAAAAAAAAAAAACAAGAAAAGGAAAAAAAAAAATAATAATAAGAAAGAGGGAAGCAAGAAATCAACACAAAAAGAGTAGCAGTAAGAAAGTGAGGAGTGAGTATCACTTGGCCTTCTTCTGAGATATGGACTTGTGGAAACCATAAAACGCCGTAGCAATATACTTATTCTGGGTCATATTGTCAATTATTGATGGAAGTGAAGCACAGAGTTGCCCAGTTTTGAGCATAAGGGTTCTTCTTTCTTCTTTCAGAGCAGAGCAATCAAAAATATAGTGAGTGATTTCATTTTGTAGTTTTGAATTACAGAAGGTACAAGTCGGGTCCTCACCGCAGAGCATCTTGGTGTGGTTTTCTCTAAAAAAACTTGAAAGTATTCTAACTTGTGCGAGTAGTCTTACAACCGGGAAAGGAAAATCCCCTAAAAGGTATCCCTCCGTCATGAAAGATATGTGAATGTCTTTGTAGTGAGAGTATAGCTTAGATTTATCCATTCTTGTAAGGTCGTTTTGTATAGATTGGTCTGCCGCTGTTTTTAAGAGCCCTATATAAATCAATTATTAAAACTATATATTCAAATTATTCTACTTAGCTCACGAAACAGCGCCCTCTATCAAAGATTAGATTAAATTATGCTGATGCAAACAAATAGATAATACTAATAACAAACAATTATTTAAAAAAAATCTTATCTAAATATATATCACTCGGGTAGATATGCACACGGGTCAATCCCGGGGCAAAGCCCGGGTCACCCGTCTAGTAGATTATAAACACAAGGTAATAAGATTCACACACTATTTATTTGGATTACACTTATTACCTTGTGTTTAAATATATATTTGAAAACAATTTTTTATATTGACAACTTTCGCACTAAGTTAAGATATATATAGTGTCTGACTTCTTTTATTCAACACAACCTAAAATGGATAAGTCTTTTCAGTTGAATATAAATATTTTTAAATTTATAGTCAATTAAATTAACTAAAATAGCCTTATCGGGATTTGAATAAAAATGGATGAATTGAAGTCAGTGTTGAATTAGAAAGGTTTGGCTATATAGTAAGAGAGTGACTGATAAAACACAATTTGGATTTATAGATACAAGAAAATAAGACCTAATCCAAATAAATTAATAGCGTGTGATGTTTTGCTAACAGCGTTGTTACCGAAATGTCACACACTATTAATTTATTTGGATTAGGTCTTATTTTCATGTATCTAAGAGGAAAACTCTTTAAACATGACTATAATCCATAGCTAAATTAGTTGTATAAATTCATAGTCGGTTTTTTGTCTTATTGTAATTTCCGAATCTTAATTTAGTCCTTTTTATGTAATCTTAGCGTATCTCAAATTTCATTGTTTTAAATTTGTTTTAAAAAATTTTTTATTTTATTTTAAAGTTTTCGGCACATTTGCATGTATCGGTGTATACGATATATTTTATTACAATTTGTTTATTTCCGGTAAGATTAGTTCTACGCCTATATATAGTTCAGATTTTGTACTATTTTTTAATATATATTTGCGAAATCGGCCTGATGATAGGCTAACGCCTGAAAGCTTGCCAAATTGCAGAATAAAAGAAACTTGTTGCAAAGAAAAATTTTTTCTTCCTTAAATTACTGATTGCAATTATTTAGGTTTTTATAGTGATGACTATAAATAATACTATGTTGTTGAAAGGAGGTTTTCCCCAATGAAGAAAAGTCCTCCTCCACATAGTCAGGGAGTCTTCATTATCTCCCCTCATCTAAAGGCTCAGGAAAAACTTTTAGATGAATGTTTTTATTGGCAACAAGAATGTCACCTGTACATGTATATGGATTACAATAGAGGGATATTACCTGTTTTTCAATACAAATTCTACAATAGGAAAATCTACATAGAATAAAAATGTGCAATTGATGGGATAAAATCATGAAGTCTTTTTCCCTACTTTCTCTTAGGATCCCTCCTCAGTCCCACATTTTCTTTTGACCTGAGATTCTCCTAATTCATCAAATTTTAAACTTTTTAAAGGACTGTCCTATATACACAGAGAGCTTATAAAATTGATGACTTTCAAATTTAAAAGAGATGTTTATTTTGTGTGGAGGGGAGGCTTTGTATTGTTAAAAGCTTGAGATTTTTTGTGTTGTGGATGACAACACTCCTCTGTTCAGGTGATCCAAATGGTGCGAGAGAGCATCCTGCCCCACTGTACTCAGCTACCGAAGGACTTCATCTACAAGCTGGTATCTCTGCTCAACCAGGGGTCCATCCATTCTGCCACCAATGTTGGTGAGGGAGATCCCAGCACCCTCCAGGTTGGCGCAGCGGCTGTCAACTGTATGTTGGCAGAAGTGGAGTCCAGCCGCCGACTACGCGAGGAGTTTGCCAAGACCTGCTTCGAGACCTTGCTGCAGTTCTCCTTCCTGGGCCCCAGTCTGGGGGTGAACCAGCTGGCTGTCACCTCGCTCCTCGCCCGCTTCCAGGAGGTGGTGTGTCGCTACGCCCAGGATGAGAAGCTGCTGGGGAAATGTCCTCTGCCCAGGTACACCTACAATCTCATATTGATTGCTTTCTGTATTTCTTCTGTTTGAATGCCCATGAGTAACTTCTGGTTCTCCAGTTTATTTCTTCATTAGCTTCCATCCAGTCCATTTCTTCTTCTTCTAACCTTCCGTTCTTTCTATCTAATTTATCCTTCAGAACTCTCAGCAATACATTGCCTTTTTTTGTTTGTTGGTTTATTTGCCTGTGAATCCAATCCATTCACAGCATAACCTATCTACTTCAATGTTGTTGTTGTTGTGCCCAATAAAGAGCCTCAGATGTCTCCATGCATCTCTATCACAGCAGTTGCAATGTCCTCTATCCCATAGCTACTCCAATGTAAACCTTATTTGGTTTATACACCTTCATGTATGGTTTATTTGATAGCTTATTGGTTCTCTATTATCACACACAACTTTAAATGGCCCATCATTGTTGAATTCATTAGCCAATCGGAATGCACTTTTTTTTTTTTTGGCTCAGTGGTTGCATTGAGCCACGAAGTTCAATATTAAAGATATGAATCTGGTAATTTCATGGTTGTTGACGCTCAAAATGCTTTTGTTGTTGTGATTTTTTTGTACTTTATGTTTTTTAAATTTATGAATCCTATTTTGTTATTAAACTTTTAAAATATTTAGGGATCTGAGGATTGATTTCCTTATTCTGTAATGGTCTTCTTCCCCTCCTTCTTTTCTCTCAATATGATTTAAAGATGTGGATCTTTAGACTAAAGGATGGAGAGAAGTTGCTTTAAGACATTCCTCAGTAGCAGGATGACTTAGCTTCAATATAGAATCTCCCTGTAAAGGACACCTAATTGCAGAGCCAAAGTGTTCTTTAGTGAGAGGTGTCCTCTTACTGAAGAGTTGCTAAATAGTAAAAATGGTAATTTTGCGAATGAAAACTGTTCTTTATAGAGAGGTGGCCGCTAAAGGGAGGTTCTACTGTATCTGCTTATGGGTTAGTGGAGAATAGATGTATCTATATGGTCCCTATATTTTTTCCAAACAAACTTGCAACCAAACAAATGATCTTCAAAATTGCCATCAAGGTGTTAGTGATGATTAATATCTTTTTGGTGTCTTTATTTTCTTTTAATCCTTGTCCTCTAGGATCAAATCCTACAATGTTCATCCAGTGTTTGGAGTTAAAAGAGCTGTTGTTGTGGATCCAGGCACAGGATGGCTGAGATCTCCTTTGTACTGAAGGCTGTGGCCACTCTCACCTCTTCCCTCAAGAAGGCTCCGTCCGACACAGGTACATACAGCCACAGAAGTATTGTTTGTTTATGTGAAATATACTTTTTCTCTGTAAAAATACAGTATATATAACCTCGTGATAAGGCACAATTTGGATTATAGATTAGAAACACAAGGTAATAAGACCAAATCCAAATCAATGTTGTTGTTGTTGTGTCCAATGAAGAGCTTCAGATGTCTCCATGCATCTCTCTATCACAGCAGTAGCAATGTCCTCTATCTTGCTCTTCATTGGAAAATGGGTCCCGTTGCCACGAACAATAAACACATTATTTATTTATTTATTTATTTGGTTTTGTTCTTATTACCTCTTAATTCAACCAACTACAGTTAAACCTGTCTATAGCACCCCCTCTTGGGACTCACCAAAATAGGGTGCTATAGACAAGTCACTTTTAATGTAAATCGCATCATACTACATATTTATAATCGGGCGCTATAGAGAGGGAAGCACAATTTAGAGGGGGCGGTTTAGACAGGTTCAACTGTATATATAATTCAACACTCTGACTTTGATAATTCCAATCCCTTGGGGTATTTTGAATGAAAGAAGTTTGTGGTGTGACTGTATATTTAAATATCTAATTATTATAAGAGACTTTATAATCCCTGTGCCTCTAGAACTTGACAACTTCCTGATAATGGACTTCATGATGGTCATATATATGTCTGCCATTGATTCGGAGAATCTGAAGGACTTACTGTGTCAGTCAGACATTTTGCTATGAATGAGGTTTCTCTCGACATGAAGAACCTCCTTACTACTGACCCTAACATGGCTTCAGATTTTAGTTGGTAGTGCTTACTTCTAATGGTGATACATAATATACCCATTCAGTCAGTCATTGAATTTTTGTCAGTTTTTTTTATATGTCTACCTCACCATACTTCTGTTGATGACTGTGACTCTGTTGGTCCTTTTAAATATATGGCAGAAAAAGATGGTCTTCTAAAGGCTGCTTTCTATCAATCATTTTGTAAAAGTAAGACGACAAATCACAATGTGTTTATTTTATTAAAATGTGTCACGTGTATGAGTGTTAATTCTTTTAATATTTGTTGTTGTTGTTGTTTCTTATCCCCTTGTGTAAAGATTACACGAATTCCATGAGTGATCTCATGGATGTTGATGTTTTTGGGGGTAAAAAAGAGAAAATGTTACTTAAATATATTTTTAATGTTATCTTTATGCATAGAAACTACAAAAGTGAAATTTAAGAATTAAGAAAAAAATACAAAAAAAGAATCAAGAAGGCACTAACCGAGTTGCCAATTGTTAATTAAAATATGCTAGCTAATGTTATCATCATCAATTTATATTTATTCATATACCTGTATAATTTATTTACATAGAGAAAAATTCTTTGAATTAATATACCTAACAATGGAATGGGGTATAGGGGTGCAGCTTTCGTTGATCATGGCACCATGATCCAGGCACACTTTGGTGAAAGTCCGACTTTGCCTCTTTTAATATTGAAATCTAGTATAGAGGCTTGAGGACCAATTAACACTTTAAAGCTTGGCGAATTTTAATAAAAGAAAATGTTTTAATTTTTTGTTTTACTTTTATACCTAATGATTTGTAAGTACAGTAGAACCCTCCTGTAAAGGACAACACCTAATTGCACAATCAAAGTGTCCTTTAGAGAGATGTGTTCTCTTACTGGAGAGTTGCTAAATAATAAAAATGGTAATTTTGCAAATGGAAACTGTTCTTTGTAGAGAGGTGTCCTGTAGTGAGAGTGTCCTCTCATGGAGGTTGTATAAATAATAAAAATGGTAATTTTGCAAATGGAAACCGTTCTTTGTAGAGAGGTGTCCTGTAGCGAGAGTGTCCTCTCATGGAGGTTGTTCTACTGTATGTATTCCAGATCAGTGTGAGGTTATGACATTATGACGCTGTGTGTGGCAGTGGAGTGGGCAGTGTGGCAACAGCTGATTGGCCTGTACCCCCACCTGGTGGAATGCACCACCTCCACCTCCCCCCAGGTTTGCCGCTCACTCCGTCTGGTGCTGCACGAGTACGCCGACCTCCTGGTGCCCCCCATCCCCCCTCACCCTAATGGCACCAGCTAGCCCCCCCTCTGTGTGTGTACAGCTATTTCTACCATTGTAAGTAACTAGAGCAATACTAAGAAAAGAGAGAATAAAGTTTGATTAAAACACGTTTCTAAAGATTCTTTTCTTCTTCTTCTCTGATGTTGTGTGTTGTGTGCTCAGTCTTCAGATCAGAACTTATAGCCATCTATAAAGCCTTAAAATCCATCATATATACAGTAAAACCCCGCTAATACGAACCCTGGATATAACGAACCTTCCCTTATAACGAACCCACGCCGATTCCCAATTCCATTCCATTGAAAATACCATCATTATAACGAACTTTGCGATTTTTAGAATAAGGAACTACCCCTATAACGAACCTATTTTCGGTCCCAAAATAATAAAATCTATTTAAAATACTATGCTTATAACAAACTTAAAATTGTAATTTAAAAAAAAAATAAAACAACCAAATTTTGAGCATGTTTCAGCTCGCGGATCGCGATTTCAAAACAATAAATTTAGCGGCATTGTTTGTTTTGAATTTTGCACTTTATTTTTGCTGTATGTTGTATAAATTTTAACACATTATACTTTTTATTAAATAGAATATATTTGCATCCATTAAATTTGAAATATAAAAATACAAATGGCTTCCAAAATGAAGAAAATAAAGGCATTTTAAAAACAAAAGCGTTATTTCTTTAAAAAAAAAAAGGCCATTTTCAGAACTTTTCAAAGTGAAACAACACAGGCAAAATGTTAAGAACATATTAAAATAAGAGAATATAACTTTTCTATTATAAAAGATAAAATATAAAGCTATTAAAAATTGTTACAAAGAGGAATCAACCTCAACTTTTGCCGCGATCGCGATCGTACGTTTTAGGGCAAAAAAAAAAAATCCAAATAAATGGTCCCGTGATGAAACAAAAACTATTTTTATGCCTAAACTATGGTGATTGTAAAGTCAGCAATGTTTTGCATGACAGGTTAAAAAATATATATATATATATCTAGACCTAGAAGAATATGTGGGAAAATGGAAGAAAAACACTAACTTTATTTGAATGGTGCAATGCTTGAAGAATGCTTTGAAGCAACAAGGTGTTAGAGCCATTTTTCCAAGTAAACAATGTATTATATAATGTGATAATGATGTTTTAAATCATTTTATATCTTTGAATATATATTTAATAAAACTTTGCCTAGGATTTGTCTTGATTTTTAAATTAGACATAGAGGTACATGTATGTTAATGATAAGAAGAACCTATCATCTAATGATTTCTATTATTATTCAGTATTAATGTAAGGAAATTGGTCAATTAAGGGAATTAAAACAAAGTGACCACTATTAAGAGGAAGCCTCTTCTTGTGTGTATGGCTGTCCTTTAATTATACGGTCTAAAAATTTTGAAAAGTAAAAAAAAAAATAGCCAAACCGTGGCTATAGTGAACCAAAAGCTCTGTCCCATTGGGGTTCACTATAGAGGGGTTTTACTGTACTAATTATCAAGATATCTGGATTCTTACTGATAGTAGAAGTGCCATACAACACTTGAGTCACACAGGGGAACTTGGAGACAAAGTAAGCAGAAACATAATTGGTTATCTCCAAAAACTCTCAAAAACCTCAAAAATTCACCTTCAATGGATACCCTCACACGTTGGCATTGAAGGCAATGAAGCCGCTGATGTGCTAGCGAAAAAAGGCACAAAATAACCCTTGCCACAGAAAAATAAACTTACTTTTAAAGAAATAGAAACAATAGCCAAAACAAAAATAAACAAGAACTGGAGGATCCCACCTAAGCACAGTTGGTACAGTGGAGTGAACCCAGGAGGAGCTCTGAACATCAGAAATAGACAGCATCAAACAACACTAACAAGATTTAGAACAGGCCATCTCAAGCCATTGAAGATAGAAAATAATAACAAAATTTATCCCACTTGCCCAAAATGTAGTTTGGTACCTGCAGCTCCAGAACACATTTTGGCTTGCAATAGATGTACTAAACAGGACCTTTGGGAGAGGCCGCTGCTCATCATAAAACAGCTCAAGGAGCATGAACTCGTGTAATCTTTACACAAAGGGATAAGAAACAACAACAATAGCGAAACTGCTGGGAGGGTTCACCACTGATGAATCAAGCCCTCCCATTATTCTATCATTGCAGTTAGGGTAATAGAAAATTATCTTATTTCAAAATAGTTAATTTCTTATACACTACACAAGTTCAGAGCCCCTTCTGGGTCCACTCCACTGTATCACTTGGTATAAAATGCTCACAACATGGACTCCACATACTCCAACATTTATCTCGGCTTTTACTTTTAAAAAATTGCTACATTAACTCCCTATTCTCTCACAATTCCAACCCCACAATTAAGTGAAGTAAGCATTTTGTACTTTTTTTTGTTTTGCCTATCCCTAGTACACGTGGTACAGGCCATGATAATCATGTTGGGTAGAAGTAGGCGACTGCTTTTATTGTAAGTACACCCCATGTCTACTCACATGAAAAGCAGTTCGAATTTGCACTTACAAATGTGCCAGAGCTCCGTTTGGTTACTTACACTTGCTGGTGGGGTTAGACTTTTGCAAGAATTTTTTTTTTTTAAATCGGAAAAAAGTGCCCAATGCAGGATTCGATCACGGTTTGTAGTGGTTGAAAACCAACAGTCTAGACCATCCTTCCACCGACCCACTAAAGATAGAACTGCTTTCTATGTGTGGTAAACCCCTGGTGTACTTAAGGAATGAAAGGCTGTTGATAATTATCATCATGGCTTGTTCTTAAAATAAGAGACACTTAAGCCAGAAAAAATGAAAATAAAACATCTGTTAAGGTGCTCGCGCATTATAAATAAATATATTTTTGTTGGAAAGTTGAGGTCTTTTCTGGCCCAAGTGTCTCCGCTTCTTCTTCTTCTTTCTTATCTCCACTCAATCATATTAGGGTATCAAGTCTTGTAAAGCTTGAGATCATGACTGGGTGAAGTAGAATGCGTCTGCCTTTGTCATTAAGACTGGGAGCACTACTCAGTGGCAGGCCGACTTAGCTCCAAAAGAAATGGCCGCCTCTGACATGAGGAACAGACGCCATGTGCAGTCGCTCCTAACATGGAGTACAAACGCTGCTCATCCTGTATCCCTGGAGCCCTTACAGGGTACTATCAGCCAGGCCAGCTGAACCCAGGTTTTTAGTGAGCTTGTTACTGCTCCCCCTCCTCCTTTTTCATCCGGGAAGTGTCTCCTCTATCTTGTATTATGTGTAGTTGGGAGATGTCTTCTTTCACTATATACCCATCTTGTCTATTTATTATCTCCAGTATACATTGTACAGCAAAGTATACCCCATCTGGCTGAATAAATATAAACTAATTCTTGATTTTTATTTATTCCAGAATTGACCCAATACCCTTTCTATTCATATATGTTTCGGGCTGTTGGTTCTCATCAGTGGTAAAAGCTGTACCTCAACAACCACTAATGTACCCTTCCAATTTATACCTTCATAACCTTTCCTTAACAATCTACTCACTAGAGTATCTATAACCTGTACATATCCGGGACTCACCTCTAGACTTGCTCTCCTTACCAGACCCACCACTGAACCTCAACAACCATAAAAGCTGGTCTTTGGGCATCCTGAAAAATCATGAAACAAGTATTTACGCCGGAAAGGCCGTGAGAACACCAAACAATTTGAAAAATAGTATTAAAGTGAAATTTTACTGGTAATCAGATGGATAAAGATCAGCTTTTTTGGTCATTGAGGTACAGCTTGCACTATGCTGATGCATATCAATAACATGCCATAATACAAATTAAAACATCAAAACGCAAATGTTTCTTTTCACGGATAAACTACTACTGTCCTTACTGCGAAAAAACAATATTGGGAGGGCTTGGCTCATCAGTAGTGAAGCCTCCAAGCAGTTTCGTCAATTCAATCCACCAGACCGCTTCTGCATTTTGCTGATGAAACAAATTGTTTTAATGCCTTCTCAATAACAACAACAACAACAACAAAAAGCCTTTATTCAGGGTCACTGACCCTATACAGGATTCACCAGAGGTATGCATAAGAACAAAGCAGTGAGACAATGCCTTCTCAATTTTGCTTAAATCCTATACCCTCCAGTGTGATTGTATAATGCTCTGGTATCTGTTTGGATAAAATTGAACAGATTCTATATTTATATTCTATATTATATTTTACTATGGAAACAAGCAAGTTTTCAAGCAAAGATGATCTTTCATTGGCTTATTAAAACTAAGAATGAAACACGTACATGGTTAACTTTACTTGATTAATCAAGAATGGGTATTTGACCAATTTTTGGAATAATTAAAAATCAACAATTAGTTGATATTTCTTCTGACAGATGGCGTAATTCATCATCAACTTTTAGTTGTACAATCAGGAGATGTCTTTTTTCTTAATTTATCCATCTGATCCCAGTACAATATCACTCTAATTAAACTGTTTCATATCCCAATCAGCCTATTATTATAATTTATTTACTTTAATTCAAATTAATTCATTTAAATCAATCCACATTATTGACTGTATTGACTCATCCATTGATGAGCTCTACTCATCCCCAGCAGACACCATCAACAATCTCTACAAGCTTGATACCCACTCATGGAATTCATGTAATCTTTACACAAGGGGATAAGAAACAACAACAACAGCTTGATACCCTAATATGATTGAGTGGAGATAAGAAAGAAGACATCATTGACTGTATTGACTCATCTATTGATAAGCTCTACTCATTCCCAGCACACACCATCACAAGCTTTACAAGCTTGGTACCCTGATATGATTGAGTGGAGATAAGAAAGAAGAAGATTTACTTTAATTGACTATAATTCACCTAAAAATCCTGATCCCTTGAGGTGTTGAATTAAAGGAGTTGGACTGTATCATTTTATGGCTAAAATTTGATTTTTATAAATTGTCCCCATCTCCTCTTTTAGATTTGATAAGCCAGATGGATGATCATCTTTACTCAAAAACTTTAATTCATCCGAAAATACTGATCACTTGAGGTGTTGAATTAAAGAAGTTGGACTGTATCATTTTATTGCTAAAATTTTATTTTTAGAAATAGCCCCCATCTCCTCTCTTAGCTTTCATAAGCCAATAAAAGATCATCTTTGCTCGAAAACTTGCTCGTTTCCATAGTAAAAAGAAATTGTTCAACTTTACCCAAACTGATACCAGAGCATTATACAATCACACTGGAGGGTATAGGATTTGAGAAAAATTGAGAAAGCATTAAAACAATTTTTTAAAATACAATATAATACGGCTTATGATTGTAGAACGACATTTTACAATTATCCCGCAAATTTTTCTTTTGAACGAAAAATCGAAATTTATTTTAAGGAGAAATAACGATTATTTCTAACCTTAGGGATGAAGTATGATAGGATGAATTGTGAAGAGTAATGATAAACGAAAAAAATAAAGTGCCCAGGGATGGGAATCCCTGATTATAATCGTTATTTCTCCTTAAAATAAATTTCGATTTTTCGTTCAAAAGAAATATTTGCGGGATAATTGTCAAGTGTTCTACAAATTTTTAAACTGCGTCAAAGGGTGTTTTCCAACAAGAAGATGCTGGTTATCAAAAAGTTACAGTTTAAAACTTACTCCAGGTGCCGACCACAATGTTAGTTACATTATAGCTGCTTCCATCAAACTAGGTCAAAACTTCTCCTCTTGTAGTCATTGGAAGTTACACCAACAACCTTTATTGATGAATTTTGTTTTTATAGATTAATGTTCTCGTAAATATAGTTGTTAAAATCAAACCTAAAGCCTTACCCCAGTATCACAACACACAAAAGCCTTTATTAAGACACTAGACGAATTCTTAATGACAAAGGCAGACACATTCTACTTCATCCAGTGTGAAGATAAGAAAGAAGAAGGAGAAGACTAGACGAATGGCCCGGGTTTTACCCGAGTGCGAATATATTTTAAAAACGTTGTCTTGGGTGGTCGCTATAGACAGGGTGGTCTGTATAGACAGGTGTATGTATCACACAGCCGATAACAGGGTTGTCTAGAGTGGCCGCTATAGACAGGGTGGTCTGTATAGACAGGTGTATGTATCACACAGCCGATAACAGGGTTGTCTAGAGTGGCCGCTATAGACAGGGTGGTCTGTATAGACAGGTGTATGCATCACACTGCTGATAACAGGATTGCCTAAGGTGACCGCTATAGATAGGGTGGTCTGTATAGACAGGTGAATGTAACACACTAATGATAACAGGGTTGCCTAAGGTGACCGCTATAGACAGGGTGGTCTGTATAGACAGGTGGATGTATCACACAGCTGATAACAGGGTTGTCTAGAGTGGCCGCTATAGACAGGTGTATGTATCACACAGCTGATAACAGGGTTTTCTAGAATGGCCGCTATATACAGGGTGGTCTGTATAGACAGGTGGATGTAACACACTGCTGATTACAGGGTTGCCTAAAGTGTCCGCTATAGGCTGGGTGGTCTGTATAGACAGGTGGATGTAACACACTGCTGATAACAGGGTTGTCTAGAGTGGCCGCTATAGACAGGTGTATGTATCACACAGCTGATAACAGGGTTGTCTAGAGGGGGGCAGGGAGGACACGTGTTCGCCGGCAGCCAATGGGCGCGCATTCTATCCGTGAGCTTCAGAATAAGGCAATTATATAAGTAGATATAGTCTTATATTTTAAAAATAAGGCTTATTTTGGATTGTAATAAGATTATTTATTAATCCGATATTTCGATGGACCAATCTTCCATCTTTTATTTATTTATTTAAGTAACCCAGGTTCCTGGAGCGTACAGAAGTCGCCAACTACCCGGGATGTCCTTCTGACCTAAGTCTTCTTGGATTTATATACAATGCCAGTGGAAGTCCAATTAATGAGGTGTCGCCAGGCAGATTTCTTTCTTGGGAGATTTTCTAGGGATGCTGGACATATGTTGGTGATACCTAGGAGAGTGGCTGTCTGGAATCTTTGGTATTGGAAGGTTGGGCAAGTGAAGAGGAGGTGGTCTACGGTTTGGTCTTCATCTTGGCAGTGGGGGCAAATTGGGTCTTCTTTCGATACCGTTGCAAGGTCTGCCTGAATGTAACCATGGCCGGTCAAGATTGTTGTGGAGGTAGATCCATGCTTGATGTTTCGAAGCATTTGGAGGAGTAGTTTCGGGGTAGCAGCAAATCTTCGTAGATTTCTGGTTGAGTAATCTTGGATGTAGAGGTCTGTCCACATTTTGAGGGCTATCTGTTCTTTTTTACCGCGCGCGACGCTCTTTGGGAGGGTGGTAAAGGATATCCATCTTTTACGAGGTATTTTGCTACGTCTAGTGGCTCACCTGAAGCACGCGACCTGCTGTGTGCTTCATAACAAAATACCTCGTAAAAGATGGACGATTGGTCCATCGAAATATCGGATTAATAAATAATCTTATTACAATCCAAAATAAGCCTTATTTTTAAAATATACATATATTATGGATTGCTCTATATTCAGAATAGTCTTATATACGCAGTCTGCAAATGAAAATAATTTTTAAAAGTAAAATCTAATCACACACACAAGCCTTTTTGTTGGGGCATCCAGCCTTATACATGATTCCCCTCTACAGGATTTAGCAAAGGAAGATATTTCAAAAGTAAAAACTAGAATACAAGAAGTAATAAGGAAAAAGAAAAGAGAGAAGAAAGAAAAAACAAACAAAAAGAAATATAGCCATATATACAAAAATAAATATACAGAGCAAAAGGAACCATACATGATTAAATATTTAAATTAAAGTACCAATGTTTAGAATATGTCAAGGTTAGGATATCATTGAGAGGGCTAGTGTGAAGTAAAATCTAATCACATTTAATTGTAATAATGAAGTTTATATACAGGAAAAATTAATTAATACAATCAAGCTCATAAATAGATTAGTCTGGGTAAATCCGAAGAAATTTCGCTTATACATGGATTTACCATTGAGTCTGTAAAAGGAAATATCCCAGTATTAATGATTGTCTTGGGGAATTGAGGAATGCTAACTTGGTTTATGGGTGTTTTCTACCGTTGTACTCACATTTCTTCCATTGCCGCACTAACGATATTACACTGTACTTAGCATTTCGTGTGTTCATTGATGCGGAATAAAAACGATCAATTATTATTTTGATATATGAATTTATAATGAAAATAATACTCAAAATATCAGTTTGAGTCAAAAGGCGATCCATCAATTAAGATTATATAAAAGGGCGTACCTGGATCTGTAAAGAAAAAGAAAAAAAAAACATTTTTTTTCTCAAAATATTTCGAGTGATTTCTCCCTCTTTATCAATTTATTTCACATTCTTTACAGATCCAGGTACGCCCTTTTATATAATCAAAATATGAGGTTTTTATCCTTCTAAGAGTGTCTATGCCTATTCCAAAATAATTATAATAGGTACCGCTCAAAAAGAGCAACCTAGCTTATGTTATTTACAATGAAGTATTAAAAATAAAGAAGGCATATCCTGACCAAGAGTACATGTACTTTTTAGAAGGCAGAGCGCCATCTAGTGAAACAGAAATCAACTAAACATTGATTTTTAACTGTTCCCTGATATTTGGCCAACCCAATTTTTTGATAAATCAAGAAAAGCCATCCACGAACGCGTTTCGAGCTGTTGGCGCTCGTCAGCGTGGAGCAGGCTGTACCACTGAGATCAAAAAATTTATTCACAAAAATAGTGTCCAATACGGGATTCGATCCCAGTTCATGGTTGTCGGAAACAGACGGTTTAGACCGCCGGCCACTGACTATGCTATCCTCCTAAGAGTGTCTACGTTCATGGATAAGGTGTCCAATGTAGTCCATTAGCCGAATGACCAGGGCAACGCCCGTGTTTTAATTTAGACACGTGGACCTGTTAGATCATTAACGCCCGTGTTTTACCCGATTGAATGTTTTTATTCAAATACTATTTGTTACAATTATAAATTGGCACCTTAAATAGATGCATATATTAGTTAATAACTATAGCCTATGTGCTTTATCTGTCTATGTACTGTTGGCTTCCGTAGGCGTCTCTTACTGGGAAAAAGAAAGAGAGGATTCCATTTAGTTATTAACTAATATATGCATTTATTTAAGGAGCGACCCGCTCCAACACAATGGTTACAAAAACCAAAAAGCGAGTGGGGGGGGGGGGGGCAAAGTGTCTCGCGCAGTGGCGGCGCCATCGTAGCGAACCAATAGGAGAGCGCCATTCCAAAAAAAAAAAAGCAAACGGTGACAGAGGTGAAGAACGTATGACGCTCGTAACTGTATATATAATTGTTGTCACTCCGCCGTTCTATCGTCCAGTGACACTCTGTAAGCGATCATCCTAGCCTCGATGTTCCTCGTCCCCAGCCGCCGGGCCTCCCAATCGGCCCCCTTTTATCAAAATGGACAAGTTGGTGGTTTTCCCCATTCTCCTTTAATGCTGTCCCTCCCTCGACTTGGTTTCCCCTTCGCCCCTGCACCATTTTTACCCTCGCGTGTCACCAGAACGACTTCCGCGATGGAACCTAATGTTCTGGTAGTATATAGAAAATTTGCCGGGTGGATATACACTCATGGACACAAACATAAGAAATTTGTACCTCTCAGCATGTATTTTAAATTATATAGCAACAAATATCTTTTAAGAAACTGATAATTTATATTATGCTGATTGTACATATTGCTAGACACTTCTTTATTTTGTACACAGTTCTTTTTTTCTCGTTTTTTTTTTTTTTTTCTCTTTCTTATTGTTAACATCATATGACTATTCTATTCACGGCCTATAATTATTGTATATATATGTATAGACAAATGTAAAGGCATACATGTATGACAGCGCAAGTGTCCCTAGGTAACATAGCGCTTTAAGTTGAAATAAAATAAATAAATAAAATAAAGCATTTATATCGGGACAATAACTCTAAAAGATATTTGATACACAGTGACCTTTATTGAAGACACACGAGATAACAAAGTATGAACAAAATTGTCTCTGTTTCCTTCAAAAAAAAAAAAAAACACGACTGGTGACAACAAAGACTTTAAATTTCCTTTAATTTTGTCCATAAGTGTAGATCTCTATAAAAATAAAGGTCACCTCGCTCGTCAAAATAGACGTTAAAACAAAGCGATATCCTTGTAGATCTCGTGAAACCAAAGCCTGTTATTGAGGGGGTTCTCAATATAGATTGCTGTCTCTCTTTACCTTGAGAGACGAGCTTTACCTAGTGTTTAGTCCAGCTACTTGAACAGCTCCACAACTCCAAGGAAGAGGCTCTAAGGACGACTATCAATTGTCCTAAACTTATCCAGAACTCTTTTTATTGAAAAACACGCTCAATTTATACATTAAAGAAATTTACATACTAATTTATACAATCAAATAAATTTACATACTTTTTTCTCTTAGTTTTTAAGTTACAAATATATTTGCATAAAAATAAAGTTGACTACTCTAGTACTCGTAACACTTGTCCTTTACTGACAAGGGTTATTACTATAGACCGAAACCATGGTCTCCAGGTAAGCTCTTCTCAATTTGCCAAAGATTGTGTTGTGGCTTTGTCACCGACCTGAGTCGTCTAGTTTGCGAAGACGGTCACTAGATGGCATCTAGTTTTAGCGTCTATTTGACTGGATATAGGTTACCTTTTTGTTCATAGACTTCAGGTTTAAGGAATTTTAAGTAGAGTGATTCATAACCAACGCGGGTGTCGCCCACCTTCACTTGATTCCTGCAGAAAGAGGAGCTTAAGAGATTACAGACGTGAGTCTTGTAACCTCAGTTTTAATGTGAGTCAAACTACTTTCAACAGTAGATATAGCGTAGTGTACCAACAGCAGTTCCTTTAAGGCTGAGGTGAGGTATGATTCATGTCTTGGTAACACCCAAAAAATGTTTCGCTGTTTCTTTCTTTAAATATTTTCATGTCTATTCTTCGTTTATCCTTCTTTTAAAATATAAGCATACATCTAGAATATATCAAGGGCACTTTTTGAAATAATAATAATAATAAACACTCTTGAAATGTTTTTTTTTTTTTTTAAGAAAATGTGTGTACATATTCAAATGGCAATATCCAAAAGGAACTTGTAGAATATCATGAAATGCAGCATGAATTCATAGGATATTATGCTATGAATAAAAACGAAAATATACCCGCATTTAGCTATTTTTAGGCCCTTTTCACCCAAAAATTCATCTTACATTGCACACACACCCTTAGAAGTTCATCTGAACCAAATTCTGTGTGTGTGTTTTTTTTTTTCAACTCCTTCTGAGTTTAGCACTTTCGATTTTCTGTAAGGACTGTAGGTCCCTACCAGCGAGTGCAAGTAACCAAACGGGACTCTGGCATATTTGTAAGTGAAAAGTCAAACTGCTTTTCACATGTGTAGACATGTGGTGCACTTACAGTAAAAGCAATCGCCTTCTACCCACCATGATTATCATGGCCTGTACCACGTGTACTAGGTGTTTGGGACTAAATATATATGTCCTATTAATCTGTAAATAAATATATATCATCAACCATTATATATTAGTATAGATTAATTTGGCGAAACCGCTGAGAGGGTTCACTACTGATGAGCCAAGCCCTCTCATTCATTAAATCATATCATTGCAGTAAGGTCTGTAGAGATTTAAAAAAGAAACACATTGCCAGTAAATTTATTTGTGTAAAATATATCATCATTATAAACAATAACAATAATATGTATAATGTAAACAACGTGTTGATGTAAAAATATCAGTATAAAGTGTAATAAACAAAATTTGTACAAATCATATTCTTAATTATCAAAATATAAACACCAAACACTAGGGATAAGCAAAAAAAAATACTGTAGGTAGATGACTAGGCGCTTTATCGAAAACAAACATATTTCCTCTTTATTTTAAAATATAATTTAGAATACTATTGTCTTCTATATCTGCACAAACGAGGGAATAAAGACCTTGACTCTAATGAATGCCTTTTTAAAAATATTAATTACAATTACATGGTTACAATTTCTTATAATATACGCTTATCTATACACGGGGATCGTGTTTATAAAGTTTTTAGAGTGTCTTTTTCTGGGACTTATGTATTAACATCATTTGACTTTTATCAGAGAATGTAAATCCATCTTATAAGGTTGTCCCAAAAGTTCGTATTTTTCTTAAAACGTTTTCTTGTTACTTGGCGAATAACATTATCACGGCGAATACATAATAATACATAATACTTTATACATAATACAAAGACATTATACATAATAGAACGACATTTGAAAATTATCCCGCATGTGTTTCTTTTGAACGAAAAATCGAAATTTATTTTAAGGAGAAATAACGATTATTTAGGGATGAAGTATGATAGGATGAATTATGAAAAGTAATGATAAACGGAAAAATAAAAGTGTTCCCATCCCTGGACACTTTATTTTTCCGTTTATCATTACTCTTCATAATTCATCCTATCATACTTCATTCCTAAATAATCGTTATTTCTCCTTAAAATAAATTTAGATTTTTCGTTCAAAAGAAACACATGCGGGATAATTTTCAAATGTCGTTCTACAATCATAAGCCGCATTATATTGTGTTATATATTATACATAATGGAGAATAATATTGGTATATAATTTTTTTGCAAGTGTTTACGAACTTTTGGGACAACCTTGTATTTCTCTGAACTCTGTACTCCTAAGTGAAATTGAGTTTGTACTGCAAGAATACAAAGTGGTAGCAATAAATCTTAAGTGGCTAACATGTCCCTCTTCCCAATTACATGGTGGTTACAACTACTTATATAATATACACGTACTACACACAGAGATCGTAGTACACGTATCCCCCGATTTACACGGTACTTGTTTTACACGTTTTCGCTTTTACACGGTTTTCCAAAAAAGTTATTTTTTATCGCACTATACTAAATGCTACTGTGATTGAACACATGCGCTGTGTACACATCTCACGAGGAATCCCGAGCTTATATGCTGACTTGCTGCACACGCACACTGTGTCTGTATTTCTAATTAAAAATAATAATAATTTTCGATTTACACGTTTTTCTCAGGAACGTATCTACCGTGTAAATCGGGGGATAGGTGTATTGTTATACAAAAGAAGTACTAGACGCTCATTTTTGTTATTTGTACTTACCAGGATCAAAAACTCGGTAAAAAGTTCTTAAAATAATCAGAGATTTTTGAGTCCTCGATGCCCAGCGCGTATTTTCTTAGAAGGATATTCAATTGTTTGAGTCACTCGTCGTGAACCTAGGACGACCCAAAGGAATATTCGTTATTCAGGAATCATTTATCTGTCACTGGTGGTTTATGAAACCACCTATCATTATTTCCTACTATCAAAGATTACTGTTAGTCATAGCACAAAAACTGTCCAAAACTACTATCCCCCTATTAGCAGATATATTTAAAGACATGAAGAACAATCTTTTGTGTGTTTGTTCACGCCGAATATGTAAATTTTGTTACTTTAGCTAAATATGCAAATTAAGATTGTTGAAAGCTGCCAGCTGGCCAATAAAATCAGCCTGTTTGTAGTCAGTATTCGAATAAGTCTAGTTCTTTGAGTCTGTGCTCCAAAACGCTAACTAATTATTTAGCGTTTGGAGATTCACCTAGTCGAAGAGGTTTGACGTTGTTTATGTAGTCAGAAGGTTTAATAAAGAATCGAACTGCTCTAATTCAAGGATATTAATCAGCTGAAAAGGCCTGGCTTATCTAGATAGTCTCTGCCAAACCAAAACATAAAAGTACTAACCAGGCTTATAGACAAAGGAAGTGGATTCCTAGATATCGCTGCTAGGCCCTCATCCGCTCCCGCCCAGTGTTATTGCTAAAAATGCTTCAAATATTACAGAAACATAGAATACATGGTTGTTTAACTTTACCTTGTGATTCATTCCACGTTCATGTAATGCTGGATGTTCTTGAGCCGGGTAGATGGCATTCGACACTCCAGGACCCGGGTTCTGTTTAATTCTTTCTCTCTTGCATGCGAGAGTTTAGCGGAGCCATAGCAGAATGCCTTCTTCACTAATCTTTATCGTTTTCATTATCGCAAGTTTTTGGATTTCGAAAAATTATTTTAAAAAGCACAAGACAGAAGGAACAAGGGACTGTTGATTTCGGAATGCATGCTATATGGACTTTGTCCAAAAAATACTCTGAATACGAGAAATATTACACACACACACACACACACAAAAGCGTAATATGCAGCAACTCTTTTTTATATGCTTGATTAAAGGAAGCTTTCAGGCAAGTTACAAAAAAAGCTAAGACGCCGCAAGTTTTAGTTAACTGAAGAAAGGCTTGTCCGAAAGATTCCCTTAATCAAGTAAATGAAAATAGTTTCGGCGTCCTATGCTTTTTTTTTGTAATCTTTATCGTGATCAGAGTCATTTTTTTGACAAAGTCCATAGAGCGTGTTGTTCGAAATCAACAGTCCCGTGCTCTTTTTCTTAGCTTCGAGTTGGTATAAGCCATGAAGAAAGTAACATTTCTAGGTTCCAGATAAAAGGGTTGGAATTCATCCATAAGCCAGTATTGATCTTGTTGACAAATAAGTCCTGTAGTCTGATTCTTTCTCAATTTACTCGTGACAATTAGGAAAGATGTTGGTATTCATTCCTCGAAGTGGGTTTGCGTTCATAAATATTTTAGCGTGTTTTTTTTTTCTGGGACTTCGGTACTAATGCCATTTGTCTTTCACCCGAGAATGTAAATCCATCTTCTTTCACTGAACTGTGTCCTCAGAAAATGTAAATTCGGCTTGTATTCCAAGAATACAAGTTTTCACAAAAAATCTTTAGTGGCCAATATGCCCTCACTCCATTCTTCCATCTGTGGATAATTGGATATGACGTTGGCTTGGAAACTTTAAACTCTTCATCCAGTATATCAAAACCGGAATAACTTCTATTCTAATCCTCATTTATAGGAATCCAGTTTTCTGGTTGTATTTGAGACTTTCACTATATAGGATGAGGTTTTTGGTCAGCCATCAATGAAGACATATAATATAAAGTTGCGGAGGATGGTATTCGTGTACCAAAAGGCACATCTCTCTTTAATTTTACATTAAAAAATGAATCATTTTTATCACCCTAGTAGTCAGTCATTCTTGGTTTCGTTATCGCTTGCCCATGATACTTTGGCATGTCATCGCTTCACCTGCAAAAATGATCGAAATCTTAACGCTTCACCTGCAAATATTATTGCAATTGTATTGAAGAATTTGCCTTGTGTATATCCTAATTATCCTTTGGCCGATTCAAAATTTGGTTGAGTTTAATATTTTTTCCTTTTCTTTGATTAGGAGTTTATAGTTGTGCAGTTGATTCACTTACAAGAATATATTTTTTTTTGAATGCACGAAGGAACGTGTGGTAATTGAACATGCGTCGGACCTGTAGGCTGTTGTTGGGTGCTGCGCTGCCTGGAGTATAGGAGCTCCATCTATGATTCCTTTCTTCCTGTGGTCAATCTGTATAAGACCGGTGGTCTTAATAAAGCGTTGTGTAGGTGAATATTTTTTTTGAAGATTTTAGTCCAAGAATGGGTGTTTTGGCCGAGTTCGAATTAGTCAAATTTCATCTTCCTTGATTTATATAAAAAAATGACAATTTCGCCTGTCGATTTCATTATTGCTTTGTTTGAATCAATAAACAAAATCTTGAAGTCATATTTGAAGATTTGCCTCGAGCTCATTAAATGGCCTCCTTGTTGTTTAACATTCTCTTTATACTGTTCTTAGGCTTCGAAATTAATAGATTCTTTGAATTTAATTGGAATGAGTTCATTTTCAATGTAGATTTTTAAAAAATTTTGTTAAACGGACTTTGCCTGGAGTTCATTAATTATCCTTTTGGCTAAAGAATAAATCGTCATAGTTTAGCTTTTATCTTTCTACTGGTGTTCATAGGCTTTTGAAAACTTTTATCGGGTTTTCTAATTGTTGCCAGCCTATTCTTTAAGCTCAAATATTTGAGAATCGACATTTTTAGCCTTCTCTTGAATGCCATCTCTTGTATGTTCAGTATTTTCAAAGGGTTGTGGGCATTTTCAATTAAAACCTCGACCTTATATAACTTCAGTTTCTGTAGTGAGAACGTCATAGAGGTCACATTGAAGATTTTTTTTTCTACTCTGGTATATCTCTGGATCTAGATTATTAATTCCAAGAAGAGGGTAAGCTCTCTATGAAATGTTTGAGAATGAAAGACTAAGAAGTTGCCTATTCTTTAATCTGCAATGTAGCAGTATGATGAACACGTTTTAAAATATTTACATATTATTAAAAAGGTCATTTGGAAAATTTATGTTATTTCCTCTAAGTAGAGCATTTTTATTATCTGAATCCCGATATACATGTTAAAAGGTACAACTTCCTTAAGTTTTGTCCATGAGTGTATCTTTCAGAGTTATTGTCTGAATCCCGATATACATTCTAAAAGGTACAACTTCCTTAAGTTTTGTCTATGAGTGTACGTACAAACTTCAAATCTCCATATTGTAGCGTAGAAATATCAAGTCTTTGTATATCTGAAAGTTTGAAAGTATTTATTGATGACGTCACGGCGACTAGTCGACAATTATTAACAAATCACCAAAACTATCTACAGCTAGAGAATCTTGAACAAACAAGCAAAGAAATATTTTAAAGATGATTTTACAAATACAGAGTAATATATAAATGAATAAAACAAAGCATCAAGGGCTGCGTTTCTTTATTAGAACAAATATATACGAGCTTTCGGGCACATACGCCCTTCTACAGGCTCGTATATATTTGTTCTAATAAAGAAACGCAGCCCTTGATGCTTTGTTTTATTCATTTATAAATCGTACAGGGCTTTTTCAATTGATATCAAGAGTAATATATATTTTTATAATATGTTGAATATATTTTCATTGAATAATATTAAATAATAAATTATTTCTTCGCCACAATATAAAGTACAGTAGTAAACATTCCAAAAAAAGGCAAAAATCCAATATGCAAATAAAGTGTGTAAATTTGATGCATACTTACCATTATCCTAACCCTCTGGGGAACTGCAGGGAATTCAGGTAATTGGATTGACTTAGTTCTAATCTAAATGACCCCGCTGTTAAAACGTGGAGATTTACCATTAAATAAACACACATTATTATAAATATACCAATTTAATTAATATACACAAACAGTTATTTTCCAAAAATATATAGTTATACTCAGTATATAGTTAATTTTTTAAATATCCATGTGTTAAAACCAAGTTGCAAGCTTGAAGGTTTTTACTTATTTGGTGACGCTCTATTTCAAACCATATGTCTCCTTCAAACCTATATACATTCATGGACAAAACTTAAGAAAGTGGAAAGTCTTTGATATCGCCGGTCGTCTGTGTTTTGTTTTTTGTTTTTTAAGGAGACAGGTAATTTTGTTTATACTTGGTTATCTCGTGGGTTTTCAATAAAGGTCACTGTAACATATTTCAGAGTTATAATCCCGATATACATACATGCTAAAAGGTAGAGCTTCCTTAAGTTTTTTCCATGAATGTAATTCGGATAATTTGAATTTCACTTAAATGGAGTTTTTTAGTGCGTAACTATGGTTTATATAGATTGCGTTTGCTCTTTTATATTGAAGAAACCTCTGAAGAAGTATACAAAGAAGATATAATATATTTGATTGTGAAAAAAAAGGTTCTTTTAAAAAAAAAAAGTTTTAAAACGAGGCCTTAAAAGTTTGTCCCTGGAAAGATTTCGGGCCTTTTCTTCCAAGTTTGAATCCACAAGTTTTCGGGAACTTTGTTTTGCGCAGGCGCACATTGCTTAAAGCAGACGACAGTTCTATATCTTTCTTAGTATAGAAAATATCGAATTTTTAATGTAAAAAAAGGGGGGTTGCAAGAAAAAAAAAGGGCTTGGCGGCCTTGATATTGACAAACATGCGTACCACGTGGCCACGCGCGATTTTCAAGGCAGAAGAAAGTGCAAAAACAAAGGCCCAGGTGAGCGACCAACGGTATGTTGCCCGGGGCAACGGGCGGCCAATCAGAAATCGGCGTCGGGCGCCATCTTGTGGCGTCGTGTCAGTTGAGTCGCGATGGCGACGCCGTGAAGATGCGTGGGATTGCTGCGCTGGTGGTTGCGGTCGCCGTGTGCGACGCGCTGTCACCGTACGTCGCGACTCTGGATATCCGGCCCGCCTGGGATTGGTCTTCGCGCGTCGATCGGTCTGTCGCCGCTGAAGGTACTGTACGTGCTCCGATTTGTCTACCTGGCGAACCGCTGTTGTACGCGAACCAAGAAAGATCGGTGTTCGGACAGCATGCGATCCAACATGTCAGCTTGCCGTTTGTGTTCTATCCTCAAGCGTGCGCGAGGTCGGCCCGTGTCTTGGACGACGTGCAGGTGGTGTTATACCGCCCTGATACCGATCCATGCTACCAGCCGAGCCAACTCGTCGGTCCTCTATCTGCCCTACTACCGGATATGTTTATCGAGAAGTGTCGAATGGAGTTTGTGAGCAGTTCCGATTCTCGTTTCACCGTGGAGCCCAAAGGTTTCGATCTCGTCGCTCGTTCCTCGGTGTGTGGGATTCCTGATGGATTGGAGCTGGACTTCAAAGTCTCGTGTATGCGCCGTGACGATGAGATCAGGATTATCTTCACCTACACCCCTGGACGCCGGCACAGAAGCCGTCGCGGCGTGGACAACCGACCGCCGTACTTCTCCCGGGCCCTGTACATCGTCACCGTGCCGGAGGAGAAGGACAAGGGCTACCTGGTGACTGTGATGGAAGCGACGGACCCCGAGGGTCAGGACATGGTGTATTCTTTCCACGCCGCGCTAGACGCTCGCAGTCAGAGCATGTTCAGCATCAACCCCACCTCGGGGCAGGTGGTCACCACGACGGCGCTGGACCGTGAGTACATGGAAGTCCACTACCTGAGGGTGACCGCGGTGGACAGCGGTCATCCCGCCCGAACAGCCACCACCACTCTGCAGATCCTGGTGTCGGACACCAACGACCATTCCCCCGTGTTCGAGCAAGCTACCTACCACACCGCTCTCGGGGAGTCCGCCGCGGTGGGCACCACCTTGTTGACGGTCCGCGCTACCGACCAGGACTCCGGTCCCAACTCGGACATCGAGTACAGTATCTTGAACCCCACGGGTCCCAACGAAGCGTTCCGCGTAGAGCCCAAGTCAGGGGTGGTGGTCACACGGCAGTCACTGGACAGAGAGAGCGTGCCCCACTACTCCCTGGTGATCCAGGCCAGAGACCAGGGACCTGTGACAGATGTCAAGTCCTCCTCCACCACCGTGGAGATCGACGTGCAGGACGAGAACGACAACTACCCGCAGTTCAAGGAGAAGACGCTGACTGTGTCAGTGCGGGAGGACATCAACTGGCTGACCAAACCTGTCGTCGCTACGGTGAGCGCCACGGACGCGGACTTTGGCGTCAACGCAGCCATCAGGTACAGTCTGATCGGCGGGAACACACAGGGCCACTTCACCATCGACTCCCTCACCGCCGATCTGGCTGTCATCTCACCGCTGGACTTCGAGTCCACGAGGAGCTACCGCCTCGTGGTGCGGGCCCAGGACGGCGGATCCCCTTCGCGCTCCAACACCACGCAGGTACTGGTGAACGTCCAGGACGTCAACGACAACGACCCCAAGTTCTACACGTCGCTCTTCCAGGAGTCCGTCCTGGAGAACGTGCCGATAGGGCATAGCATCGTGCGGGTGCAGGCGTACGATTCGGACGACGGCAACAACTCTGCGCTAGCCTACGCCATCCAGAGCTCGCAGATGGAACTGCCGCTGACGATCCACCGGGACTCGGGCTGGGTGACGACCACGCGGCACGTGGACCGAGAGGAAGGAAGCCTGTACGAGTTCACCGTCATCGCTACGGACCAAGGGAGTCCCTCCCGCTCGGGCTCGGCCTCCGTCATCATCCGCGTGCAGGACGTCAACGACAACGATCCCGTCTTCGACCCCAAGGTGTACGACGCCGAGATCTCGGAGGTCGTGCCTCCAGGGACACCACTTCTCAGCCTCACAGCTACGGACGAGGACGAAGACTCACGTCTCATCTACCAGATCGTCAACGGCAACGTCCGCAGCAGGTTCAGGGTGATCACGCAGAACCAGCAGGCCGTCATCTCGGTGGCCCAGGCGCTGGACTACCGCATGGAGCAGCGCTTCGTGCTGACGGTCACAGCCACGGACTCGGGCGGCCGCTCGGACACTGCCACCATCTACGTCAACGTCACGGATGCCAACACCCATCCTCCCGTCTTCGAACGCACCCCTTACAGCTGCTCGGTGCCCGAGGACTCCCCTGTGGGCACCACCATCCTGGTAGTGGAGGCCACCGACTCCGACGTGGGGGAGAACGCCAGGATAATCTACACGATGGAAGAGGCAGAAGGATTCCGGATCGACCCGGTGTCTGGGGCGATTGTCACCACCCAGCTGATGGACCGGGAAAGCATGCCCGGGTTCACCCTCGTGGTCACCGCGCGGGACAACGGCGTGCCTCCGTTCTCCGACACCACCAACGTCGAAGTAGAAGTTGCAGACGTGAACGACAACCCTCCCGTCTTCCAACAGGATTCCTACACCGAGGTGGTCAGCGAAGATGCTCTCATCGGGACGAGCGTTCTCCAAATCCGTGCTTCGGACAAGGACCTGGGACTGAATGGGCAAATCCGCTATTCCTTCATGGGTGGTGATCCAGCATTCAGCATCGACCCCACTTCAGGAATCATCCGCACGGCCCAGATGCTGGATCGGGAGACAGTATCGCAATACGACCTGGTAGCCTGGGCCTTGGACCGCGGCGCACCACCGCTCAGCGCCTCCGTCTCCATTACCGTCTTCGTGGAGGACGTCAACGACAACCCGCCGCAGTTCGAAGCCGACACCATCAAGCTTTACGTCCCCGAGAACAGTCCCATCGGCTGGACTGTCGGCCGAGTCCAGGCGGTGGACCCCGACGAAGGTCCCAACGCCGCAATCAACTACGCTATCGTAGGAGGCGCCGATGCAGGTTCCTTCGCACTCTCTTCGCGTCCCGACGATAACGCAGCCGAACTTACAACACGCGTTGAGCTGGACTACGAGTCCCCTCACAAAGTCCTGTACGTCATTATCCGTGCGGCTTCCCCACCCCTACGGGCGGACGTCCAGGTGGAAGTGTGGGTGACGGACGTGAACGACAACCCCCCTCGACTCAAGGACTTCGCAATCGTCTTCAACAACTACAAGAATCACTTCCCGCTGGAACCTATAGGACGTGTGCCTGCGACGGACGCGGATGTCAGTGACCAGCTACGGTACAAGTTTGTGGCCGGCAACAACGCCGAACTGCTTCTACTGAACAAGACCACGGGAGAGATAAGACTGAGTCCTAGCCTCAACACCAACGTTCCTATCCAGGCTACCATGGAGGTCAGCGTCTTTGGTGAGTACACCTTCTACCTTCCTATATTGCCCTTGCATGCATAACACACAGATGCCTCTACACTACCCCAAGTTACACCTGATAGAAAAGAAAGCTAAGACAGTAAACCTACCCAGAATACAGTTTTCAACAAGCATATCGAAAACATGCACTCATCAACCACTACTGTGAATAGATACATATAGTATCAACATATTATATCGCAGTACTATTCAGTATATAGTAGTAATCAAATATAGATAAACCATTCACAATTATACCCTAAGTAAAAGAATCCGAAACCATTCTCAACCAAATAATTTTATTCCATTTACTTTCAACAACCAAAAATTGTACTCTAATCACCTCTAGATATGTAAATACCCATATTACTATCAATTTAAAACCCACAGACATATTAACTTGTGTGTTTTGGTCTAATTTACCATTACAGAATTTTATGTTCATCCGAATTAAATATATCTAATGTAAGATTTTTAAAAACGTATATACAATTAAGAATAAAGAACAGAAACATCAATACTAATTGATCCTAAATTCCTCTCATAGCCACAGAAACAGGCCATAAATTTAATTTATAGAAAGCAGCACGTCACTATACACTAAGAATTACGACAAAACAGAAAAGTTTTATTTGGAATACTTTATAGAGAAGAGAGAGCGCATCTTTCTTAGTTTCAGATTAAGGATACGAAAGAGCTTAGCTTGTTTTGTGTTCGTTTACAATCAAATAATTGTCGTTCACGGAGTTTTTATCCCTTTATTATATTAATAAACGTTATTTTAATGTTCTGCTATAGATAGAAAAATTCACATCCCCCTACAATATATACATATAAAAAATTATTTACAAAAGATTTGACTTGATGATGAGCTAACGATTGAAAACTAACGCGTACTTTATTTAAATATATTTTACAATTTGAGAAGAAGAAACACAGAAAGGACGGGGAGAAAAGCTTCTTTATATAATTTCTTAGTCTATAGCGAATATATATATAGAGAGAAATTATCGTTGTCTTAATTTTACAATTCTATTTAGTCAAAAATTCTTAAATTTTAAAAGGGTATATATCATAGAATTTTTCACTAATATTATTCACTGAATATATTCTCCAAACAATATATTATTTTGACGGCAGCGTTAAAATATTTCAAGAATATGATGATAAATATATGCGGTCAAACGGTCATCTTATGATTTGTGTAGAACCATACTCAACGATTATAACGCCTTTTTTATGTAGGCATCACAGATAAATCACTCTGTGGTAAAGGTCAAGTAGGTAGAAGTATCCAGGACGGTTGTAAATTCTGGCAACACTGCTTCATAAATAAGACAGGTCAACGAAAATTCATAGAAAAATACTCTGTGATTTTAAAAATATTTAATTTCATCTATATTTATTTTTAAATGTTATAGTATATTTTATAATGTGGCAATTTATTGATAAGTTTATATTGGAGAATAGAAGCTTAATAAATTAGTTTACCCTATTTTGGCGGACAAAACACGTCTATCTTTAAAAAATAATTGAATTTACCTAAAAATACCCACATTATAAAATCTCTACTTTATTTTTACTAAATACACTCATAATAATACTATATCCCAAAAATAAATTGTCAAATATCACCAAAGAAATATCTAAGACACATAATAAAGATGGGTTTAGATAAAGAGTGAGGTATAATAAGACTTACAATTTTTTCCCCATTTACATCAAATTTTTTTTTTATTACATCAAATGAAAATGATTAGCTTTCAGAGAATCTACTTATTTCAATTCAGTTTTCTTGCCACAGTTCTAAATATAGGTAGAATAAAGCCATTCCCGAATTATTTTCTTCTTATTATTATTATTTTTAAATCAATGATACAATAAAAGAATTTGACCCAAATGGAAATTGCATGTTCTTCATTAAAGATGCATATTATACATGTCAAAAGAATTAAATAAAATATAATTATAAAATCTGTTTCCATTTAATAAAACTTTCGCGCCTTTCATTATTTGATGAGATTTTTATTTAGAAAGTTATTTTAAATGAAATTTAGATTATTCTAGGAGTATTCTAGTAGAGAGAGAGAGAAAAATCGATGTACCCATGTCAAAAGAAAGAAAAATCTGTGTGACGATAATTCAGCCATATCCTTTTGATAAGTATATATTGGTAATTATATAGAATATGATAAATAGAGTTGTTTTATATATAGGTTTTTAACTTTTAATTAGACAATTTTAATTTATATTTAGACATTTTTCATTTTAATTTAGACATTTTAATTTTAATTTAGACATTTTTCATTTTAATTTAGACATTTTCATTTTAATTTAGACATTTTTTCATTTTAATTTAGACACATCGACTTTTTATAGAAAAGTCCATGTGTCTAAATTAAAATGAAAAATGTCTCAATATAAATTAAAATTATCTAATTAAAAGTTAAAAACCTATATATAAAACTTATATATTTTAAATTGAAGCTATAAATATATTAATAAATAAAATATAGATACTGGTGTTTGAAATATTTAAAAAATAAAAATGGATAACTAATAACGTAAGATGAGTGAAATTTTTTCAAATTATATAACGGACAAATATATAATACATAGTAAGGAATTAAAAAAATATATAAGTAAATTTATAATTTTATTTTTTAAATGGATCATGTATTAAATTAACAAATTACATATTTCAGTTTATTTAAAAAGGCATATATTGGATCAAAATATCATTTATTTTACCTCAATAATTCCCGCTGACAGACATCTGTGGTTGAAATGTAAGTTCCAACTGTTGATAGAAAGTCGAAGCCTTTCTATTGTTCTTGCAAAAAATATTTCAGTTTAATTATATGAAAATGGTGTATCAGAATCTGTAAAAGAAAAGCAAATTTCAAAAATATATTTCGAGTTATTGTTCACTCTTTATCAAAATTTATTTAAAAAAAAAAAACCTAAAGTTTGTTTTTACTATTTACTACTTTTAAGTTTTTGTGTTTTCCATAAATTTGTAAAGAGGGAGTATTCCTTCGAAATATTTTTTACAAATTTTCTTCGCAGATCCAAAATACACCTTTTTAAAATAATTATATTCAATAGATTGTGTGCCTTTTAATTCAAAATATATTAGTGTTTTCAGAAGAAGAAAAAAAATTGTATTTTTATACGGAATGATATTATAAAATATTTTCTCGATTAATCACTAAATTTGTGATTTCCCTCCCAATATTTTCAAACTAATTTGTTAGATGGCAATAAATCAATCTTTATCCTCTCAGAAATAAGTTGGGAGTTTTTTTCTATCAACATGTCGGGTGGTTTTAAAAAGAAGATGACAATAGGGGTGTGGTTTGTTGAAAGATGGAGGGATTGTGGGGGGTCGCTCTTGAAGATGTGCTTGAACTTCAGACAATTCTGTTCATATTTCATATATAGATATCATTGTCATCACCATCTAGCGGCTAAAAATACAGTTAAAGTTCTCCATGAGAGATGTAATATATGTATATATGGTTTTGACCAAGGACTTGGTTGTTGTTGTGTGATGTAATCAATATATAGCGCGAGATATTCATGTTTTTAGTTCTTATGATAATTCTGTAATAGTAAAATATTATGCAAATATATAAATTTTCAGTAGCATACAATCTCTTTTTAATAGAAACTACACTACCTAAGATTATTGAACATTAGGTAGAACATAACAAGAAACAACCTAAAATATAGTTAAACCCGATCTCTCTATCTCTCTCTCTCTCTCTCTCTCTTGGAGATGGTCTCTCATCAGAAACTCTGTTTCTGTCTCAACATGACAGAATCTCTAGATTAATCATTAAATTTGTGATTTTTCCCCCTCAATATTTTCTAACTAATATGTTAGATGGCAGTAAATCAATCTTTATCCTCTCAGAAATAAGTTGGGAGTTTTTTTCTATCAACATGTCGGGAGGTTTTGAAAAGAAGATGACAATAGGGATGTTGAATATAATATAAATACTGGTGTTTGAAATACTTAATTAAAAAGAAAGATTTAGGTTGTGTGTCTCTTGTTATGTACTCTTCTACCTAATATGCAATAATCTTAGGTAGTGTAGTTTCTATTAAAAAAGAGATTGTATGCTACTGTTATATATTTGCATAATATTTTATTATTACAAAATTAACATAAGAACTAAAAACATGAAAATTACAGGAGATATCAAGTTTAGCCATGTTTTTAATACGGTTTGTCATGTGAGGCTAAACTGTACTAACCTCAGCCAACTGTGCAAGATGAAGGCTGATTGATCCACACACTTCCAGAGCTGTTGTAACTGTCCACTGTATATGCAAAATCTCTTCTTTATTTTTCTTTCTTTCTTTTTTTTTTAAATAAATGACTTTATTTTGAAAATAGAGCAATCCATAAATAAATCTTTAATTAAAAAGACATATATTGGATCAAAATATCATTTATTTTACCAATATTTCATTTGGCTGAACGCCAACCTTTATCAAGGTATTATAACATATTTAATATGCGTCTAACACACATTAAATATGTTATAATACCTTGATAAAGGTTGGCGTTCAGCCAACTGAAATATTGGTAAAATAAATGATATTTTGATCCAATATATGCTTTTTTAATTAAATGACTTTATATATAATGTACTAGATAAATATATACTTATATATCTCTTTATCATATTGTCACTGAATAATTATTTTAAATATTCTGTGGTATATCATCATTAATATTTGCATAGTCAACACCCCTTACCATTCTTGTATATTATTACTTGTAAATAATTTTTAGAAATAGTTTGGCATTTTATAAATAAATTATTTTTACTTAAACTTTTGTTATACTCGTTATCACTACCGTGACAACTGGTGGAGAAGCTGGAATATTCCCTCGACGCCCAAGCCGTTAGAAGAAGCCGAAGACTACAAGGACTAGAACCTCAAGAAAACATCGCTATGATCAAGCAAGAGACACAGACAAAAATGGGTGAGTACCATTTTCAACCTTTTAGAAACCCTTCTATTTTTACTGGAGAACGCAACCAGAATCCAGAAAAATGGTTGAAAGAATTCCATCGCGTCGCTCGCTACAACTGCTGGGATGATTCAATGTGCCTCGCAAATGTTTATTTTTTCCTCCAAGGAACAGCGCACAGATGGTACGAAAATGTTGAAGAGAAAATTAATTCATGGGATATTTTTGTGAAAATGTTTTCTCATAATTTCGGACATCATGTCACCCAAAAAGATCAACTCGCAGAGAACCTCAAAACTCGAGCTCAGGGGAAGGAGGAGACCAGTGATTCTTACATTCAAGATGTTCTCCATCTGTGCAGAGAAGTGAATCCGGCTATGATGGAAAATGAAATAGTTGCACACTTGACGAAAGGAATATCGGAGGAGATATATCAGTCAATCATCATTTTAGACATTGCAAGTATCGATGAGTTCATCAAATGGTGCCGAAAAATCGAGGCTTCAAATAAAAAACGTGTAAAAAAACGTGTAGTATTTGACAGACTCAAAGCACGAGGCAATGGATTACAACGTCGGTGACCTGGTATGGATTTTCATCCCGATAAGAAAGGTGGGACTCTCAGAAAAACTGATGAAAAGGTACTTCGGGCCATACAGGGTTACTCGGAAACTCTCTGACGTGACCTTCGAAGTTGAACCTGTGGACCAACCAACCAGGAGACGCAAAACAAGAGACCTGGTCCATGTACTGAGAATGAAACCCTACCATGACCCTGAGGACCAAGCTGATCTGTTCAAGTGATAATTACAGCGGGACGCTGTTCATCTAGGAAGGGGGCAATGTCACTGAATAATTATATTAAATATTCTGTGGTATATCATCATTAATATTTGCATAGTCAACACCCCTTACCATTCTTGTATATTATTACTTGTAAATAATTTTTAGAAATAGTTTGGCATTTTATAAATAAATTATTTTTACTTAAACTTTTGTTATACTCGTTATCACTACCGTGACAATATATAGATTCATTTAACATTGCACTTGTGTATGTGTGAAAAAAAGTATGAATATAGAAAAAGGTTAGGTGTTGATATTAAAATTCTATTATATAAAATTATATCTTTAAATAAAAAGGCATATATTGGATCAAAATATCATTTATTTCACCAATAATTCAGTTGTCTGAACGCAAACCTTTATCAAGGTATTATAACATTCAAAGTGTATCAACAACAAATGATATTTTGATCCAATATATTTCTTTTTATTTAAAGATTTATTTATGGATTGCTCTATTTTTAAAATAAAAATATATATTATTAAAAATTCTAATATATGAGCCGTCAGAACATGCCTTTTTAATTTTTAATATATATATATATATATAAGCAGAAATCATTTAAAAAAAAAGACTTAACTATATAATGTTCAATCTGATGATGCACCTAAAATGTCCATTATTGTGACGATTTAAATATATTAAAAATTTAAATTAATATATTTTATGGGTGTATACTAAATGAAAACTATCAACATTAAAGTTTATGTGAGTTTATAATTAATGAGATTTAGTAGAAGAGAGAGAAGTATGTTACCTATATTTATATATTGGTTGATAATCCTATTCGTAGATTATGCAAATTTTGGATTTCGTAAAAATATGCAAAAATCGAAAGTTTTCGATATTTAATGAAAGTAACAAGAAATTCTTAAAAAAAAAAAAGAAATAGGAAGAGAGACATAAAAGCAAGTTGAATAAAATCTATTTACATAAGAGGATGGCCTAATCTGAAGTCTGTTTAAAACAAGGAGTATATTGTAAGCTTTGGAATCGTCCACCACTTGTTACAAGGTTGGTGACCACCCGTCTAAATCACGCAGACGACCGCCGCATTATCGCGGCACGTGACACGAATCCAAGATCATCTGTATCGACCAGGTGTCGTTTGATTTGCATAACCGTGGGGGCGACAGCTCTGCTGTCAGCGCGACCGCGGTCGTGAGCTGCGTGACATCCGTCCTTTGGCCTGAAAATTCCACAGCTGGACTTTTGTTTCCAGTCGTGGGTCCGTGAAGCTTGAGGAAAATATACAAATATGGTTTACTTTTAGGAGACCCAAGGGTTTTCTTTTGGCTTCTGACCAGGCTTCTAGTTCGCTTCAAAACAAGCTTATGTAATGGCTTCCCTTAGTCTTTAGAGGCTTCATAAAGACTTCGACCAGGCTTTATATTGGGCTTCATACCAGGTTGCATATCAGCCTCTAGAAAATTTTATATAAGGCTTCAAGCTAAGCATTAAACAGTCTTCTATAGTGTGAAAAAAAATAGTAAAAAAATGAAATTGTACTGGGATCAGGTTAATAAATTAAGAAAAAAGACATCTCCTGATTGTGTAACTAAAAGTTGGTGATCAGTAGATGCATTTTTCTTAAGTCTTTTACAGGCTTCATATCAACATTCCAGAGGCTTCATATAAGGCTCACACTGTATAAACTTCATATTAAGCTCCATACAAGGTAACTACGGGGGTTTATATTAGGGTTCTAGCAAACTTCATATACACACTGGACTTCTACCTAACTTAATAGGCTTTTAGTAGCATATCAGTTTTGATTTATAAAGAAAAAGTATTTGGTGAATATCCGGGATAAATAATAATAAGGCGACGATTAGTTGATATTTATTCCGATAGATGGCGTAAGCCATCAGCAAATTTCATTTGCACGATTAGAAGATATTTCATTATTTTACCATCAAGTATCGTAGATTTCTCCATTTGTTCTATTTTACATAACAGGCTTGGTTTTTATTTTCCACTTGTTTAGAAGTTTAAATCAATATAAAGATGTATTGCAAAAGTTTTCTCTTGGGAGACAATTAAATAAAAAATATATCGTATTTGACTCTGTGTTTACCAGACTTTTTTTTCTGTACCGCGCACCCGTGATGGCTGTTATTGGTTCAACAGAAAGTCACCCAAACGTAGGGTGCCAAAAAAAAAAAAAAAAACGAGCTATTGATTGATTTGCGCGCGCGACGGCACTTTTTTCCCCCTCTACTAACAATTTACTAACTATATAGATGGACCATCCACCTAAGAACCAACGAAACTGAACGAAGAATCCCTGGAAAATCTTCCAAGAAATAAACCTGTTTGATGCCATCTCATAAATTGAACCTCCTCTTGAATTATAAAAATAAAACAAAAAAGACTTAGATCTGACTGACAATCCGGGTAGTTGGCGACTTCTTTACGTTCCAGGAGCTTAGTGTGTGTGTTACCTAACAAAATAAATAATTATAGATGATTCAAGAGGATATTAATAAGTGAATTATAATATTTGACCAGAATTTGAACAAAAAGCGTTCCAAAATGACCAGCTAGTTGAAAACCTAGAATTCAATTTTAGCGTCTTTACAATCGTACTTCAAATTGCCCTACGTTGAACATAAACAAAATTGTAACTGCAAAATTGATATTCTTACATAACACTTCGTACATGTGAAGTTAAAAACAATATCACAACCTTCACTACAAATTTCTTGGAATATCATTTTTTAGAGTGTGGAAAAAAACTCAAGTTGAAAAAAGGCAATGCAAAAGGAAGTGAAATTCAAGAAAAAAAAATAGCTCTCTCTTTGTTTTTTTTTTTTTAACTTTCTTGGTTTTGTTTTATTTGTTCTTGACTGTTGACTCTCGGGTCAATAAACCTTTTTAATTGTCAATTATGTCTCTTTGTTTTAATTATAAATGAAAAATAGAATATCTTCCAAAACAGGTAACACATGTTGAGTAAAAAAAAAACCTCACTACCAAATTCTGGGATGAAAATGTAAAAACAACATTTTAGAAAAAGAAAATACATGATTTATAATACAATATAATGCGGCTTATGATTGTAAAATGAAGTTTGACAATTATACCGCAAATGTTTCTTTTAAACGAAAAATCGAAATTTATTTTAAGGAGAAATAACGATTATTTCTAACCTTAGAGAGATGAAGTATGAAAGGATGAATTGTGGAGAGTAATGATGAAAAAAAAAAACATGATGCCAAAATTTTAAGTGAAAAACTGAACATCTTTTTCAGTAGAGGAAAATTAAGTGAAAGAAATTCCAAGATTCACTGAAAATGTTGGGAATATATGATTTTAGAATATGCAAATAGGAAAAATATATAATGCAATAGGAAGTGGTATTCAAAAAAGAAGTGATATCAAAATTTTAAGTAAAAAAAAAAAACGAACATCTTTAGGCACATGTGAAATAAGTAAAAGAAGAGAGATTCAACCCTTAATACCAAATGTGGGAATATAATTTTAGAATATAAAGAAGGTCAATAAAGAAAGAAAAAAGACAATACAGTAGGAAGTGACAAGACGTGATGTCACGACATGGGAACAGCACGGAGCAGACGAAATCATTTCTAATCAACCTGCAAGAAGAATACAATATCTAATTGTTGTTCAGAAGCCAAATTACTCACAGAGGCTTTGGTTCATTCCTACAAAATTACTGAATCATGGGCATGAATTAGCCATCCACAGACCTCAATCCATTTCCTTACTTATTACCATACAGAATCATCCACCTTTCCTAAAATGGCATACACAGCAGAACCTCCCATGAGAGAACGCTTTAAAACATTAATACATCTCATGGGGGTCAGTGGAAGGATGGTCTAAACCGTTGGTTTTCGATCACTACGACCCGGGTTCAATTCCCGCATTGGGCACTTTTTTCTGATTAAAAAAAAAAATGCTCTAATGGCCCCCGATTCTTGCAAAATTCCAACACCACCAGTGAGTGCAAGTAACCAAACGGGGCTCTGGCACATTTGTAAGTGCAAAGTCGAACTGCTTTTCACATGTGTAGACATGTGGTGCACTTACAGTAAAAGCAGTCGCTAACTACCTACCATGATTATCATGGCCTGTACCACGTGTATTTGGGATTAGCAAAAAATAAAAATAAAAAATACATCTCATTAATACAAAGCAATAACGCGCCATCTATATATATAACGAATGAAAACATTAAGACGCGAATGTTTCTTTTCACAAATAAATCAAACTTCTACTGTCCTTACTACGATGAAAAAATATTGGGAGGGCTTGGCTCATCTGGAGATGCTTTTTTTGTTGAAAGTTCGGTTACTAGGATCAAATTAGTTTTGATTTGGGATTTTACGAAGGGGTTGCTTTAGGGAGGCTGTCTCACCCATAGAAGACCTTGTATAAGGCTATATTAGCATATATGCAATATTATAAACGACTAAACGGGTGACCCGGGCTTCGCCCCGGGATTGACCCGTGTGCGTATCTACCCGAGTGATATATATTTAGATAAGATTTTTTTTTATAATTGTTTGTTATTAGCATTATCTATTTGTTTGCATCAGCATAATTTAATCTAATCTTTGATAGAGGGTGCTGTTCGTGAGCTAAGTAGAATAATTTGAATATATAGTTTTAATAATTGATTTATATGTATTTTAAAATAGCCTATCGTCTTCCCCGTATTTTTTTACCTATGTATGGAAATTTTGGTTTGAATTAGTGAATTACTGCGAATTTGTATACCGGACATACAAACAAACAAACATACAAACATTGATTTTTTTATATATATAGATATAGTTTAGTTAAGTAATCCCTTGTTACAATCTTAAGGTGAAAACATCAGACTTTCAGGAATACGTTTCTTTTTTTTCTTTTTTTCTTGAAAGCCTGATGTTTTCACCTTAATATTGCAACATGGGATTATTCTATTGAATTAAAATATCATTTATAATATTGCATATATATTGTCTTATACAGGAAGGTGTTCTATGATTGAGACAACTTCCCTAAAGCAACCTCTTCGTAAAATCACAAATCAAAACTAACTTGATCCAAGTAACCTAACATTCAACAAAGGATCATCTCCAGGTAAGATGTATTAGTGTCTTAAGGTATTAATGTCCTAAAATTTTCTAAGTGACAATTTTAAAATAGTAAATTCTCTAATGAGCCATTACCTCCATAAACGACCACATTTGTAAAAAAAAATATCTTAAACTATGATAATAAAAGACATATTGAATGTTTTGAATATCCTTGAATTGACCTTTACAATCAATAAATCAAGAGAATTGAACCTATACAGAAGTTGATCCTTAAACTTAAATGGAAGAAAACCAGATGAATTACAAGGATAAACCAGGAAGAATGAAATACCAGAAGAACAAACAGACTTCAGGATATTTCCTGGAATCCAATCTCCAAACAGATTACCGCTGTGAGAACAGTACCATCTGGAAAAAGCAAATTCCATACGATGTAAATAAGGCGCCAAAGAATTATATATCAAACGATATAGCTTAACATGCATTCAAATTAGAAAAATAAAGTTACTGAAGAATAAGAGGATTTATTATTATATATATATTTTATCAATCAATTAATACCTTAATTAAAACATTGAGAGATACAAGAGTGAAAAAAAGAAGAAGAAGGATTTCCACATAGCTTCAACTGAAAATACCAAGTCACACCATGACCCCACGTGGCTTTAGCTTCATACAACTGGTTTCTTCAGAACAGCAGCTTTACACACCCAAGATAGAGAAAATTTCGACTGCTGTGAATAGAGATGCATGGAGTCATCTGAGCCTCTTCTTTGAACACGACAACAACAAATGGTTTCTTTTTAGGAAAGGGTCCGCTTTACTATATCTTTAATTAAAAGACACTGGTTAAAAAAAAATCAATAAAATGTAAAAACAAAGTCTTCTGGGAGAATAAATATATATTTAAAATAAAGCAAACGATTGGTGCAAGGGCAGCCAGAGAGGGGAAGCCTAAAAAGGCAGAAGAAAAACTCAAGAGGGACTTCCTCGCGGCCCATCAGGTTTGGCAACTCTGCCCGCACGTTCCCCTTCATTATCACCCCCCCCCCCCCCCCCCCCCCCCCCTCTACCTGGTGGATTGATCGTCTGCTGCTTCTTCCGTCCTGCTGGCTGGACAATCGTTTGGTCGACATTCTTCTGTCGGCTGCGTTAATTGCCGTTAATTAGCAAGCAACCCGATACCTTTCAGACACACGCTCTCAACAACATTTTCTGATAGTATATCTATCTATGCGTATTTTTTTTTTTAAATACAAGTAGATTATAAGAGATTATAATTCGAGTTTTAAAAAATACTTATATATATTTATACTTTTGTTGAAAATAATATTTAAAAAATTTGCATATAGTCAATTCTCGATTTAAAATCGATCAAGGGGAAACTGAAATTCATGATTAAGTATACAATTTGAAAAAATAGTGTGCATAAAAGTGAAATTGTATTAGGATCATAAATATTTGATGTAAAAACACCGAATTTTGGTTCAAATTAAATTCTAGTGGCGTATAAGGAATGATTTAACTTTTGATGCAAAACGCCTTATTAGCTAAATAAAGGCCTACTTTCAATTTTTAATCCTTTGGTCTAAGTAATAACCTGTACATGCAAGCAAATGTTCGTGATATTTTATCAGTTCCTTCTGGGTTTTATACTTTCTAGTTCTAATGGTATATTATAAATGGATATATAAACACACACAGAAAGGCTGTGTGTACCCTAACACCTTATAAAAGTTTGTTATTCTGGCTAGTGAGAGAAAAATATTGGTCAAAACCTTTTTTTTTTTTTCTTCAAAGATCCAGATTAAGGTGAAAAATATCAGGCTTCCAGAATAAATTTCTTTAAAAAAATTAAATTCGTAAATTTTAAAAAAATAAACTTATCCCTGGAATGCTTTTGCAACCTCAGAACAATTTCTAACACCTTGCCAAATGCTTTATTTTTGTTTATTTCTCTTGACGAAGACAAAATATTAATAGTACAGCACATAAACGAAACTGGCCATTCCTTCAACATTACATCACCGAAAATTCATTATTCCAATATTGCCAGCAAACACCAAAGACTAATCATTGAATCCCTCCTGTCAAGCAAATTTCACAGCCTCAATAGAAAAATTGATTTACCTGAAATTTACAATGTAATATTCCCTGCAGCCACCAAACCCCCCTCTGTATCATGAACTCTGCGATCACGATTTCAATATGTATTCCTGTGTTTCCAAGATATGCCATATTATTTGTCCTATTCATATCAGTACATATTTTACACATGCAAATTCTCTCTATATATATTTACAAATAGCAAAGTCTGGTTTATTGTGTTCTTCACTATGTAAATCCGTTTTTGCATAACTGTCATTTTCTGCTCATATATATGTATATATATATAGATTAGATCCGAAAACTTTAGTAGCGTAATATATTTTTCCTGTCGAAGGGCGGTTGTGCCCGAAAGCTTGAAATAAGTTTATTTGAAAGATACTTATCCCTCAAGCTTATTGATTTGAACAAACAACAAAATATTTTTGTCAAAACGTTGAGAAAATAAAAAACTAACTGACCGAAGTGTCATTTTCCATAGAAATATGAATGCTGGCCAGGCAACACCTATCTTCAGGATTGTCCCTGGAAGTCTGATATTTTAACCTTAATATTGATATAAGAAATTATTTTATTTTAAAGATCTAGATTATACTTTATTAACCAAATACATACCAAAATAATCATTTATCCTTTCAAAAATGCATTCAATGTCTTTTATTCATCACAAATGTCTTCATTTAGTGCATTTTTAAAGAGAAATTCCCATTTTTGGTACAAGGGAATACTATTCTCCTGCAATTGTACATTGCATTAATAAACATGTGCAAAAAGACATATCTCCCTTTAAATAAATGTATTGTTATTTATTTATGCTTATGAGGTGATACAGCAGCGTATTTACAATTAGAGAGGAGACAAAATGAATTAAATCTAGAAAAAAGAAGTGAGGACATATCGGTCATTAAAGTCTGAGAGGCAAGGCCTTCAGCCAGTTCAGGGCTTCCGGGGTGACAGAATGGAGATTGGAGATTCCTCCATTGAATATGGGACATTGATTGTGTATTGTACACAATATAAATAAAATCAAGCCCTCCCAGAATTTTTTCATCGCAGTAAGAACAGTAGATTTTTTTTATTTAGGTGTGAAAAGAAACATTCGCGTCTTCAATGTTTTCATTTGCTATATATAGATGGTGTGTTATTACTTTATATTAAAATTATTATTGTATATAATAGCGTATAGAAATCAAGTCTTTGTATATCTTAAGATGTAAGCGTATTTATTGATGACGTGAGTACGACTAGTCGACAATTATCAACAACTCCGCCTGTTCAAAATCACTAAGCAACTTAGAGCAACCTAGTTCATGATAATTGAAACAGTAAATAATATATGAAGGTTATTCACATATTAAACAAAATGTTGACGCGGGATTCAATCCCGGTTCATGACTGTCGGGAATCTTGAACAAACAAGCAAAGAAATATTTTAAAGATGATTTTACAAATACAGACTAATATATATTTTTATAATCTGTTGAATATTTTCATTAAATAATATTAAATTAAATAATAAAATATTTCATTGTAAATAGACAAAAGAATTGCTATAAATTATTAAATAAAAACAAACGATAGCAATGCGTCTCTTTATACATAAAATTTTTAATATGCTAGCTTTCGGATCTTATCGATCCTTCAACAGGCCAAGCTGTAAATTGAGAGAAAGAATATATATATATAAATGTAAAATATTATTTATATACACCAACGAAGATAGAGAATAAAATATAAAATAAAATAAATATAAACACATTTGTGGAAATGTGTTTATATTTATTTTATTTTATATTTTATTCTCTATCTTCGTTGGTGTATATAAATAATATTTTACATTTATATATATATATTCTTTCTCTCAATTTACAGCTTGGCCTGTTGAAGGATCGATAAGATCCGAAAGCTAGCATATTAAAAATTTTATGTATAAAGAGACGCATTGCTATCGTTTGTTTTTATTTAATAAAATATTTCTTCGCCACAATATAATAAACTAATTATTTTTTATTCATTTATATTGTCACAATATTATTTCTCGATGCGAAATGTAAATTTCAATTACATTTTTAAACCTATAAAAATCAAATCAGGTAGTTGGCAATATTTATATGCTCCATGAATCTAGATTAACCATATATATATATATAAATAATAAAGAAGACGACAAATAATCCATATTTTCGTAGTTTTCGATTTTTGTGCTTAAAGTCAAAAAAATAACATTAATATTCTATGAATGTGTCTCGCTTGCTACAAATCTAGATCCGGTTTGATCTACTTAAAAATATTTGCATAAATCTGTGATATAAATTTCCACCTATCTCCTGCATAACATTAACCTCTTGGGAACATAAAAGATATTTAAATAGAACACCTCTCATAAGTATTGGTATCATATAAATTTCATTATCTTTTTTGTTATGTGTTCTATAAAAAGCCCTCTAATATTTCTATTTGATAATTTTTGCTTAATTAGAAAGGATTTGTTTCCTATAGGAAAATCGACAAACTTCAAAAACAGATACTATAACACTAAACAGATGTATGACTATAAATATATGTAATATTTTTCATTTAGAAATGGAATTATATTTTAAATATATATTTCTAGTATGCGCGCGCATAAGTGCTTGAAAATAAAATAAAATTGTCCTCGTAAATTTTGAAAACTATTAGTTTAAGATCGCACCTTTAAAAAGTCAAAAGATTGTCTGAAGTTAGCTTTCTTGTAAAATTCATTGTAAACACACACAAAAAATTTTCGTTTGCGAAGTAACCCAACCATGTAGCCTTTATTAGAATTGAATGTCTAAGTATAATGGAATGGTTTGAAGTTTGTTTCTTTTTTCTGGGGAGGAATCATTGAATGTGTTAAAAGCTGCGTACTGAGGTAAAGTTTTAACATAATAGTTAAATTTCAATATAAATTGATTTAAATCTTCTTGATATTATTTAACACAAATGCTATAGTTTTCTGGAGATGAGTTTTTTTTTTTATTAATAACCTGTAGCATTTATTTAATTGCCATAATAGTCGTTTGAAAAAAATCCTATTATTATTTTCGACACCTATTTTCTGCGATTTTTATTTATTGCATTTTTATATTGTTTTTTGACACTTATAATCAAGCGTTTTATAAATTAATGATTCCGGCGAACAATTTATCATTTAAATCGTCACACATTAATCATATTTAATTGTAAAACGACATTTGAAAATGATCCCGCATGAGTTTCTTTTCAACGAAAAATCAAAATTTATTTCTAACCTTATTTCTCCTTAAAATAAATTTTGATTTTTCATTGAAAAGAAACACATGCGGGATAATTTTCAAATGTCGTTTTACAATCACAAGCCGCATTATATTATATTGAATCATATTTAATGTTAAAACTGAAACATTAAAAAAACTGCGTTTATATTTTGATTCTACTAACCCTACTTTGAAGAAATTCCATCAGCCATAAAATCTTTACAGATTTTCGCGAGAGTGCTGTGTTAGATATACTTCTTTTATTGAATTCAATTTGAATCAGTTTAATACCTCAAAAAAATACTATATATTTTATCGAATTTGCTTATATAGTAAAAAAAGACGCTATAAAACAATAGTTCTTATATTTAAAAAGAAGATTAAAAAACTCTTTGGGTAGATAAAATAACGAATATATGTTATAGAAATGTGACGCATGTATAACACAAAATGTAGATCTAATTATGTATTCCTCAAGTGTCTTTATATTAAGACAAAGGGTTCTCGTTCGTCTGCTTGCCTACTTGAAAACTTCGCCCATTACGAGCTTATCTCTGACAATTAAATGGCAGGCTATTTTTACTGACCTTTTGTTTTTACCGGATGCTTAGCATAGCTATGTTGCGGAATCATTTCATGGAAAATAATTATGCGATATTAACTGAGTTCTTACATAACTTTGTTTTAATAATAATCGTTAAAAATTTTGTTCAATCATATATAACTTTTAAAAGTTTTTTTGATAATATATGTATATAGAATGCCATTTGTGTAGCGTACATAATGCCGAATGTTATACCTGTAAATTGTGAATATATTTTAAAAATTAATAAACATTTATTCGGCGTATTTTTTAGCTATTCCTTTGCTGTTTTTATATAAAATAATTATTTTATATATAAATTATATATTAATTTTGAGACACATCTTCAGTGTTATCGTTGGTATTTGTATCTTTTTATATTTTCTGCTATAATATTTTAATGCTGTTTAAATATAAGGAAAGTGAAAACGTAAAATAGCTTATATGTTGTTAAAAAGTAGATACAGTCGAAATTCCTTTGTTGATCAATGACATCTTTTGGAGGAAATGGGCACAAAAGATTATTGCAAAATCATCACAATAGTCGTCTGCTATTCTTTTGGAAAGGTAAAAAAAACGTGTTTATCTGCGGATTATTTTAATGAGCAGATAAAAATTTTGAAGGTGAAATCAAAGTATAAAGTTGTATATAAATATATTTTATATATATTCGCATGAATATTTATTTAAAATGGTTTATAATCTTTATTAGGTTATCAGAGGGTTAAAAAAAAAAAAAAGGGCGGGAAACCTTCCTCAAACTTGTGAATGATTCTATCAATGTTGTCAAGTTGGAAATCATTAAAATAAAACATTCATAGTAAAAAAAGCGACTTATATAATATAATAAATATAAAATAATTATCACAATATTTTCAAAAGAGAAAAAAGAATCATCAAATATATATGTTAAATATATTCATTATCTAAAAAATCAATATATATTCAATATTATATACCAAAAGAAAAATAAAGTCTATTTTTAAAATTAAAAAAAAATTACTATTGCTAGACATATTAGAATGTTAAAAAAATATATGTAACAAAATTTACCATACATTTATTAAGTAGTTTAAAAAATATTAATCTAAGTCGTTTTTTCAACCGAACTACCATAAAATCATTGATAAAGAAGCTACATCAAAAACGATACCTATCTGTCTTTCAGGGACATCAAATTTGTCAAAGGGAAAATCTACAAAATGATATGATAATTATAATGAAGGTTTGTATCGGAACAAAAGAAACGATAATAGACAACAGTGTAACTAAAGTTATTTTGATTTTCCAATGTGTCTTCCTCGATGGTGTCAGATAAGAGGAACAAGAGATGTTGTTGGATGTGGGTGACCAGTTTGGGTAATGGACTGTCTTAAAGTAGGAAAAATCATACTTCCTCTCCCTTTATAGACAATGTTGATGGGATAATTTGTTTCTGAGATCTTATTTTATTAGAGAAGTGGCAAATTATAGGATAACCTCTCATTCGACTGCAAAAAAACATGGATGTTTTGGTCTTTTATTGAAGATTGCATTAGTTCATTTTTGCTTTTACAAAAGTGATCGCTCTGAGAGGTTGCTGTCCATTAGATAGGTCGTTCATAAGAGGATTTATTGTATATGGAAAGATTACTTATCCTTCCGAAATATTTGTAATAAGAAAAATAAAATATTATAAATATTCCTCTTTCTCCCTTGCACAAATTTATCATATTCATATTAAGGCGAAATCGCCAAAATTTCATATTTTGGAATAACTCTGAAAGATATTTATCTGTATATTGTATTTACTAGCTATGGATATCTCATTAGTACAGAAGCGCTCGACTACATTTTTATAAAGATCTACGAAAAAGAAAAAAGAAACAAAATAAAGACAGTAGAGTGTTGGTTGAAACGTATCTTTTTATTGGTAGAAAAAGATAGCAACTTTTTTCCAAGCATCAACCTCTTCTACTGGCCATAGAGGTTTTTATACTGGCTTATTCCCATCAATAAAAATTGACGTTTTACCCATCAATCTATTCTCTTCATTTTAAATTAATACCGGGTGATTATTCTTTGTACAAATCTAAAAAAGCATGACAAAAATATCTCATATTTCTGCGAAAAAGATCAAAATAAATGCATATCATTTTTCTGGAATTTTTGTTTACTTTTTTTTTTAACTTGAAAAACACGACGTGTTAGTAATCATTAAAATTTTTCCATGGATCATCATTATCATAATTTAATGTCTCGTTTATCATATATAAAGGTCATTCCTTAGAATATTTAAAATCAATGAATCATTATGCGTTTAATATGATGTGGAAATTATTTTAAAAATCTTATTTTAACACTGAAATTACTTAATCGGCAAAAAAAAAAACGGAGAGTCGTTTTAAAATTTGATTAAAAATTTAAAATATATAGTGGAAAAGTTAAAATAACTTTTTAAAATTTTTTCCTTGTGTCAATAAATATAAAATTTCGCAGCACGTTTTTCTAATAGCATATATTATAAAAGAATCCTCTTATTATAATTTTATTTGCTAGCGGAAAAAAAGTTCTCTTATCATTTTATAGATTTTTAATCGTGAAATTTTTTTCTGATAAATTTTAAGAAAATAAATGAAGGTATAAAGGGATATTTTAAATTTTAAATACATTCAGAAGAGATGCCTTTTCATACACTATAAAAATTCATTCAAAATATTTAATATAAAGCCCGACATCTAAAACCTGCCTGATGGGTTTAAAGAAGGTCCATTAAGAGTTGAAAGGGGAAAATAAATAAGTGAGAAAAAAATACTTACCTTAGAAAAAGAGAGAAAGGAGGCCTGGCTGTGAGGAATTTTTTAAAAGAAAAATAACAACTTCCACTTTTCTAAAAAAAAAAAAAAAAAGTCTTTCTATTGAACATACACAATATTTATCAATAAATATTGAAAATCATCATTCCAAATTATGATTATCTTGTGGAGTAGATAATATTATTAATAGTACTCCATATATATATTATATATATACAGAGAAGCATCTTTCCATAGTTTCGTTAAATACAATCACCAAGATCTAACTTCAAACGCAGGCTACCAGGTATATGAGCAGAATAAACAATAAAGTTGTATCGATCTGGTGGATTAAATTTAGCGAAATCGTTGGGAAAGTTCACCACTGATGAGTCAAGCCTTCCCAATTCTTTTTTTCATATATCAGTTCAATAATTTTAGGAATTCGTTTATTATTTAAAACATCAATAGCGTTTAATGTGGCTCCATCCTCTCTATATACAGTATTTTAAAATTAAAATAGCTATAATAATATAATTATTTTTATTTTCGTTCTATAAAATATTTCGACACTTTTCTAAAATGTTTCTTCTTAAATAATGTATTAAAATGATATGAATTTTCTATTTATCCTATAAATATATGTTTAAAAATCGATGCAATTTTAGAGAAAAATATATTTTATATAAAATTATTTCATCAAATTTTTTTTTATATCTGATTAGAAATTCTTATTGAATTGTGCTTTTCAATATTTTTGGAAAAAAATATGATTATATAGGTTTACAGGCGAATTTGACACAATGAGTAATTTAATATCAATGATTAAAGGAGAGGTTTTGAAATTTATTTTTGAAACTCAATTGTTGTACCTTAATGGTGTCTAAAAATATAGTTCAAATATTTGTGGTACGAAAAGCATCGTTTGGCATCTAAGTTTAGAAAATGAGGCTAATGGAAAAAAATAAATACGTATATTTAGAAGATATTTTTTAAATTTACGTGATTGTCATGTAGTGATATTTTCTCTATTTTTTTATACTTTTTTTAATTATTTTTTTTGCATTATTATAAATTGCTTTTATATGTATATCATTATGGATACTTTTAAAAATCATATTAGATCATAATTTATATAAATATAAAATAAATTTATTATGCAAAAGAATAAGCCTATAATATTTGTCTTATTGTTAATTTTGACCAAAAGAGTTTTTATTTTATACAGTGACAACTATAGTTGTTACATTTGGCAGAAATCAAAGTCGTTGTCAGTTTTTTAAAAATCATTATTCCTTAATTATGCATTCTTAATATATTAAAATAAGAAAATGTTTAAAATAAATTAATAAAAATATCTATATTTTCTATTTGAAAAAAATGTCAAGGTAATATATTTGTTATAATATATATATTTCTTTAATTAAAACTGTTGTATGAGAGATAAATTTATTTAGTTATCCCCGGTTTCTGGAGCACATGAAACTGTTGACGATACAAAAATTATAAATATAGTTTCATTCCTTAACAATTATTATAAATTGCCAAATTTTCTTTATTTTGAACAAATTAAAAATAAAATATTAATTTTAGAATATCAAAATATGAAAATATAAGTTTTGAATAACACTAAATATATAAATCTAAGTAAAGTACAATAAATCACAATTTATATTGAAAAAGACGTTGTATATTTTATTCAAATTAAAAGTTACATATATTATCCAATATTTCACAATATACCGTATATGCTGCTCGGAGTTCTTGTTTGTTTACAAAATATATTTTGCCTTTTGTTGTTAAATATATAAAACTATCTGCAATCTCATTTATGCAGTTATTTATTTACAAGCACATACTTTAAAAAGAAATCAAAATTTTAAAAAAATTAGCTTGGTTTTTCAGTATATGCATGATCCGCAAGTATTCTTTCAAAATATTTTCAAAGTAAACTTGAACTCAGATGAAAGGTGGTAATGAAAAAAATATCGGTGATTAAATTTAATTTTTATTTCAAATACAATATGGGATCTTTATTTGTTATTCAAGTAGAATTATTTGCAAATCTATTTCAAGTATGAACTAATATGTACTCTATTTTAATATAATAAATTATTAATTGCTCACACTTTTCGTTTACGAAACTATATTGTAAAATTAGATAATAAAAAGGCATATATTGTATTTAATAAAATATTTATTTGCCAATATTTCGGTTGGCTGAACGCCAAACCTTTATCAAGGCATTACATATTGTAAAATGTATTGTAATTTTGTATTATTGTAATATTAAAACTAAATTTATAAAATGTGTATGATATATAAAAATAAAAAAACGATATTAACAAAAATCATTTAGGTTTGAGGATTGTATTATATATCAAAACATTTATGTTTTTTTTTTTTTTTTTCATTTAAAATATCAACAAGGTACGTTTTTAAACACTAAGGTTTGATATTCCTAAAACCAGATTTTCGTTTGATATTAATGTATTTTTTTCGCAGTTTAAACTATTTAATTAAAAAGGCATATATTGGATCAAAATATGCCTTTTTAATTGAAGATTTATTTATGGATTGCTCTATTTTCAAAGTTTAAATTATGTATTATCAAGGTATACAATATATTTTGGAATATTTTCTAAAATATTAAATTAGTTTATTTTAGATCGTTTGCTTTTATAAGCTATACGTTTAATCTTTTTGAAAATAGAGCAATCCATAAATACATCTTAAATAAAAAAGGCATATATTGGATCAAATTATCATTTGTTTTACCAATATTTCAGTTAGCTGAACGCCAACCTTTATCAAGGTATTTAACATATTAATGTGTGTTAACAACAATGATGTGGCGATGTGAAAGATGTGGGGCTGAGTTTGTTGTTGACACACATTAATATTTTATAACACATTGATAAAGGTTGGCATTCAGCCAACTGGAATATTGGTAAAATAAATGATATTTTGATCTAATATATGCCTTTTTAATTAAATACGTTTAATCTGTGTAAAATTAAAAACCATTACCAAAGTCTATGAATAGTATAAAATGATTTAAAACGACTAAAAATCATTATATGTATATGTACTAGTAATAATAATGAGGTGCTAATTCCAATGCTGCCTCCATTGTTCACCAGACGACCCAGTTAGCAAATCTGCTTGCAGACGGTAAGCCAACAAGGTCAAAGTTCACTGACCACAGGTTTGCCACTATCAATATTTCTCTAAGGGATTGCCATTCAGGAAATATTTCAAAGATTTGCATGTTCTCTTAGATAAAAATCCTAATTTATTACTCTGTCCTTAATAATCAACTTGCCATTATTTTGATTTAATATTTCAAAAATGTATATTCGTTTGCTTTTTTTTTCGCTGTTAAAGAAAATATTTTTAGCATACGTCAATGCCTAAAATGATATCGAATATTTTGAAATTTATTTCTTTGACCGAAATTTCATCGTTTGATAAAAATTGATGGACGATTTGCGCGCCAATGATTCACTTTTAAACTTATCAAAAGATAATTTTAAAAGGGCGGGAAACTAGAGTTTAATGGCGAAATTTACATTTTAAAATATGGTACAAATTATTTTTTTTAAAGGGATCTCATTTCAAAGTAAAAACATCTTCGAATCAGGTCGATTATCTTGACTTACATATTTTCGTTTATGTTTTGACACTTCTTGCAGATGATTTACGCCAGCTATCGGAATAAATGGGAAAAAAATCGTTTTATTATTATTATTTTTTTTTTTTGCAAAATATTGGCAGTTGCGCGATCTTTTCTTCTTCTTAAATTTTACTACTTGATCGGGTAATTTCTCCCTTTGTTCTATTTATTTTTCATTTAGTTGAGCGCGTTCTCCCTCCCTTTTGACTTTAAATACACGTGCCTTGATTCACCAGAAAGTGATAGCTGGGACCAATATTCCTATTTTCCATAGGATTATTCGAATAATATAATCTGTATATATTTACCATGTGTATATAATCTTTCTTCATTTTTACCCCCTTTGTATATTTCCCACTTTCATAGGTTTCTCCGTCTTGTAATCCCAAAGGAGAATACTCTGTAAGACCTGTGTGTCTTAATAAAGGTTTTTGTGTGTGTGATAGCTGGGACCAGCTTTGTTTTGTTGATCATTGAAGTACAGCCTGCACCGGGCGGATGAAAGGCTTCTATTGACTTATCACAGAAAGAATATTTGACCAATATTGACGTACCAAAACAAAATTAACGATAAGTTGATATTTGTTCAAGTAAGAGAGACATCATTCTGTAGAGTTTTTATTTACTCTACTGTCCGAAGTGTCTCTTACTTCAAGAACAATGAATGCCGGTCAGGCAACCTCTAACTTCAAGATAGTTGACATTTATCCCGATAGATGACACAAGCCATCAACATCGTTCAGTTACACGATTAGGAGATGCCCTTTTTTTCTTAATTTTACCAACTGATCTTAGTATATGTGTCCCTTTGTTATTACAATTTTTTTCACTGTCTTATTGTGTTCCTTGACCCTTACGTCCCTAACATAAAGAGGCTCTAAGTGTGAGACAATGCAAAATACGGAAATGGCTCGACTGAAATTTATTCAGATTACCACACCTCTTTAAAAAGAAAATTTATCTTTTTTTTTTTTTTCTTCTTGAGAGAATACAAAGAAATGCAACAAACCCTTCTTGAGGGCGACGACTTTAATCCTCCTCAAAATAAAAGACATCAAAGGAGGAACTGAGGCATTGTCTCTAGAATATGAAGAGTAGGTGTTAATGGAAGTAGATCCATGATGGGGTCATTGACCTTTTCTGTATTCGCTACATTTCTGATGAGAGCTTCTTATCTCTCTCAGGTTTTTCTTTGTTCTCATCACTTTACTTCCCCTAGCTCGTAGTTCTTTAAATGGCTTCTCTTCGTAGACATGCTGATTGAGAATGATCCCGCGTGTGTTTTTGTCTTTAGCCATATATCTGTGGCATTGGCAAAGAAAAACATGTTGAGATGAAAGGGTTGAAATATACATGTGTGATCAATAATTTCCAGGAATGCTAAATATTTAAAGAAATACAAAAGTATAATAAAGTTTTATTTAAATTTTATCAAAATAATGACAGTCACTATCTATACACTTGTTCCATCTTTTTTTCCAGATATCAAAACACCTCTGAAAATCCTCATCTTTCAGGCTTTTCAAAATATTCTTCGAATTCTCCTTTATTTCAGGTATTGAGTCAAATCGAGGTCCTTTTAAGACTCTTTTAATTTTAGGGTAAAGCAAAATGTCGTTGGAAGCAAGTCAGGAGAATAGGGTGACTGGGGTAGTAAAGCAATTCAGTGTTTAGCCAAATAGAGTGGTACAGTGACGGCCGTATGTGGCCGTGCGTTGTCATGATACAAGAGTCAATTTTTCTGATGCCATTTTTCGGGTCTTTTCTGGCGCACAGGCTCTCTTAAACGTCGCAATACATCAAGATAGTAATGTTGATTAATGGTCTGACACTCGGGCACAAATTCATAGTGTACCAATCCCTTTACATCAAATAAAGTGAAAAGAAGACACTTAAGCTTCGATTTGATCTCATCCTCGCTTTCTCTTGCTTATTAGACCAGCTTTAAATCGTGTAAACCATTCAAATGTCCTCGATTGTGGTAGGGCATCTTCTTTAAAAGCCTGCTTCAACATTTGAAATTATTCGGAAGCTGTTTTCCCTAATTTAAAGCAAAACCCTTTGCAGACTCGCTGTTTTTCAATACAGTCCATACTGAAATTCGAAAATGTTCTGATATACTTGAGCTTATAAATTCGATAAAACGTGAACGCGTGCGTCTATGTGATCAATTTTTATTTCTACGTGTTGATAAATATTTTATCTATAAGGTCCTTATAAAATTATTCCATTATTTTGAATATTTTACGTGATCCAGTCTCATTCCTGGAAATTATTGATCACACGTTGTATATCTTTAAAAAGGAGTATAAAGTTGCTTTGACTTTGCTTTTACGCAATGCTAAAATACGTCAATTTGTCCTTTATTGTTCCTCTATTGAATATTTGTCGGCTCAAGGTAGAAGATGGGAGATATGCAGACTCTTCGAACTTGAAAAGCCTTTGTGGATAGAATTTTTTAAAGAATTTAAACCGTTAATCATTTTACTGCATAAACGTTTGGGCTTCTTTTTAATTATGCTTTCTTCATTCACACATTAACGTGTACTTCGGACATATTGTCCCTTTTCATCGTTCGATCAAAGAAGCTTTTATGAACACCTTAATAAATCATTGAGGTACAGCCTACACTATGATGATGAGAACCAATAGCTCTAAACTCGTACCTGGTTGGCTTTTTTCTTGAAGGTATTTGTCCAATATTCGGAAATTAAAAAAAAAAGTTTATATTTATTTCGATAGATGACAATATGCAACGTTCATTTCGTTGCATAGTCAGGAGAGATGTACCGTCATTAACCACAAAAACTTCAATAGTAACACACCGACCACTATTTTTCAACTAAGAGAAATGAGTGCCCGCAGATAAGGTAATCACAGAATAGCTTCTATCTGCCGTGGCTAAGTTTCCAGGTTTAAATAACCAACTAGGAAATACTTCTTCTCACAGATATAAAAAGATGAGGGAAACTCTACTCTACATACATACATAATATGTCCAGGGTAGCCTAATGGACATGGCATCTGCCCGGTAAGCGGAACACTTTGGGTTCGATTCCCATCCCTGGATACTTTATTTTCCGTTTATCATTACTCTTCACAATTCATCCTTTCATACTTCATCCCTAAATAATCGTTATTTCTCCTTAAAATAAATTTAGATTTTTAGTTCAAAAGAAACACATGCGGGATAATTTTTAAACGTCGTTCTACATACATACAGGAAGAAGAAGTTTTATAACCGTTAAGTTTACAGGTGATTGACTCCCCCCCATCAGTTCGAGCCACGTACTGTAAATCATGTAACCCACGTTCCGAGGAAGATGGCCCTGTGGGAATGTGGCCACTACATTGGCATTTCAAATTTTAAAACGGCTTGTTTGGTCCTCTGGGTTCATTCACTCTTGTCGAGTTTCAAATTTTTTGTGAGAATTTGAACTCTTAGTGCTTACTTTTTAAAGCGCTTTATATATATTTTTTTTCTAAAAATTTTCCATATTAGTTATTTATAAAGAATTATATGTGAACAAGCGTTTAAATTTTATATATAAATTATTGTTGTTATTAATGAGTGTTGCCAAGTCGCTAATATAGTTTGTAATACTTCTCTCTATGAATTATTATTTTAAATCGGTGTTTTCTTCCCCTCTCTTTCACACTTTCTTGTGTTTTCTATACAAAAAAAAAAAGGCATCTCTCCCTTCCAATAAATCCCCTTTAAAAGCGCTCAGATTAAGACCTATTAATAAACCACAACACCAGTTTTAACTATTTCAGACAAAAATCTGTTGGCTCGATATTGTGTCGAGAGAATCAATGGTTTAATACATCCTTTCATTTTACATCTTTCTCTATCCCGTGATATCCATTATCCCCCTTAGGCCATCGAGGGGTAGGTATGTGTTGTAGCAGAGAGGAAAAATACCAAAGATCTCTCGGATAACATTGATAGACTTGAAGGAAGTTCGAAATGGGCGAGGGCCCTAAAAATGGCGGGAAAAAAATAAACGTTAATGTATTATCGGGCAGACGATTGTGTTGCTAGTTATATCCGGGGTCGTCTGCTTTTTAATTTTTTTGGCGCCTTTTCTCCATCAATTATTATGGCGCTTTCGATCTAACCTTTATGTATGTACGATTACTATTATATTAGTATTGGTGAATAAAACACGGGATTCTTTAGAGTTTCTAAGATCTTATATAGATATAAATATAGAATAATTTAATCAAGATATGAATATAGAATTTAATAAACTATTTTAATTTAATTTTCCGCGGAAAAATCTCATCGTTTAATCAAAAGTAAAAAATAATTAGCGTATTAATATCCTTTATTAACATCAACATAATTATTAGTAGAACGGCATTTAAAAATTATCTCGCATGTGTTTCTTTTAAACGAAAAATCGAAATATATTTAAAGGAGAAATAACGATTATTTCTAACCTTAGGGATGAAATATGAAAGGATTAATTGTGAAGAGTAATGATAAACGGAAAAATAAAAGTGTCCAGGGATGGGAAACGAACCCACAGTGTTCCGCTTACCGGGCAGATTGCCATGTCCACCAGGCTACCCTGGACATATTTTTCCGTTTGTAAATATTATATAAAGTAATTATACTGTATTGTATTATATTGTATTATAATTATTAGTATTTCACGCAGTTAATTAACTGAATATATAAGAACAGTATGTATTTTTTAGATTGAGAAAAATTGAAGAGACATTACACGTCACCTAGCAATCGAGATCATTAATTTATTTATTTATTTTTTAAACAAACATGTTACCTATTTCTATGTCGGAAAAAAATATCTTCACACTGAAAAAAATTATATAACGCTTAAAATAGAATTTTTCGAAGAAGTAAAAACACGAATTCCATTTTTTCATATTTGCATTTCCGCATTTTTTTTTTATTCATTAGTTGTTTTTCGGGGGATATGATCGTAAAGGTCTATTAAAAAAATAAATAAATTGTACAGAAAAACAACGTCGAGTATTTATAATAGGCTTTTTATAGGGGTTTGCTCCTTTTAGGTTATGGAGCTCAGTCGAGTACAATGCTCTTGGTAATTACGCGCTTGAGTAAATTCAACTTGGCCACACGGCGTTAAGATGAAGTATTGTGGTTGGTTGCTTTTTATTGAGTTGTCAAAAATTACATACATATATAAGTCCCTCTCTCTTTCCTTTTCTTTTTTTTCTTTCTTTTTTAGCCTTGAAAAATTTCATCCTTCTTTTGTGCTAAAACGTGAGAAAACTTTGATTGGATTTTTTATAATATCTAAATTGGTTAGAGAGTTAATTCTGGCTAGAAAGTTATATATGAATAAAAAATAATTTTTGATATGTGTAATTCTCTATTTCTCTCTAAAAGTAAAACGCTTCATTGAAGACTGCTGTTTATACACGAAAAAAAAAAAGTAGTCCTTAATGAAGCAAATTTGATAATGCCATTTTATCATCATAACCATCACATCATCCTTTGACTCTTTGTTCTTAATAAGGTTATTTGTTGTGTTTGATAAAATAGTAATACAGGTTTGTGTCGCTTTTATAGGATTGTTTATTAAATAAAGCTTTGGATATCTATTCTAATGGTAGATGTAGGATTTGAGAGGTTGAGATAGCTGTTTAAAATATTAGTAAACAATACATATCGCCATCTATATGTTGAGGGGGGGAATGAATCAACGCTATTTCTCTTTTTTGAACTTTTCTAGGAACGAACTTCTAAAATTAGTCAATTGATGTTGAAAAATATATAGCAAAGGCTTGGCTTATCAGTTGTAAATACTTGTCAGCCAATCCTTCCTAAATATTTTCATCAGTTCATTCATTCAGCGCTATTTCTTTTTTTTTTTATCATCTAGGAACGAACTTCTAAAATTAGTCAATTGATGTTGAAAAATATATAGCAAAGGCTTGGCTTATCAGTTGTAAATACTTGTCAGCCAATCCTTCCTAAATATTTTCATCAGTTCATTCATTCAGCGCTATTTCTTTTTTTTTTTATCATCTAGGAACGAACTTCTAAAATTAGTCAATTGATGTTGAAAAATATATAGCAAAGGCTTGGCTTATCAGTTGTAAATACTTGTCAGCCAATCCTTCCTAAATATTTTCATCAGTTCATTCATTCAGCGCTATTTCTTTTTTTTTTATCATCTAGGAACGAACTTCTAAAATTAGTCAATTGATGTTGAAAAATATATAGCAAAGGCTTGGCTTATCAGTTGTAAATACTTGTCAGCCAATCCTTCCTAAATATTTTCATCAGTTCATTCATTCAGCGCTATTTCTTTTTTTTTATCATCTAGGAACGAACTTCTAAAATTAGTCAATTGATGATGAAAAATATATAGCAAAGGCTTGGCTTATCAGTTGTAAATACTTGTCAGCCAATCCTTCCTAAATATTTTCATCAGTTCATTCATTCAGCGCTATTTCCTTTCTTTCTTTTTTTTTCTTTCTTATCATCTAGGAACGAACTTCTAAAATTAGTCAATTGATGATGAAAAATATATAGCAAAGGCTTGGCTTATCAGTTGTAAATACTTGTCAACCAAGCCTTCCCAAATATTTTCATCAGTTCATTCATTCAGCGCTATTTCCTTTCTTTCTTTTTTTTTTTCTTTCTTATCATCTAGGAACGAACTTCTAAAATTAGTCAATTGATGATGAAAAATATATAGCAAAGGCTTGGCTTATCAGTTGTAAATACTTGTCAACCAAGCCTTCCCAAATATTTTCATCAGTTCATTCATTCAGCGCTATTTCCTTTCTTTCTTTTTTTTTTCTTTCTTATCATCTAGGAACGAACTTCTAAAATTAGTCAATTGATGATGAAAAATATATAGCAAAGGCTTGGCTTATCAGTTGTAAATACTTGTCAACCAAGCCTTCCCAAATATTTTCATCAGTTCATTCATTCAGCGCTATTTCCTTTCTTTCTTTTTTTTTCTTTCTTATCATCTAGGAACGAACTTCTAAAATTAGTCAATTGATGATGAAAAATATATAGCAAAGGCTTGGCTTATCAGTTGTAAATACTTGTCAACCAAGCCTTCCCAAATATTTTCATCAGTTCATTCATTCAGCGCTATTTCCTTTCTTTCTTTTTTTTTTCTTTCTTATCATCTAGGAACGAACTTCTAAAATTAGTCAATTGATGATGAAAAATATATAGCAAAGGCTTGGCTTATCAGTTGTAAATACTTGTCAACCAAGCCTTCCTAAATATTTTCATCAGTTCCTCAGCAATTTCACCAAATCGCTAGAATTATTGTTCTCTCATTATATAATATAGTATTAAAAATAATGAAGTCATATCCTGACCAAAAGCACATGTGCTTTTTAGATGGCAGAGTGGAGTGGCAGAGTCCATCTAGTGGAGCAAAAATAAACTAAACGTTTATTTAACTTGCTCCGTGATATTTAGCCAACCCAATTTCTTGATAAATCAAGAAAAGCCATCCACGAGTATCTATATTTTTAAGATTTATTCTTGGCAATGGATGTTTAACGATACTAGGAAGAGTATACAGGTATATAAGGCTGTTTTTTTGTCTGAATTTGCTAAAACTGGAATATTGAGGCTCATTCTTTATCATTAATAGTAAAGGTTTTTTTACAAGTGTGATGGACATAATGCATCGTTCTGGTGTATAACTAAAGAGAGAAATACCTCTCTAGGTATAAGAAGAGAATGTGCTCTGTAATTGTAGATATGTGATTGTTGTTTCTTATCCCCTTGATTACACGAATTCCATGAGTTCATGCTCCTCGAGCTATTTTATGATAAGCAGCGGCCTCTCCTAAAGGTCCTGTTTAGTACATCTAATGCAAGCCAAAATGTGTTCTGGAGTTGCAGGTGCCAAGCTACATTTAGGGCAAGTGGGGTAGATTTTGTTATTATTTTCTATCTTCTCAATGGCTTGAGATGGCCTGTTCTAAATCTTGTTAGTGTCGTTTGATGCTGTCTATTTCTGATGTTCAGAGCTCCTCCTGGGTTCACTCCACTGTACCAACTGTGCTTAGGTGGGAAATGGTAGATATTTCATCAATATGTTTGGTGGCTTTGAGAGAGCTCTTCTATTTTAAAGGACAAGACGTTCTGTTTAGGAAACCTAAGTAAACAATCCATAACGCCATCTATATGCGGGGAATGGAAGTATTCAACGCAATTTAATCCTATAGGATTATCCTATAGGGCGAACTTCTTCTCTAAATAGGGAAGTGAAGATGAAAAATATTTGTAGAAATTTGTCCTATAGAGTTAAAAATAAATAGCTCCCCATAAATTTCTCCTTAACATTTAGAACATTGTTTTAAAGGGACTTGAGAATTTTGATAAAAGCGCGGTAGCTGATGGGGTTGTTAAAGAAACGTGCCTTTGTTTAGTTTTCCACTCTTTGTGTATACATACCATTCATATAAAAATTTGGTAATACTATTAACATTCCAATCATAGATTGTTATAATTACTATTTTTATCCTTATATGTCTTTTTTCCATTATGATTGAATAATTCTGTGTTAATAAGCCTTTGTACGAACGCATTGTTATGTCTATTCTTTCCTAAGAACGAAGAGATAAGGTTTGTCGTAGAGGATATGAATAATGTAGTAAGCTTTTTCGCTGTTGTTCCTTCTTTTTTAATTATTGGTTATTTAATAACAGGTGCTTCAGAATTGTTTTGTCTTTTTTTTTCCGAGGGCTTTAATTCATTAGGCTTGTGTCGGGGTCACGTGGCAAACCAGTTTATGGATTGCGGAAATATTGCCCTCTGGGTCTAATACCCCTCTGCTTAGGTAGGGAAATACAGAAGTTTTAGGACTTTTCTATAATAGGATCCTAATTGTTTTTTTTTATACGAAAAATGCGGCCAAAAAAGCTCTTCCACAGAGATTCGAACCTGGAATGCGGTAATACAAGCTTAGCATGCATGCTAATAAACTTGAGGGGTTATATTATCAATGGTGTATACAACTTTCCAGTGATTTCGCCAGTTTAAACCTACCAGATCACCTCGATTATTGTGATTTGGATTTTCGTCTTGCAACTTGGAGAAAAATGCTTGGTAATATTGTTACATCAATTTTAATGCGCCTTACATTTATTCAAAATATTCTATAATATTTAGTATTTATTTAAAACAGAATATTTAGATTATCATCATTTCTTTTTATAGTTTCATTCCTTTTGTAATATTTATTGTACATATATCTGGATTGGTTATTGGAGCAAGAGAGGACCGAGACGAAGACTGCGGATCGCAACCTACGAGGAAGACAAGAATAAATAAACACAATAACTTTAAAAGGTAATTTATTTTTATTTAATTTTATTTATTTACTTTTAATATGGAAACCCGCTCGGGAAACGTGTATAACACCAAGAAGGAAGAAACCAAGGTCGACGACCCTGCAAAGCTTCAACTTGGTGCAACAATATACATATAAATCTGTGTGTTTTTAATAAAGATTTTTCATTATATTAAAAGCTGAAAACTTCAAAAAATGATGTCAGAAAAATTAGTGTTTTTTTTATTATTATTATTTAAACACTATATATCAATCAAGAGTTTTCAATTAGGTATAACATCACTCTCTCTTTGCAAAATAAAAATATAGAGAAAAAATGCCATAATATTAACTCGAAATTAAATAACTTATTATTAAAAGTAAAAAATATCAATTACATAATTTCATAGAATAAAAAGAGGTAAATTCTTTTTTAAATAATAGCTTTCAAATGAGTATGTTACAACGATATATCCGGGGGGGTTGCCAAATTTTAATTAAAGTAGAGAGGAAGGGGAGGAAATTCGAATTTGTGAATTACCATTTGGTGTAAGAAAGACGTTGCTATTCATTGATTTTACACTCTGTGGGGGGGGGGGGAATTGAGGGGGAGATTGTCTGACAAAAGCTAGGCCAAACGAACTCGCGCACGCGACAATTTCTGCTCCCCCCAGCCCTCTCCCTCCTTACACACAGCTGTACAATTGTCCCTTCGTATTGAAGTGGGCCAGTTGAATTCAACATTTCCATCAGAATTGTACTTTATCCTTCTAAGTCAGAATGGTATAATCCGAACGTATGTTTAGGGTTGAATAGTCTTAACCAAATCTTAAGAATACAGTAGACCTACCTCTCTCTCTCTCTTGAAGGATTACGCCTAGACAATTAAAATAATTTTATTTACATCTTGTCAATACATGCAAAGTGCACAGTCTTCACTATTTAAAAAAAAAAGATAATATGCAATTATATACACTATGTACAATTAATATGGCGCCTCTGCCAGCGCTGCAGTTTGGTGGAGAATCACCAGTGGGTTTCCAGCGACACCACGCATTTCGCGATCTACGAAGAATACGTAGATCGCGTAAGATTACGCCTAGATGCATTGGACCAAAGTGTTCTTATGGATGAATTAACCGGAGAAAGCTAATAATAGGTACAAGTAGTAATTTTGGTAATGAAAAATGTCGTCCTCTCATAAGAAGTTCTATTAAATAAGGAAAGAGAGAGATTAGGATGAAAAGGACAATATTTTGATCAAAAGAATTACATCTCCTTAGTAACATATAGGTAACCAAGAATCCTAGAGCGTATAAGCCCATATTCATTTAAAATAATAATGATGCAATGAATGAAATAAACTGAATAACAATTTACTCAAATTTAATTAAAATTCTGAAATAATAATCTGAAGAAAAGCTGTCACATTTTCTTGGATTCGAATCTGGAACCTGGCCGATTATCTTACAAATTCAACCACATAAGGAAACTGAGACATGACGACATAGTATCGGCTTCTTATATCTTTTGTTCCCTTTTGCTTCTTATTTCAAGGTGGTTTGATGTAGTTCACACTGCAGATCTCTTCATCAACCCGTATTACCTATCACAAAAACTCGATCTAAAATGCCCACTCCGAGAAATATCAGAAAGTTTATATGAAAATGAGAACAAAGGAAAAACTGCACCAGATCGGGGGTTGGAATTAAGAAAAGAAAAAAAAAGGCTTCTTCTTATCGCGAAATTGAACATTACTCCCATATACGCTTCTTATAGGAATATTACAGAATATTGGTCATAAAACACATTAGTAGTTTAAATTCTATCCCCCCCCCCCCCACACCTTTTTAACACGATAGTACTCATTCTCTAGTGGGCGGTTAAAATATCCTTTGTAGAGCCAACTTATACTCTATTATAACATTTCTCTCTCACTCAGTACACGCTTGTTCGGCGGTACATATACTAAAATTGGAACGATACAGAGATAATTAGCATGGCCCCTGCGCAAGGATGACACGAAAAATCGTGAAGCGTTCTCTCTCACACTTAAGTGGGAGGTGGCCTCAGATTTCGACAATCAGGATTCGCGCGCATTGAAACAGTTTTCTAAAAATACTAAATTGGTTCAATATGTTGTCCCCCACCCCCATCGATTCCTTGCAAAAGTCCAACCAACCCACCAGTGAGTGCAAGTAACTAAATGTGGCTCTGCCACCTTGTAGAATAAAAAAAAAGATTGAATTGCTTTCAATATGTGTAGACATGAGGTGCATTTACACAATAGGTAGCCAAACAAACCCCCACTTGCCATAATTACCATCGCCTGTACCATACCTACTTGGGATAAGTAACAGCAAAAGGAGAACATTCCACACCAATGTAAAATACACGCATCCAAAATTAGTTCTCTCATCATAACGAAATATATGTGTTATACAAGGAGAAAGGATCCGAAATATCGCTCCAAGCTCAATGTACTAATGAAAGAGGTGTATGGGGGAGGGTTGTAAAGAAAGGAACATGGCGGCCAATTAGGTGGCATGATGATAATGGAAGAAGTCACGGGGTCTCCACCCACCAATCGATATCCATATTCATAGCTCCGTCTTCACACTTCATGCCGCCGTGAGGAGGTACCAGGACCTCCCATCTCTCCAGACCATTTCATACACACCAACTGTAAGGGGAGTAAAACTTACAGTATATTACCACCCTCCTCTTGGGTTATCTACTTTCTCATTTTAAGTATGTTTCAGCATATCGTGTAATTTTGGGTTCACAAATATCCCCCCCCCCCCCTTTTTTTTTTTACCCTCTTGAATTAAAAAGAAAGAAATCGTATATGTAGGAGCATAATTTGGCATAGTTTTTCAAAGGTTCAGAAGACTAAAGTCTTTTTGTCATAAATGATAAAAACTCTGAAAATATATATTTTTTTCGATCCCGGAATCACAATCGTACAAGTTGAGCTCGCCGTGTAACTCGTCCACTACGAATCACAGCAAGAAAAATCAACGAAAGTAGCGAGCGGGAGGAAAAAGAGAACAACGTTAACTCAGAAATATGAGTTTAAGAGTTTCCCGAGGCCTCACAAGAGGACATTAGCAAGTATTTACTCTCTAGTATAGGTTTCACGGTATCTAGGGTAGTAAGAGAGGACAAGAGTTTCCTAATAGCTTTAGCAATGTCCCCTAAGTTCTCTACAGTAGAACAAATGTTAGGTTAAAAGGCCACTTGGAAACCAACTCCCAGTAATTTATTTGTTTAACAATGGCGCGATTTCGTTAGGAAATATCTTTTTTTAGTTTAAAAGGAGTGAAGGTCGCGACTACGAAGGTTTAAGTTAAAGACAAACCATTCAAGATTATTTCTTTCTTATTGCCAACCTTGGCTGAATTCTGTTATGAAAGAAACTGTAGAAACAAATCTCTAGTATCTAAATTGTTTAACATTGAAGAAGATCATCTATTTCTTATTCTAACGTTGGCCAAATCTATCATTGAAAATTCCGACGTGATACAAGCCATTTCAAAGATTATGAAAATCTATATCAAAGGAACTTAGGATTAAGCTTTTAAAAAAGCACCTGGCGGACCCGACATAGCTCCACTTACAAAAAAAAATTCTGATTAAACAGTTATATTCCTGAAGAATATTGTTTTATTGCTGAAAATATGAATTTCTAGAAAAATAAATCCCAATTGAAGGAAAAGAAAGCTCAAAAATGATATTAATTTCTCATTATCTATTTTGAACTAAGCAGACATCACTCTTGTCATCCAAGACTCGAAAAAGGAAGCAGAAAGAAAGCAAAGTGCTGAGAAGTCATGCACTCCATCTTACAATTCTTCAAGGCACAAGCAGAGGTAAGATCAATAATCAATTCTGAGGATAAAGATAATATATAGAGATAATATATTTTTTGTCTATATCCACTCAGAGAATAAGCATGAACAAATCCATGATGGCATACAATGGTCTCCATAATGATTATTGTGAGAGCAGCAAGTTCTATAAACTAGGATCAAGCTCCGTATGTAAATATGTTCAGAGGTTTCTCGAAATATAAAATTGTATTCGCTGTTCATAACCTCATTCTCTTTTAATACTTATTTCTTGTAGTCTTTGTGTTTACGTGCGCGGAGTAAAGTTAAGGAGAACAAGCAAACAACAACACAAATAGAATGGATTTTTTTTCTTCTAAATTACCGAAATATTATTAAAGGAAAGTTACATATATTGAGCAAACCAAATCATTTTCAAATCTTTGCAATTTTAATGTTCTTTATATGTAAATCATTATATGAATTATATTTTTGAAGATAATATATTGTATTTATAGAAAAATTTAGAATTCAACGATATTTTATATAACTTCAGAAATATCAAGTGAAGATTAGTGAAAATTAATAATACGTGGGTAGTTGGCATTCTGCGCTCCAGGAGCACGAGTTATCTATATGTAGGAATACCTAATGATATCACCCAAGATAGAGGACATTGCTGCTGCTGTGATAGAGATGCATGGAGACATCTGAGGCTCTTCATTGGACACGACAACAACAACCTAATGATATGGTTACATAGCGCGCTTTATGAAAGTATCTTCACATTCAATACCTACAGAGTTTAAAGCTACTACTAAAAAGGCAGTTTTCCCCAACGTCCTAAACAAAGTTGTTAGAATGCTCCAGGTAACAAGCAAGCAGGTATTTATTACCAAAAGCCACGGTTCCCTAGCCACAGCGTTATTATGAACGCTCCGATGTGCTTCCGTCTTGAAGAGAAGTGGTGATGAAGCTTGGTGGCAGAAGATACCTCTCGGCCATCGACCTTCATCTGTTTTTTTTATTTCTTACCATCCCGCCGACCACACCAGCGTGAAATATTTTCGACTATTGTTTAAATCCCCTCTCTTCTTTTTATCTCTTTCATTTCTTTCTACTCGGCCAATCTTCCTCGCTTATCAGATAAAAACATGGCTGGTGGATGTATTAATTTCCTTCTTTTTCTTTCTTCTATTCTCTCTGTCTCTTCAGTACCGCTCGTTTCTTCTCTCTCTCTCTCAAGATACAAAGTACCTTGCTTTTTTTTTTCTATCTTTCTTTCCATTTTGGAAGTTTGGTTGGTTTTGTAGAAGTGTTAATTTCATCACTTTCTTTTTTTTTATTATTATTAGAATGTTTTGTTGGTTTCTGATTCCCCCCGTCACATCTCTATACTTCAATGATTCTAAAATACTATCTCTATCTGTTTTATTAACCCCCCAGCTTCCTGGAACCACGTATATATTGAATGACTACAACTACACACACAGGATGTCCTTCAGACCTGATTCCTTGTGGCTTTATTTACAATGTGCGGCGGAAGTCTAGGTTATATACACTCATGGACAAGAAACTTAAGGAAGTTTCATATTTTGATTGTCGCCGGTTTTCTGATTTATTTCTTTTTTTAAGGAGACAGAGGCAATTTTGTTCACACTTGGTTATCTCGTGTGTCTTCAATAAAGGTCACTGTGAATCAAATACCTTTCAGAGTTATTGTCTGAATTCCGATATACATGTTAAAAGGTACAATTTCCTAAAATTTTGCCCATGAGTGTAGTATGTTTCTTACCCACACCAACTCTTATACAGTAAATGTTTCAGCGCGACCAGAGTCTCTTAAATTCTCTGCCATCTTAAATACTTATGTGAGTGGTCAGAATATGCCTATTTTGTTTTTAGTATCAACACCTGACCATTTTTTTCACATATATATAACTTTATATAATACAATATAATGCGGCTTATGATTGTAGAACGAAATTTGAAAATTATCTCGCATGGGTTTCTTTTGAACGAAAAATCGAAATTTATTTTAAGGAGAAATAACGATTATTTCTAACCTTAGGGATGAAGTATCCCTGGACACATTATTTCATCATTACTCTTCACAATTCATCCTTTCATACTTCATCCCTAAGGTTAGAAATAATCGTTAATTCTCTTTAAAATAAATTTTCGATTTTTCGTTCAAAAGAAACACATGCGAGATAATTTTCAAATTTCATAACTTTATATATTAATAAAATATTTTCTCATTTGAGTTTTTAATGTATTAAATATTTCCCTTTACATCCGTTTGTGTGAAGATCCCGAAATATTAAAATAATTTTATGTTAACAAAACGCCATAATTCCAACCGTATATATCATGTTTTAAAACATTCGATTATTCAGTCATCTTTATAGCGACTCTAAAATCTATTGTCCTAATTTTTGTGTAAGCACTTTATATTTATCGTAAAGATTGAGGCTGCCTGGCCGGAATTCATAGTTCTTCAAATTAAAGATACTTCGGCCAGTAAATATTTTTTATTATCTATAGAGACAATAAAAAGATTTACTTGCCGAAGTATCTTTAATTTGAATTATCAGTTCATATTCAGTTTAATATATCAATCTATCTCTCTATATTAAAATAAAATCATATATCTTTAAAAAAATTTAAATTTTTGAAAAAAAAAAAAATTCATTCACAGATATAGCGATTTTAAAAAGATTTGACCACCAGAATATTAAACAATTTCCTCTCTCTCTCTTCTTTCCAATTAGACAATGGGTACAAATCCAAATTGGCAGAACAAGTTGTTGCTTTTTTTTAGGTCTTCTAACTTTTTACCTCTTTTTTTTTTTTTCATTCTTTTAGGATGTGGTCGTTTCCGGAGAGGTCATCGCTAATTGGAGTTTTTTTCTTTTTGGTCGTCGTCGTCATTTTTGGTCGCGTCGAGGCTCTTGATCCTGCCGCTGCTGCTAGAAGGAGCTCTTTCCTATCTACCACCGTTTTATCCCCCTCCACCTCTCTCTAATGGAAGATTGTTCCCTCACGTCTTCTGCATTCTTAATGCTGCCACAACGTGATTCTTCCACGCTGATGCTTCTGAAGATTTTTTTTTAATACCCGGTTTTGATTTACTTTACCATAGGAATTTTCTTCTTCTCGACGGAGTTTTTAATATATTGAAAAATAATGCTATCTATCAACGAATTATAGAAACATCTCTTTGGCTTTTTCATCTCATATTAGCTTTTTCGTCTCATTTTAGCTGTGGCTGTAAGTTTTAGCTGTGTTGGTGTTTGTGGTGTTATATAAACTTTCAATCACTATATAGCTATATTAGAATAAATCTTTTCTTTCACTCTACTTCCTACTCTCGTGTACTAGATGAGAAAATGATAAAAATAGCGCCATCTTTCTGGTAATTATTAAAACACAATTCTACTGATATTTTGAATGAGGTATTTGATGTGTAATGTAAGGTGTGTTTGTATTTATTTGGGTTTGGTTCTCGCATCACTTTTCTTTATTAAAGGATGAGTAGATGATATAAATAATACTGAGAATATATTAATTATAATAATAATATTTTGTACGAATCATGGCAAGTTAATCTTTAATGGTCGATGTACATGAGGAATGTTTGGCACATTATAAAATCTCCCTGTTATTGTAACATTCCTGATGTCTGGACCCTATACCGGTTGTTTTATGGTATTCTTTCCTTGAGGGATTGCATGTCTTTTGGATTTGCTTCTTCTTCGTCCATAGTCGGCAGGTTCCTATATATAGGAAATAGAAGCATTAAAGCACGAATGTTTCTTTTACACATAAAAAACTACTTCTTTTGTCCTTATTACGATGAAAAATGGAGGGGTTGGCTCATTAGTGATAAACCCTCCCAGCGGTTTCTCCAATTTAATCTATTAGACCGCTTCTTAGAGCTATAATACTGTATTGGACAATTCTGCTTATATATGCTACATTGAAGAGTGGAATATACAGAAATTATATTCAAGCAAACTATGGACATAAGCTTTTAAGGACAGTAGAATTATATATAAGGTTTCTTTATCCCCTCAACAACCAGCACATGGCCTCCAACTTCTTCGTTCTCTGTTCACTTTACTTTTAGTATCGTTGTTTTATATTTTCTTCTCTTTCCATGCATGCCGGTCGAGTAAAAAATGAAGGTCTTTGTTTTGCCATTTCAAACTTTTGGATCAATTTATGTTTTGACCCGCTTCTGTGATGACCAAGTATGTTGGAAGATGCGTTTCCCACCCTATATCTATCTTCCAGGTTTGGCTTTATCAACCGATTCTAAGGAGATAGATGCTTCTAGATGTAGTGATGATGAAAAAGAGCCTTTATTTAGCATCTTCATCAGGCGAATAGGGAGCGGTGTTATTTTACTTCCTTTTGTTTGAAATATTATTTCCATCGCGTCTTTTTAATACGATTAGTAGGGTATACAGGGAGAAAGTATGTTAGGTCTCTCTACCGTTAATAGTTTTAAATTCTCTTACTACACTTTTCTTGTAGTAATAATAATAAACAAAAATACAAATTATTAATACAATATGCGCAATCTTTTTTTTAAATACACCCATACCTCACTTTGCGTCGGGGTTACGTTCCAAAAAAAAAACACGACGCAAAGTGAAAATAAAAATTTGATGGCATGGCGCAATCAAAAACAAAGGTGTTGCCATATTTTAGGGGGAAAAAAAATTAAAAAAAAAAAATTAAAGACTCGAATCCAAAACAACGCAACTTCGAAAATCTAACGACGCACAGTGAAAATCAGTAAAAATTAAGCAGCGACGCAACTTCGAAAAAAACGCAAAGCGAGGTATTGGTGTACCTGATGTCTTCATTTCCGGAATTCAAATATTCTTAAGAGAAAGAATTTATAAAGAATTAGAGGCGAAATATATAACAAGGTTTAAATTCAGGAATTTAAATGCACTGACTCTATTTATCCTATACCCTGTAAGAGTTTTCTCACGCTGTGTTACTCCAGTCCGGTAATTGTAAAACAATGTCCTTACCTATTAAGGTAAACACATCAGGATTCCAAGTCCTTATCTATATTCGAGGTATTATGCTACACTAAAGTTGGTCATCTTGTGAGGACACTAGATGTTCTCGACTGTGTTCATTATCCGAGGAATTGTTGTAAAAGTTGAGAGATATGATGATACTAAGGATGATATAGGACGGTTTTTAAAATGTTATTGGTCGTATTTCCGGTTAATAAATTAAATGATATGGTCTCCTAGCTCACGTCCAACGTCGGAGAGAATTTATAGGTAGCGGTGGGTCCATTGTCTCTGTTGATGTGTATCCTGCTGATGATGGCAGGAATCTACATGGTGGTTGTATCTACATATCTCTTCTAGATGGCTGTTCTTCTTGTTGATATGGCGGTGGTCTTCGGACAGGAATCTACCTACCTACATGGTGGTTGTATCTACATACCATATCTCTTGTAGATATGGCGGTGGTCTTCGGCAGGAATCTACATGGTGGATTATATCTACGTACCATTTCTCTTGTAGATATGGCGGTGGTCTTCGGCAGGAATCTACATGGTGGATTATATCTACGTACCATTTCTCTTGTAGATATGGCGGTGGTCTTCGGCAGGAATCTACATGGTGGATTATATCTACGTACCATTTCTCTTGTAGATATGGCGGTGGTCTTCGGCAGGAATCTACATGGTGGATTATATCTACGTACCATTTCTCTTGTAGATATGGCGGTGGTCTTCGGCAGGAATCTACATGGTGGATTATATCTACGTACCATTTCTCTTGTAGATGGCTGTTCTTCTTATTGTAATATGGTGCTGGTCTTCGGCAGGAATCTACTTACCTACATGCTGGTTGTATCTACATACCGCCTCTTGTAGATGGCTGTTATTGTTGTTGTTATGGCGACGGTGGTTTTAGCTAACCCATGTACGTATGGCCGTGATAATTATGAAGAGTAGGAATTTGTGTTTGCTTATACTTAACCTATATTGCATTTCTACACACGTAATAATTTGGAATTTACAAGATGGCCCCTTTTTGTTTACTTGCTCTCCCTGGTGAGGTTTGAACTTGGGAAAGAGTCGGGGGCCATTGAAGCAGTTTATTGAATATTTGAAAACTGCTATATGTAGGGTTCAATCCTGAATCAAATGGTTATCGAAAATCGACAGTTTATAAATCAGGTCATCAACCTCTTCGCATTGTTGTTCTCTCCCTCGTATTGATTAGCATTTTATTTTTAACTACGTCTGGGGTTTTTCAGATCGTTCGTTATTATGCTCTGGTAACTGTTGAAGGCAGATACTTGTCCCGAAACCTAGCGCCAAGCATAATTCAATAAAAAAAACTTATCGCTGCTTTTAAGTAGTATTTTAATCGTTTATATTGGATCTTCGACTACTCGATAGAGATTCCAATGCAACAGTGAGGCTCCACCAGTGATGAACAAAGCCTTCCCAATATTTATCATATCCACACTGTGATATTGCATAAAGAAATAGTTATCTATTATAATTTTTAGACCATTATCCATGAATAATTGGTATCTTTTACACTTTCATTTGCATTATATTTGTCCATTAACTACTAACTAATACCGATCATGCTATTTAGGATGAAGATACTTTAAAGCTTTTTTGTCAATTTTTGTGTTTATATTCCCTGAAGAACACCTGTTATTATCTCCACGCTAAGTAGATAAACAACTTCTAGAACACACACACATATTCAGTTTCATCTTTACACATTTCTCTTTTATCCGTATCCCCTCTTTCAAGAGGATTTTTTTTTCTTTCGAGGGGGGAAAAAGAGGAAGGAAGGAGACATTTAAATATCGATCATTAAAACGTAAAGCAGGAACTGAAAGGCTTACGCCATTTTGATTCAAGAGTGGAGGGTGTGGGGGTGGTGAGTCAGTCAGATCGATGGTGTCATATGTTGGCGGCCTCTCCTACCTTAGGGGGCCTCAGGAATTATGGTCGGCGATAAATTTGGGATGGCATCCCCTGGGGCCTTCAGATCGCCATTACCTACCTACCTACCTTGGAGAAATCTCTCTCTGAATCCCCCATTCACACCTTTCCACACACAGTAAAACCTCTGTCTTCAAGGTAGAGCAGCAAAATGGCTGGCTAACACATTACCTATCTACCTACCTACCTTGGAGAACTCTCTCTCTGAATTCCCCATTTACACCTTTCCACACACAGTAAAACCTCTGTCTTAGCCATTCAAGGTACAGAAGCAAAATGGCTGGCTAACATAGGCAGAGCCTCCTAGAAAGTGTTCGAGTACATCTTTTTATTAAGAAATTTCGTCTTACTTACACTCGTCCTATAGACCAAGAAAGGCGAAAAAAGGGGGGAAAACACACACACAACACGGTAGAATAATATATCAATAAATAAATAGGTAATCAGATAGTATTCAGTGTATCTTGGTAAAGACATAACTACCGCCTTTGCCATCTTTTACAGTCCTCTGTTAATTTTCTCACTTCTTCGAGATTTTCAATAAAGCATCATATTTATTTCCTCCCAAAATAGAACGTTTTAGGCTCAACCTTTTTTTTTTTTTTTTTTAATTATACTAATTTTCAATGATATAATCACTGAAAGTTAAAAATATCTCTTGAGAAATATCCATAGTTCACATCAAAGATGAAATCCTTTGAAAAGCGTCACCGCTTTAGCCTATACGACTGCTTCACTAACTACTATATTAACTTTGGAAATTTGAACTGTGCATCATCTTCATATTAACATTTATTTTTATTGTAAATCTGTACTTGTTGGTTTATATTCTTGCCGATGTTTTTTTCGTCAGAATGGAGATGCTGTAAGCACACAGTAGATTCCGCCATCTCTTCTAAATAGGCCTCTTGTAATATACAGTACACCTTTAAGCCCCCCCCCCGTTCTTTTTTACCCCCCAATAACCGACATTTATTGAAACGTTATGATGTTATTACCTGAGACAACGCAGTCTGGGTCTCTATATAGAACTAATGTAGATTCTCCCATCTTTTCTAAATAGGCCTCTTGTAATCCACAGTACACCTTTAAGGCCCCCCTCACTCCCTTTTTACCCCCCCCCCCCCCCCACCTACGAATCGACAATTTATTGAAACATTATAGTGTTAATAATTGAGACACGCAGTCGGGGACTCTCTGTATAACTTTTTATATCGATATTTCGATTATCCGCACGCTTACCAAGACAACTTTTATGACGTCAACGAACAAACCTTTCTCTTGATTTAAAAAAACGACCGTATCGCTCATTAAAAAAAGCTAAATAAAATGCCTCATATATACCAAAAATGGGTCTCGTGTATTCAAAGTGTGTTTACCCCTTATGTTTTGAAATGTTTTCAGAAACATTGAAATGCGTGAGCTTTCATCTATATCTTATATTCATACATACTTTTTATTAAGACATATAGCCCTTATCCATTTATTCACAACGAAGTCTCTACAAAGGAAAATAATAATAAGAAAAAAGTTATTTACATTTGATTATAGTAATGCAGATATTCTATACACAAAAGTCTGTAATTAAGACAATTATTCTTCTAAATGGATTTGTATGCTAGGTCAAAATAATTTTTTTTTTTAATGGAGAAAACGTATATATTCACATATTATTTGAAATGAAGGCGATAAAAACGTGGTGATTTTCTTTTAATTGTAAAAAAACAAGCTTTCAGGCAAGAATGCCCTTCTTCAGGTTACAACTTGGAAATATTTTAAAACTATGGACATGAAAGATAGCCAAATAAAGTAGGTAAATAGTTCAGCTGGGGGGATTGGCGAGGTAAAACACGGAGTATTGGGGTGGGAGGTCGATTTTTCGGTTGAAACTGGGCGTGCAGTGCGAGACCAAAGATTCAAGGACTAGGCGCTGATACTTGTTCCCGACGCCCTTGTAAACGCATACAGCGCTGTCCAAATTGAACGAGTGGCGAAATTCTGTGATGTGTTGGCATAAGAGAGACTTGCGGTCGTTGGTGCGTATGTTGCGGCTGTGTTCAGATAATATGGTGCAGATAGATCGACCGGTTTCTCCGATGTAACACTGTTCGCAATCGAGACAGTATATAAGGTTTTATCACACAATATGTCTTATATCCATTATATCACATCCATTATATCCATTTCAATGATATATCATGACACGCATCTATAGGTACTTCTTCGGCGTGGAACTGAGGAGTGTACAAGAAGACCTTGTCTGAGGAGAACTCTCTCAAGGTGGGGAAGCCTTCCTTGCTGAAGACATTTGTACACAACTATATATATACTAGCCGAATGACCCGGGCAACGCCCGTGTTTTACCCGATTGAATGTTTTTATTCAAATACTATTTGTTACAATTATAAATTGGCGCCTTAAATAAATGCATATATTAGTTAATAACTATAGCTTATGTGCTTTATCTGTCTATGTACTGTTGGCTTCCGTAGGCGTCTCTTACTGGGAAAAAGAAAGAGAGGATTCCATTTAGTTATTAACTAATATATGCATTTATTTAAGGAGCGACACGCTCCAACACAATAGTTACAAAAACGAAAAAGCGAGTGGGGGGGGGGGCATGATGGGGGGGGAGCAAAGGTAGCGTGATTGTAGCCAACCAATAGGAGGGCGCCATTCCAAAAAAAAAAAAAAGCAAACGGTGACAGAGATGAAAACTGATTAAGAGATGAAGAACGCATGACACTCGTAACTGTATATTGAATTCCCCTACACTTTATATGCCCTTTTACTCTTTTATTTTTCCACCTTTGTAAAATTTGATTAAAAGAATCTAAGACGTTACATTGCAATGTATTGAGGTTGCGGTATAGGTTACCATTCTCATTGCATTTACATTGCTACGTTCGATCAACTCTTGATTTTAAATATATATATTTTAAAGCCGAATTTAGCACATTCAGGTGTTGAGGTCCCATATTACAATTTCGGTATGTTCAACTCCCGATTTACCAGGGTTGTGGATATAACCTACAGTTGCCCTATTACGTAGATGACGACGTGAGTTGGTTTGTGGTAGATTCTAGGAAAGCTCAGGTAAATGGGATTACAACGGGGGCCGTCATTTCTCCGTGGTCTATTGATCTAGCCACCTACTGCTGACGTCACTCCTGTCACGATAGACTCCACTCTCCCCACCCACTCTAGACTGGGTCAGCATAGAGCGGAACTTGTCAGACATTGTCTACAATGCCTCTACGCCGTTCGCTTGTTTCAGTAACTACAATGATATAGGCAATTGAAGCGTGTTAAAGATAAAGGGAAAGACTTACCTGATTGTCACCAAAGAATGCAACTAATTATTCTATATAAATCTCTTTATTTCTGCCTTCTCTAATATTATACGTAGGATTTTATAGTTCCAGATATCCGATAGAAAGTGTGTGCTTTACTAAATTTCTTTACACCCTTCCCCATACAAAATATCTTCATGCATTACAGAGCCTACTACGACTAACTGTGCATTCCTGAAGCCATGCACAGAAGTCTATTACAGAACCTTCCTTCTGAATCCAAGCTGGCTTTGTTTACGATGACCAAAACTACAGATTTAGTCAACAACAAAAAGCTTTATTAAGATCTTTCAGTCTTATACAGATTCTCCAAGCAGAAATGTAGGGTATATACAGGAATAACAGTAATAGTACACATGTAATCAGCATTGTTATTTACAATGTATCAAATAAGGGGGGAAAGAAAATAAGGGCTTAGCATAAATTTATATATAACAGTTGAAAACAAGTAGAACTACAGATTCAGTCAATTTATCAAATTTTATTTATGTTCACAGAATTTCTAACAGTCTACAGCTGAACATGTAGTAGTACCGAAGTTTTGCTTTGTACTCTGTTATAACTAATCAAAGATGTCAGCTTTTATTTGGTTAAAACTTAACCAACTACCTATTCATACTTAATTCTGTTGTTGTCACTTTCTCAATAATGCTGATAGAGGTCCAATAGAAGTCGAATAGCAATGGTAAAAAAATCTCTCTACATATAGTTGTTGTTGTTGCTTATTATTCCTCAAGTCGTTTAAACGATCTCCATTAGGTTCCATTGTCTCAGCTTTTCTATTATAGTCCATATTCTTCTACATTTAGTAAACACTGATAATCAGAACATTATAAGCGTTATCCATGTTTAAAAATAGGAAACATTTAAAGCTTTAAAAAAAATAAGGTAATTTAGGAAGAGACCTATTTTGACAATCATTAAATGGAAAATGAGAAGGTCTCTTGTCTTATCAGTGGTGAACCTTCCTAGCGGTGTCGCCTGGTTACTTACGTACTTTACTGGGTTCATCACTGCAAGGCCCCTTCCTTCCCAATCTTTTTACATTTCCTCCGTTTAGTGAGATTTGACTTATTGGATACACGTCAATATAGTCAAACGTTCTAACACATCTCTGATTACCTTCCAACATTTTCTTACGTCTTCCTTTCACTAAGAGGGGTTCCAGATATCTGTCTTAAGAAATAATAAAAAATTTAAGCAAAAAAAAAAACAACCCTAATTTGGCTTAAAGATATCCCTATTTTTTGAATAGGAGAAATATTTTAGCTGGTTGGGGATTCATATATACACTAATGGACAAAACTTAAGGAAGTTGTACCTTTTAGCATGTATATCGGGATTTAGACAATAACTCTGAAAGATATTACAGTGACCTTTATTGAAGACACACGAGATAAATCAAAGACTTTTTACTTCCTTAATTTTTATCCATGAATATATATACGATTAAATAACCACTACAAGCTTCCTTTCTCATTACACAGGTCTACAAAAAAACATTTTTTTTTTTGCACAAGATAACCTGATGGTGTTTCTAGTGTAACTTTTCATGCTGAACTCAAAAATCTAATCAGAAATTTCCCATCACCCATGGTTTTTGCCTGACGGTCTTTTTTTAGTATTGGGATAAATACATGCATCCAAAACATGAAAGAGACTTAGGAAAACATGAAACTGCTTTTGAAAAAGATAGAATATGAAAGATACGGTTGGAAAATATGCAGCGATTTGAAAGTCGTTGCTCTCTTGCGTGGATTACAGCTTGGATATACAAAATTTTGTTGTTTTCTGTGTGAGTGGGATAGCAGAGATAGGGAAAGGCATTACATTAAAAAAATCTGGCCAAACCGTAAAATCTTTACTCCAGGATATAAAAATATTGCAAATATACCCCTGATCGATTCACAAAATATTTACTTACCACCATTACATATTAAACTGGGATTAATGAAGAACTTTGTCAAGGCAATGGATCGAAATGCCAGTGGATTTGCCTACCTAAAACAAAAAATTTCTAGTATAAGTGAAGCGAAGATTAAAGAAGGCATTTTCGTTGGACCTCAGATTCGAGAATTACAGCAGGATGGACATTTTCAAAATAGTTTGAATGAAGTTGAAGCAGCAGCATGGAATTCCTTTAGAAACGTTTGCAAAAACTTCTTAGGAAGTGTCAAGGTTGAAAATTACCGAGACATAGTTAATGATCTGTTGCTTTCCTACAAGGCACTGGGATGTAACATGTCCCTCAAGATCCATTTCCTGCATTCACATCTAGATTTCTTTCCATACAATCTTGGCGCAGTTAGCGATGAGCATGGTGAGAGGTTTCATCAAGCTATATCAAGCATGGAGAAGCGGTACCAAGGTAAATGGAGTCCCGCTATGCTTGCCGACGACTGCTGGGCACTCAAGAGGGATCTACCACAAGCAAAGTATAGAAGAAAATCCACTGTCACTGCTTTTCAATAATAAATATGTTTCGTTCATATATGCCTATATATTAACAATATTTCCAAATTCAAGTAGGTGTATCTCAGAAATATTGTGTAATAGAAAAAAACTAATGGTATATTTAGATTCAGGACATGTAGATAAGATGCTATTTCTTTGTGGACAAAGAAAAATATTTTTTGATAAACCAGTTACGTGACATTGTTTGCAATTTTTACTGTATTTATCCCAATACTAAAAAAAGACCTTCACGCAAAAACCATAGGTGATGGGGAATTTCTGATTAGATTTTTGAGTTCAGCATGAAAAGTTACACTAGAAACATAATCAGGTTCTCTTGTGCAAAAATCTTGTTGACCAGTGTTATTTACGGCGTTTTGGAACGTTAAGGAAAACTGATCCTTTTGAAAAAGAGTGACAGCGGGTCACTGAAACTTCGAAATTAAAGAGAAAGGTTGTAGGAGTGTATGATTAATAATATATTTTTATATTTAGAAATGACGGCTTTCTCCGTTTGTAGATCTCCAAGTATAAGACTGACGTAGCGTGTTGATGCCTTCCTATGGATGAGAGAATCCAATTAACATGGCGGTAGTTAGAACGGACACACTTTGGACCACACACTTTCGGCGGTAGCTTTGACTCCTTAATAGAACCGAGGAAATCCTTCCTTTAATGGAATATGAAGGAGGGGGCAATAACCCAACATCTCATCCTTCCCCGGTCCTATTAACGTGTCTGTTAACGTAAGTCTAATAATTCCTTTCTCTCTTTTTCAACTAGAGATTTCTGGTTCCATTTGTTCTCAACAGTAATTTGACCTTTGAGGACATGTAAGAAGAATGGCATAGAAAGAGAAGAAATCATTTATTTATATTTATATTTGACCATATTAACGTTTTAATAAAATCAAATTCCAACGAAAAACACGTTTTTGTTTGTGATATAGAGTGGGTTTTTCTTTTTTACCTCGTTCTCAATAGTAACGGACTTTGGAATGAGACGTAAGCGCAATATAGTATGGCGAGGGAATAGATCAATGTAGTTAGCTGTACAAAAGAAAGGATGAGAACATAGACAATATCCGGTAGTTTAAGCTATGGTTTGATAGAGAATGAATGATACCAGGCCAAGAAAACAATGAAAGATATTTAATGCTGAATTTGTCATCAGACAAAGATTCGTTTATGGCAAGCAAGAAAAAAGAGACATCGGTACAAAAAATGGATATTTTAGTTACAAACCAACTACAGTAGAAATACCTCTCTATAAAGGACACCTAGCTTTGCAGAGCCAAAATGTCCTTAAGGGAGAGGTGTCCTCTTACTGGAGAGTTTTTAATTAATAAAAATGGCAATTTTGGCGATGAAAACTGTCCTTTTTAGAGAAAGGTGTCCTCTAGCGGGAGTGTCCTCTCATGGAAGTTTTCTGTACTAGCATAATTAGCTTCCTAGCTACAAGTAATCGATACATAATATAAAATTGGCAGGATAGATGGTGTTATAAATCATGTAAACCTACCATCGGTAGAGCTCAATACATTTTGTAAGGAAAGTCCGTGAATCCTTCGAAGTAGAATAAACCTGTATTCAGTGGAAACCAGTTATGTACGCGGCCTGAACCCCGTGGAGTTCTACACGAATGAATGTTTGTCTCTAACTAATATATTGTTTAAATATATATTTATTAAAAATACTAGTAATAGTGAGGTGTTTTTCTTTTTTTTGAAGATAGCAATTCATTAATGTATTATATGCATATTCACTTGCCGATTCCAGTATATGTAAATTAGCCTGTCATCGGACGAATTTCCATACATTGGGCTTGGAGACAATCACAGCGACCCCTCCAGACCTAATTATATATTGTGTCTCAAAGTCTAATCGGAATAAGTCAAATATTGGGGGAACATATGCGGAACAAGCACACACAAACGTTTCTTCATTATTTATATATAGATTGATACAGAGCGCAAACCAAATAAAAGCGAAGATTTTTAAATGTTTTTTTTTTAATCGTTATTAGCTGTGGATGTATATCTAGCTCACACGCCGAACTTCTCGCCTAGCAATAACAATGTAGGTTTCTGGTCAAATTTTAATATCCGTAAATTAGTATTCACAGAGTGTTGCAGAACACTGAGGGCATTTTGCCCATTTGAAAACATGGAAGGATGGAAATGCAGTATAGTTCTCTGCTTATTTCTCTCCCAAATACTAAACTTGTATTCTTCTATATGAATTTAAAATTACGAAAATGGATATTTTCCATTCTATATGAATTTAAATGGATTGTATGCCATCGTTAACCTCAAATTTATTTTTGGTTTACGAGCAGGAGAATGTCCTTTTGTGTAATTCATCGTTTCGTAAATATTTTTATGCTTGTTCCTCATGCTGCTACAACTCCTCTAACTCTTACCATTGTTATAATTAACAATGACTTTATTTTTCTGACTTTTATGGAAATTTTTATGATATCAATTATGATACTATAGTCTTCTTATTCTTTCTTATCTCCACTCAATCATATTAGGGTATCAAGCTTTTAGAGCTTGAGCCTTGACAACCATCATTACTGGGTGAAGTAGAATGCATCTGCCTTTGTCATTAAGACTGGGAGCACTACTCAGTGGCAGGCCGACTTAGCTCCAAATGAAATGGCCGCCTCTGACATGATACTATAGTATAGAAAATAAGTTGTAATCTCAATTTGTATCTCAACTAGCCTCAGCATTAATAACATATAGAGGTTGAAAAAGAATTGTGGACTTAATTTGGACCATGCAAGGTATATATGCATCTATGGTGGTTGAAGTTTTTTTTTTCTGGTTTTGATTGCAGATTTCTATATATTCATTGAATTTTTTAAACTCTTGCTTCGATAAAATTTTAAGACATAAATATTGATTTTGTAGAGAAGAGGAATGTTACATTAACCTAATTATTTTTATTATTACGCCCTTCGCGTTTCAAGTAATTCTCTGTCACTTAATATAGTTTAGGAACAAATGCATATAAATAAAGGTCAGGATCCATGAGACTTACCTTGGTAAAGATGACAGAGAGTCGCCGGAACGCTAGTTGTAAGATTAAAAAGAGCGGAATTTGGTTGATGTATAAAATCCTTTCTTCTACAAAACCTACCCAATCGGAAAATGATTTGCGCAAGAAGGAACTCTCGCGATACATCCTTTGGGTAGAAACAATGTTCTGGAGGATTACGACCTATACATCTTAGTCTAGGATTAACTATATTCACTATGTCCTCCCAAACAACCATATGTTCTTTGGAAGATTCCATGGTAGGCCTAGGGAGCGGCCTATATTAGTCCAAAAAAGAAAAGGCCCAAATAAGAATTCATTCCTCTGGGCATCGTTCTGTTTAGTATTGATGAGGATAATCGGGCCGATCGTTTCATTATTCCTATTAGCCCCAGAAGGCAGAGTTGAGCATGGAAATAATCGCCATTAACAAAGAAGAATAGAGCATGTGCTGGGGTAGAATTTTGATTTATTGCTCGCGTTTCTTTTTTCCCTGATTGCTCTGACTGACCTCTTGTATGTGAACCGTTCTTTGGTCGGCTTGTTCTCGTTCTGAGCATTCACGTTTCTTGGGTTCTGTGTGGGGATCTTGTCTCACATCTAACTGCTCTACTTTATTTCCCTTATCCCTGCTGTGATTTATTAGGGTTTTATAAAAGGATGCATGGCAGTGCGCCTCATTGACCAAAAAAAAATAATAATAATAATAAATGTGAAACGCCATTTTGGATTATAGATGAAAACATGAATATGTTTTACACGATCTTCACCTTTAAAAGTAAAACACTAGATCTGATCGTATTGAAATGGTCCAAATGACACAGGGATTAGACTTTCCAGACTGTCTCATTTGCAGAAACATCTTGGTTCTTGATCAAAAAGCTTTTATCTTTATATATCCAACGACATTTTAAATTTCTCATTACCGAAAACTTGCTGGGGCGTTTTTGAAGAGTACATAATGAAAAGGGGAGTATAGGGCTTACCCCTAGTTTTCACAGGATGCAATCTTACAATGCGTCTTTTCTTATTCTCTTTGCAATTCGCGTAGATTCAGTTCACATATTGGTAGCAACATCAGGTATTGTCGAATTTCAAAATAAAGATACACGTAAACCATTGTTTTTGCAACCAGAGCATTCTTTAGAGGTAGCAATGATTCCAAACTAAGACTTGCCTATTTTGGATACATCACGCACTAAAGTAGATGATTCTCTCGAGAAGGCCGTTTAACTACGGGAGATCAAGGGCAGTTGAAAAAGAAGACGACCATGAACTAGTTATCCAGTAAACATCAGGATCTTCACTCCAATCCCTAAAAGCGATGGCGAAGTATAGAAGGAAAATGTCTATGAGGGGAATAGAAGTTGTCTACAACAAGATGACACGTAGCGTACCATTGTTTTTAAGACTTTGACCCTCATATGCACAAAGGAGGCTTCGATTTCTGAAGATTATGGGCCATAAATAGACACGCAATAAACCAAACATGAATAGTCGAACGTTATATATTCATATTATAAAATATGGGGAAAATATTCCAAACTGCTTGAAAGACCACTGGACCGCTACATTGATCGAATTTTCTCGTTATTCAGAGCTTCCTCCTTTTTTCTTTATTTGAGACAATAGCTCCTATTTATATTGGTATATTCTCTATTGAGTCTTTTCTTATACCCCTTTAAAATAACTCAAATTTCAATCACTCCAATACAAGTACCCTATATAGAACCACAAGAAAAAATAGTTTTCAGATGTGTGGTGGTTAATTAACGACAATCCACATAAAACATTTACCTTATAAAATCAAGCCTTTTTTATTGCAATCACTATGGCTACATCTCGCTATTGCTATTATATTCAGACAACCAAAAGAATGAGAAGAAGAAGAATGAATTCAATTAAAATAGAAAAAAATATATATATAAATTAGATAATAAATTTTTTGCATATTTGCAACAAACAAATATGAATTTTTAAAAGCAAATAAAATTTACATAAAATAGAAATACAAAACAATAATTTTTACATGTCCCCTACCGATGCTTGTCTCCTTTGGACAATAAGAAACTATCTGAAAAGTCAAATATCTTGAAAGGTGCATTAGTAACGTGAGATTGAATTCTCAATTCACATTTGTAGAGATGTTTAAGTATTTTATGGTTATTTGAATGGTTGGAGAAATTTTCGTTCTTTACTTCAAATATCGTTTTTTTATGCCAATCTTTCTCATGTCTTTTTTTAAGGCTCCAGTTTAGAATGTCGCGACTGTTTTTGTAGAGAAAGAAACAAAAAAAAAAAATCGTTATGAAGAAGATTTGTAATTCCTCTATTTTCAATAAAGAGATTTATTCCATCTCCTAACCCTACAAAGATTTTCTGGATAATTCACTAAGTGTCTAAATAGTCCGTATATTCCCTGAGAAATCAAGAAAGGTCAACCAGGTATGTGTTTCGAGCTATTGCTTCTTGCCGACGTTTTTCAGTATTTACTTCAACGGACTACTAAGGTCATTGAAAAGTTTCTTGACGAATCAAGGAAATGGATCGTTTAACGCGTAAAGTATGCGTTTTGAGAAAGTCAAGGAAGAAAGAAAGAAATTGTGGAGAAAGAGGTGATAGTAATGGATGTTTTTGGAGGATATTCCCAGTCCTCCCCTCTTTGTTTGAGTGGGAGGGAGGGGGCCTTCAAATGTAAAGTGTGTTGACCGGCCCTGTCGTCTTCCGGAGGCACCCCTGGGTGGTGTCCTCGCTACCCGATCGACGGAATGTCGTCCATCTACCATATATATATATACATCCAGCTGGTGTTAGGCTCAGTTAGACTTTTCATTATTGATTTAGTTAACCCAGGTTCCCGGAGAATACAGAAGTCTCCAACTGCCCTGGCTTCCCATTTGACCTAAGTTTTCTTGGTTTTATTTACAATGCCAGTTGAAGTCCAATTCATGAGGTGGCGCCAGACAGATTTCTTTCTTGAGAGATTCTCTAGGAATGCTGGACTAAGGTTGGTAAGCTCTAAGAGGATGGCCGTTAGGAATCTTTAGTATTGGAAGGTTGGGCAGAGTTGAAGAGGAGATGATCCATGGTTTGGTCTTCGTCAGGCTTATACTACTTATTTTTGAGAAGATGAGAATTATTCAGCGCTGATTATTCTTTTTCAAACATTGGACACAGTTCTACCATTAGAGAACTGAAGATAAAAAATGTTTTGGGAAAGATTAGCTCATCTCTCATTGGTGAACTATCCAAGCGATTTGACCAATTTCATCCACCATATTGCTACAACTATTGAATGTTCATTCTGCTTATATAGTTGGTACTTGAAGTCCTTGGTGCTGGTGCTCAAAGGAATTATGGAAAGAGGCTTCTGTAATTGTAGAAATTTGACAAATATTAATTTTTGCTTCGAGAACAGTTTTTCCGCTTGAAGGATCAGCCAACAAAGGCTGTTTAGGTAACATAGGTAAACGTTACATATAGCACACTCTGTATGCTAGGATGCGATTATTCGACTTATTTATTCTTAATAGGTATTCTTCAATGTATATCTATCTTTGTCAGGTTTGGTGCGCGTAGGTTACTCGTTCTTTCACATTACTGGAAGTCCGTCACTGCTACGAGAAGAAAATTTTTCCATTGTTCAGTAATTAGGAAAGTAGGTCCCTTGTTCTTCTTCCCCGTAGTCGTCAGTTAACTCGACCGGTGCGTTCTGATGGATATTCTAATGCTAGCTGCCATTTTTCTGCCGTTTTATTTTTCACTTCCCCCAGAGAACAGATCTTCAGATGATGTTGCGACCCTAGCTTGTACCAGTTCCCTGTTGCTCAGCCGTTTTTCAGGGCTTCCTGTAGGCCTTCACGGTAACTGTTTATAGCTAAAACTGGGATTTTAGTTAGCTGAAGAAAATATGCCAGGCTGTGGTATAATCATAGCGAGTTTTAAAGATGAGACTGGATTTCCTTGCTGTATATTTACGATATGTATATACAGTTGGATATTGTAGGTAAAGAATGACAGAATTCTGGTTAAATGTCCTCTGTGTTGAGAATGTGCAAGAATTGGAGGCTATTAATGGTAACTTTTATTCTTTTCAGTTTCTTCTTTAAAAAGTACTTCTATGTCGAATCGATTCTGGGAGTCCTGATGATTCCTGGGGGAGACAACTCAATATACCATTATATGTCAGAACCAAGGCAAGCCGATAAATTCTATATTCGTATCTTGTTTTTGGGTTTTCTACTGAGAGCTATTCAAGCGGTCGTTAATTTTTGTAGGAACATGCTCACAGAAAGAGATATAGTAAAAGAGAGCGTTCAAAATTGTGTTAGTTTCTAAATTTTAAAATGGGATTTTGAAATATCAAGACGTATATCAAAGGAACTACCTCAATCCACCTAAACAATTTCAAAGCAAACCTGAAAAACCAAAGATTATTAATCAAAGATGAACCCGCAAGGCTTTCCTTGTCTTCCTATATCACAAAAGATTCTTTGGCAGTTGAGAAGCAAGCATGATGAACTTGGAAGCAAATGAGCTTTCATCAAATCTTTTATTTATTTATTTTTTCTTTCACAGTCACGCGGCAAATCTAAAAAGACCACCTTTCCGTTATAAAAAGCCATTTTTCTCACCTAGGACACGAGGATTTTTCTATTAATTTCAACACTCTATAATAGAGATGAGACATCTCCCTTCGTTAAGAAAAAAAGCCATTTTGTTCTCTCCAGGAACGAAGTCATTATCAAGATGGGATTTGATTGTCCTCTTTTTTTTTCTTAAATCGAAGAAGGTATATGGCGGGGACCCATGGTGTCAAAGAGGAGTGAGTTCTGTCTATTGACGTGTACTCAATCCTAGCATGACTCCATGACCTCCGTTGACATCATTTTCTTAATTGAAAGACCCTTGCTGTGAAGCTAACTTGCTTCTTTTTTGTTTCTTTTTCTCTCGCCTCCAGCCTGCTGCAGGTCTATTGTCAGGCAGGGTTAATGGCGGAAGGGCCGCTACTTAGACCATTGTAGCTTTAATCTTATTTCGACGTTGGTAAGTGGTTTAGACTCTTCAGCGATTATCCTAAAGGACTCGGTGGTTGGTTAAGATACTTGTGTTAAAGTGTGTGCGTGACGCTCGTGTTCTTTATTGATAGCCTGAAAAAGACTCTTTGGCGACTTTAAAAAAGAGAATTTAGTCTATTACAATGCCCTACTTGTTTGGATGATTGTAGATGGGTGTCCATTCCTATTAAAAAAAAGTTTGGAATGTTATTTATTGTATGTTCACCGCTTTTTCCTCCGAATTCTTATAATTCTGGGATAGAATCAGCTCTTGTTAGATCGTCTACACCGACGGAAAATGACTTAGAGACGTTCCAGCGATAGTCTTCTAGAATTTCTGGTTGTTTATGTGTGGTTTTGTATAAATATATAATTGATCTGTGGCATTTTTGCTTTATCTTATGTTTCAATCCTCTTTTTATCATGCAATCGGTTTTCAGGTAGGCCGTCATGGCTAGCTTGTTTCTTAGATGGTTTTTAGGATGTTCAAGTATTTTATAGCTATCTGGATGGTTGTAGAGTTCTTCATTCCTCACTTCAAACATCGTTTTATTATTATTATTTTTTGTCCATCTTCCTTTATTATTTCTATAGTTCCAGTAAGGACTGTCACGAATATCCTCATTATTTATCGATTTCAACAATGGTATCATATGGTTCTACGATTCTTTAGATGGTTATAAAAGATAATCGCTCTTCTTTTCGAAAGTGTATTTTCTAAGACCTTTTAATACTTTCTGTGTGATATATTGTATCTATATCCTTTTGAGGTTTTCTTGGCTAGCTTGTTTTTAAGGCAACAGATTTTTTTGAGTAGCCATCTTTTAAGATTTTATGGTTGGTTCGAGTGTTTGTATAAGTGATGTCTTCCTTTTAAAGCATTGCGGCCGTTTGAATAATCGTCAATGTTCATCTCCCTCTCTCTTATTTACATTATCTTAACATTATAACTTGGCGATTCTCTTAGTGTTCTTAACATGGTCTTTAGCGAACTTTGTCTAGATATTGAATAGCGTGTGGACATCCGTGTGCTCCAGTTGAAGGCCCGGTATTCCGCGGCTATTAACGGAAGAGTAAAGTAGGGCACGAACTTCAATCTCTTGATCTTAAAGAGACCGTTAGTTCGTAAATATTTCGGGAATATTTTGTATTACGCCATTCTGCCAATAAATTCCTATTAAGAAAAAAAAAGGTATCTACTAATCGTGTTAGTGTAAGTCGCTTATGGATTACACTATCTATCGGGATAAACATCAACTAATCGTTATTCCGAGAGATGGCGCAAGTCATCAGCTACTTTCATTTGTACGATCAGAATATGATTTTCCTTCTAGTTTAATCACCATCATTAAATTCCACAATGTCGTATTTTAAATATTATATTAATTTGTAGCGGAATATTTTGATGTGTTGAATGAACTCCGCTATGTATATTTTCGTTGCATGCAAATACGGATTTATGCAAATAAAAATTGTTAGTTGTCAGTTGAGTTTTTAATCTAACGTCGGTGTTCTTTCTGCCGTTTTACCTCGCTCCCGACTCTTGTTGCCACGTACTTATTGAAACATAGTTAGTAACCACAGAAATTTACTTGCCCAAAAGCACTCGCCATTTTCTTACATTTAAAAACAATATGTTCTAGTCATTTTGGACTGCATAAGTGACTTTTAAATACCTGTATTTGCACATTAAGATTTTTTTATTGATTTTCTCGCCGTTAAAATCCTGCAAAACGACCAGAATAGAATATAGATCTTATTTACGTTGAAACTTAACACTTCTTGCATCGAGAATTACACCAATATATCATTCCCATAATGCTGATAATAATAAAAACGATCAAATCATATCTCCCGTGAAGTAAATAATGAAGTCCTAGTATTGCTGTGATAAAGAGCCTTTTAACGAAGACTAAATTTTCCTAAAGAGCCAAAGATAAATAAAAAGGTTCTATTGATGCCTGTAATTGGGCGATATGGGTTGCGATTATAATATATTACCAAACGAGTTATTTAAAAAATGGCGGGAAAATGAGGTCAGTGATTGGACAATCAAGATGCTGATAGGTGATCCGTTTAAATCACCTTTTTATCAATTCATTAAAAATAGCTGCCTTAATCCAGATGCCTAATTAATTAGCTCGGATTATCATTTTTTTTTAAAGGCGACTGCTCTAAATGTTTCGTCTGCGTTAAAATTAGAAGCCTTAAATAATATCGTAGATGACCTGAATGTGGAAGGCCCCCGTTCGGTATATTCTCTTAGCTATTTAAAATATCTTGGTCAAATTTTTTATTAAGTATTTTTTCACTGATAAAAACGCTGGTGCTATTCGTTTTTGGCACATATCTGAAAAATCAATTTGTAAGATTTGCTACAGAATTTATTATTGATCTCTCGAATGTAACAGTAATTTTTCAAATATTTTATCTACATATATATATATATGTAATAATGTGTTGAGGATCCTGACGACTCTCTGTAATAATGTGTTGAAGTTCTGGTTGACTCTTGTAATAATAGGTTGGGGTTTGGTAAGCCTGTTGTAGAACCTCGTCGACTCTCGCTATAAGTTGTGGCAACCGAGGGTCAAACCTGTAGTAACCGAGAGGGACAGCCAGGGCGTGGAGAGTTTTCCAGTACCTCTCTGCACCTTGTAGGACCTTTAACAGTTCTCACAAAGTACAGGCAGTCGTGGTCGAGGCAGAGTGGAAAAAGCTTGGGAATGTCCACACACACAAAACGAAGCGACACAGTTGAAAGAAGGAGAGTTCCTTGAATAGGTAAAAAGTTGAGCCAAAAGCAAGATGGAGATAGAAGATTCCTTATTGTTTTACATGGTGGATGAGTTGGTGACAACCGGCGATAAGGGGTGACGCTGACCGGAACTGACTAGAACTGAACTGGTTGTTGCTACGTGGGGTCCTATTTATACAACTCTTTTGGACCAGGAAGGGGACCAGGAAGTATTGCCTTTCTACACGTGTCCGTTAATCGACACTGGCACCAGTCTGTTGGCTTCCATCTATCTTTAGAAGTCACTTTGTGATTTACTCTTAATCTTGCTTTTAACTTAGTTTTTAATCTATTATATAATTTTATTTATTCATCCTCAGTACATTACATTTGGTGATGCAAGGAGACATGTCAATTATGCATATAATTAGTTATAGTTTATAATTAGTTCTATATACAACATGACAATCTTGTTATAAATTACTTAATATAGGGTTATTGGTTTAAATTATCATAGATGGGCCCCGTGAGTGAAAGGGTTTATCCGGGATTAAGCGGGTAAAGCCTCTCTAACACAGGTAAGTAATTAAAATTTCTTTTAATTAATTAAAACTGTGAGGGTAAAGGGCTATAACAAGATGTTTATTTGGCTATATCTGAAAATTATAAAAATAAAACTTATGTTTAATTTAAAAGTTATGATATTCATTATAAAAGAGAACTGTAGATAAAACCTTTGTTTGCTAAAAAATAATGATGATAAAAAATGATGTTCTAAAAGATTGTTGGCGGGCGTTGGAAAGGGTTAGGGGTTGAAGAATATGCAATTGTAAGTGTTGCACAGACAATCAAATACTGAGATCCAGGTGCAAAGCGAGGATATAGACTTGTGCGTCTTCCTAGGCAATGTTTCACCTGTGATCCTGTATAAGGTTACAGTGCTTTGTCACAATTGTAAGGTTATTGGTTGAAAAGATGTTGAAGAAAAGAATTAATATGCTTGAAAGGGGTGGTAGAGCCATGCGATACGTAGAATTGTTGTAGCGACAGTAGGTGGTCTGACTTGACTTGAAATCAAAGGTTGATTGTGGTCCGCAAGAGTTGAAAAAAATTGAAAGTTGGAAAAAGTGAACGCTTTGTGCATGCGTTGGTGATGTGCTTTGCGGATGATTGAGATAAACTTTTGAAACGTGTTCAGACCAAAAAGTCGAGACTTGTACTTCTGGGGAACGGTGTTTTCAAAGAGTTTGTTGAATTACGAAATCAAAAGAAAAATTGTCAAGCAGTGCTGTCGTTTCTAGCAATGGCTGAAATAGGTAGTGAAAAAAGTATAGGGAAGTGATTAGTAAGTAGGATTATTGTAAAACGATTGTTGTATGCCCGGTGGTTGCTGATAAACATTGTCATATAATAAAGTTATTTAAACAAAAATATAGTGACTAAAAAGATAAAAATATGATTGCGGATAAAAAAAAAGTATAAGTGGATAAGATCAATCATGTAATATATAAAAGACATAATAATGAATTAGTAAAATATAAAAGATATAATAATGAGAATTAAAAATGATTATTTGAAAGAATTAAATGTTTTGTCATACTAAAATAATGTCATGAAAAATAAAATTGTTAAAATAAATTTGTTAAAATAATGTTGGAATAAAAATTTGATTATATAATTGAAAAGTAAAAAAAAATAAAAATAAAAATAATTATTCACGATTTTATACAAAAGAAATATAATATAATTAAAGGTTATTAATGATTAGATAAATGTTAAGTAGTAACAAATGGAGCAAAAATTGTCTCTTTGGAAGAAAGGTTACAACTGTGGTGTGTAACTAGGTCATTTCCCTTTTGGTAAACATTGGTGTTTCTATGTCTCTGAAACTGGGAATATGTGATCTGACATGTTCATGGTAATATGTTAAATTGGGTAATGATTGGTAAGTCAATTAATTATAGGTGCTGCAATCTATCCATTCTGCGAGCTGGACCACGAGTTTCAAGTACAGGCGGACTGGGCTAGTCGGCTGTGGTAAACTGAAACTGGAGATGTCAACATGGCGGCCGAAATTGGTGTCCATATCCTTTGATGCCGACCGGCATAGCTGGGTTGTTTATTGATGTTGGCGGGCCTTTGTTGCTGACCCTTTGTTGTCGACTGACACCTGATGTCATGTCTGGCCTACGTCCCGAGTTGAGTTATCTTCTCTTGCCTGTTTGAAAATATAGTTTTCTTGGTGTTCGTAAGTGTTGTGTTTCGACGATGTTGCGGACTTATTAAAAAATGTTATTCAATGATGTCAGGTTTAGATGTGTGTAAAAGTGCGACTTTCGACGGGACACGCTTTGGGATGATAAGTGTCACAGGCATGAAGGCGTCTTGGGCCTGTTAAGTGAGAAAATTGTTGTGGTGCGCTGTGTAACACTAGTGGGTGGATTGAATAGAAAGGTGTCACGTGAAGTCTTCGTTTTTGGTACAGCATCTAACTAGTTTCCGAATGAATAACAAATTTATTAGTCATGGGTGGTTGTTGTACGAAACACATCGAGAATTTTCAGATTGTTATAGAGGTGGCATGTTTATCGTGAAATCTTTGTGTTCGCGACGATATGGAGCTCGTGTGGTTCGAAATTGGCTGTGTTGAAGTTCGTTCCGAGGGATGTGTGAATTATTAATAATTATGCATGTAAAAAGAAAAGGACGAGGGAGTGTAGCTATGCTGGAATTTTTAACTTGTTTTGGGGAAGGACAGTTACATTTCTAATTGTGCTTTTGAAGATATTGTATCTTTCGATTTTTGTATTTTTTTTTTTTAAATGCGTTTCATCTATGTTTATTAAAATTTGAATATATTTTTTAAATCGTTGCTTATGTTAGTGCGAAAATTATACTTGTAAAAGGGCAATGGCATGATAGTGACTTAATTTGAATGGGGCGTGTACATAAAATAGTGAACATAACAATAATTTTTTGCAAAGTTTTGTGTATTTAAGTAAGACATTGGTGTTTTTTGGTATAAAAATAAGGTATTAAGAGAAACACACAAATAAGTTTAGAATTATGATTCGAGTAATTAAAATATAATATGATTTTTTAATGTAAAATTGAAAGTAATGAATTAAAATTTAAAAGTTGCTTAAAATAAAGTAAAAAATGATAAATGAGGGTGTACAATATTTAAAATTTGAATTGAAATGCTATAAAAATGGTAAAATTTGATTTAAAAATAATTACAGTAAAAATAAACATTATATTTATGGAAAATCAAGTTGTTAGCATGAAGAAAGAGTTAAGTAGATTTTTTAAAAACTCACAGTTTTTATGATTGTTCAGTCAGGGGACTTGGTCTTTGGTTGTTGTCCTGATGACGTGGAAGGCGTCCCATGTAGAGCTTGTAGAAGCTTGTGACTTCTGTTTGGCGATGGTGACATGTCGTCTGGATGGTTGCGTTGTAAGGTCGAAGGTGGGCAACTTCTCACCGGCTTATTTTGCGGGATGTTCGGCTGTGTCGTTGGGGGGAAGATTGCTTGGTCGGTTCGTTGGAATGGCGTGCTTGTTCCTCCATCTTTGCTTCTTGGCTCTTCTATCTATCTGGACAGTCTTTTTACCTTCTTCGTTGTGGTCTCCTTCGTTGTGGTAATCCTGTCGACTCTCTGTAATAATGTGTTGAGGATCCTGACGACTCTCTGTAATAATGTGTTGAAGTTCTGGTTGACTCTTGTAATAATAGGTTGGGGTTTGGTAAGCCTGTTGTAGAACCTCGTCGACTCTCGCTATAAGTTGTGGCAACCGAGGGTCAAACCTGTAGTAACCGAGAGGGACAGCCAGGGCGTGGAGAGTTTTCCAGTACCTCTCTGCACCTTGTAGGACCTTTAACAGTTCTCACAAAGTACAGGCAGTCGTGGTCGAGGCAGAGTGGAAAAAGCTTGGGAATGTCCACACACACAAAACGAAGCGACACAGTTGAAAGAAGGAGAGTTCCTTGAATAGGTAAAAAGTTGAGCCAAAAGCAAGATGGAGATAGAAGATTCCTTATTGTTTTACATGGTGGATGAGTTGGTGACAACCGGCGATAAGGGGTGACGCTGACCGGAACTGACTAGAACTGAACTGGTTGTTGCTACGTGGGGTCCTATTTATACAACTCTTTTGGACCAGGAAGGGGACCAGGAAGTATTGCCTTTCTACACGTGTCCGTTAATCGACACTGGCACCAGTCTGTTGGCTTCCATCTATCTTTAGAAGTCACTTTGTGATTTACTCTTAATCTTGCTTTTAACTTAGTTTTTAATCTATTATATAATTTTATTTATTCATCCTCAGTACATTACATTTGGTGATGCAAGGAGACATGTCAATTATGCATATAATTAGTTATAGTTTATAATTAGTTCTATATACAACATGACAATCTTGTTATAAATTACTTAATATAGGGTTATTGGTTTAAATTATCATATATATATATATAAATCAATGTTTGTATGTTTGTTTGTTTGTATGTCCGGTATACAAATTCACAGTAGTTCACTAATTCAAACCAAAATTTCCATACATAGGTAAAAAAATACTGGGAAGACGATAGGCTATTTTAAAAATATATATAAATCAATTATTAAAACTATATATTCAAATTATTCTACTTAGCTCACGAACAGCGCCCTCTATCAAAGATTAGATTAAATTATGCTGATGCAAACAAATAGATAATGCTAATAACAAACAATTATTTAAAAAAAATCTTATCTAAATATATATCACTCGGGTAGATATGCACACGGGTCAATCCCGGGGCGAAGCCCGGGTCACCCGTCTAGTATTCAATATTATTTTCTTTTCTTTAAGAGAAAAAAAAATTCTGATAGTTATTATTATTATTAAAATTATATACAAATATATTCTCACAATGAGTATATCTCAGAAGAAATCAATAGATCAATTTTATAGGTTCTGGATGACCTAAAAATTAAAATAGACATATTCCATAAAATAGTTAAATTACAAACCAATTTAAAATTTTCAGTCATAAAAATTTTAATTTATAAATATCCACGCTGCGCGCGTTTGTTTTTGTAAATATTTCTGGTGGGATAAAGTCGATATTATATATAGTAAGCCCGTTGAAGAGCGATTAACGCTTGAAAGCTAGCGTTTTTTTTTTTTTTTTTTTTAATAGAAAAGATACTCATTGTGAGAATATATTTGTAATTTTAATACTTTTTTCACAATTTTATCATGAATAGAGATTATTATTATTATTATTGCTCTCTATACAAATGCAGCTTTTAAACAAAGTAAAATAAGAGGAATTCTTCTTTTAGGTACTCTTAAAATTTTTTACCGTATTTATAGAGATATGGTTTATATATATAATAATATTGTCGTTTTGAATTTTCCAATTATTTTTCTATCGCTTTTAAGATAATACAGATAAAACATGCTGCCTATATGTATAAGAGGGTTGCGACTCTTGGTACTGCACAAAATACTTAAACATGTAAAAGGAAGATAAAGAAGTTTACACTTTCAATAATGCCAAAACTGATTTTTGCTTGTACTCATTTGAAAAATATCCCTGAAAAAGGGAAATAAAAAAATATAAAAAGCATATTCATCACCCTCTTTTGAACAGAGCTTTATGGAGACTTGTTGTTTTCAAAATAAAAGTATGATTTCATCTAAAATTACAGTACATGTCATATATGCTAGAAAAGCTCATACAATAATAGCGGTCTAGTAGATTAAACTGGTGATATTTCTTGGAAGGTTTATGCCATATTGATAAACAAAAGTAAAGGCTTTTTGTTGTTGTTGTTGTTGATAAACAAAAGTTATTTTATCATTTTATTTTTATATCGTTACGAAAATATATCTGCTTTATTTTTTTTTTAAAGACCAAATTGAACAATGAAAAATAATGTTTTGTACCTTAATAGGTTTTCGAGTCCTACTTTCCTAAATCTAATTGTATGAATGCGTTGCCATTATAGAATCGAAGATATGGCACGCACGCAACCAGAATTCTGGTAAAGAGAATCCAGCATAAGTAAGCATCATTATAGCAACATACGAGCGGAAGAATAGATTCAAGTACTATGGATTTTCTATTCTCGCTCACAGCAAATTCTCTTTTTTCATTGTCGAATAGATGTCTAATTCGAATCCCATCTCCGTATCCACAACTCGGCTATACGCAATCGTAATAGAGAGAACATAAAGACCATAGTTGTTCCGCTTAAGACGGTACTCCCTTCTGCTATAATTCACATTAATGTCACACCTGCGTTAAAAACAATGGTGATAGTGGGTGGTGGTGTCTTGCCCATGCTCCATGGAGAGGGAGGTACCATTGCCCCGTTAGTCAGCCATATTTCAGAGTTCCCTGTTCACGGTTACCGTAGCGGCTCGGGGCTCACAACACCGTACTTCGCCCTACAGAGCAATCCCTTACTTGTGCTGCTTCTTCCGCCCACCACGTAGAGGAGAACTTCAGGTCGGGCTTGTTTCAAAACAATATAAATGACAATATTGGGACAGTGATCTGATCATTTCGAAGTTCGACCAGACACCGGCGACAAAGCAGACACAAATACAGGAGTATTTTTACTTGAAACAGCGGTGGTGGTAGCCTGCCAATTTCCATTAATGGCAGACCCTTCTCCTCTATTAAATGTCAACATTCGAAATTGATCTTACCATATCTAAATATCCTCTCAATAGAGCAAGACGCCGACAACGAAACAGCTACAAACAAAGACAGGAGTTGTTCCACTTAAGACGGTGGCCTGCCAATTTCCATTAATGGCACACACTCGTTCCTCTAATAAATGACGACATTGGACAGCCACTAATTTATTGATGGGAACGACCTTTTTTTCTATCTATTCTGTTATCCTTCTTCTTGAACTTTCCTATTTGGCCACACTCTATTAACTTCTTTGTCTCCGAGATAATCACTTGACCCCCTCAGAAAACGGCTATAATCTAGTTAAAAATAATAATTATTATTATTCTAAATACATATGATTAACATTTTATACAGAATAAACGTATAGCGTAAATTTAGGAAGAGAGGTTTTAGTAGAAAAATAAATAATTAAAAAACTAATAATAGATCATAAGAGGGAAAAAAATCAAGAAAATAATACCTTACTACTAGTTATTACATTCCCCTCTTAAAAATCCAATCGGCAAACTCCATCTATCTTTGGCGATCTTCAGTTGGCTTTGCGTGGCTCTTTAATTTCATTATCTTCAGTTGGCTTCACATAATCTCTTCTTCATTGATTCCTTTTCTTCTACTGGCTTCAGTTGAAACATATAACCATCATATCAGTACAGTTTAGTTATAAACTTTACTGTATTCATTTTTTAAATACATTTCTGTTGAAATCCACAAAAAAAAAAAAAACTGAAAAAGAACATGTCGAGGTAGCTGCTGTACAAGAGGATAAAGAACTTCGCCTACACTAGCAGAAATTGTCTTGGGGAAGGTTGGTACAAATCAATTTCTAGGTAAGTTATTAAAGAGAAAAAGGGATCAACAAACAGTTTTGATGGTGTTATATATCCCAATATACATGGTGTACAGGCCATGATATTCATGGTAGGTAGGTAGAAGTTTAAAGATTACTTGCTTATACAGGGAGAAAGAGATAGTAAGAGCAGACCACATATAGAAGCTGATAGAGTTTTGCACTTTTTTAAATCATCAAAGATACATTTGCGCCCGCTTAGATGCACTCACTTTGTGGGGTTGGAATTGTAAAAGAATTGAAGGCTATTGAAGCATTTTTAATAAGGTTTAAAAACTGATCAATGCAAGTTTCGAATTTCGAAGACTTTGAATACAAATCGTATCAGTTTATTCCACTATATACACGCGTACCACAAATAATAAACGAAGAAAAGGAACCCCAAACCAATACAACTGCTCTATCAACTCAGAAAAAAAAACACGAAAACAAATGGAAAAGACGAAAAAAAAAAAAGCATAATTCATTGTTCTGAATCTAAAAAAAAAGGAAAACTGCCCAATTCAATATGATATCTGGAATCTAGGACGATCTCGTACCCCAAAGCACTAACCTTGTAAATTATGTGAAATCACTAAATGAGACGAACCTGTACATATCCATCATCGTGAATATTATCACTCGAGTTGCTTCCTTTTAAGCGGCATCCAATAAAGTTAGTTTTGAACTGAACTAGCTACAATACCCCACAGGCTATATAAACGGGGAAAGAGACGTAAATGCCAAAAACAACGTAAGCGGCAGTTAGGTACATAAGTCGATAGTTTCCCTAAGTTTTCGCAGAGTTGGGCGGAACTTGTTTGGCAGGCCACGGTAGTTTGCGCAAGTCAAGGACAAGGCGGTGGTGGGGGTGGGGACCGCTAACCAATTAGACCCCCCGAGTTCTTAATTGGTCAAATCTTGACCTCCATCTCCACTCTACCTAGGCAAATATCCCCATTCGGTATTCCCACGCGGCACGCTTTAAATAGACTACTACCTCTCGGAAGAAGAGATTCCCCCCAATAAATCATCCATCTTCTCTATTTGTACAACAGCCTTCATTACCATCGTTGCCACAGGCTCTGAGATCTTATTGTCATTGGAGAATACGTCAAAGGCAACTGTCCTTGTTTGAGATAGATCCACAATGGATTAGTCTTAAGGGGCTATTACTCAAGGGTATTCCCATTTGCCTTTAAGAAATGAGATTTGAGTCTTTTAGAGCATTCATCATGCTTATTGACTGTATTGACTCATCCATTGATGAGCTTTACTCATCCCCGGCAGACACCATCAACAAGCTTTACAAGCTTGATACCCTAATATGATTGAGTGGAGATAAGAAAGAAGAAGATCATGCTAATAGCACTTTATCGAGTAGTTTCGATTCTTGAACTTCTACAAGATGTGTCTAATAAGAACACGGAATGGTCAAGAATTCTAGAAACCAATGCATTGTTACAAAAATTCTAATACGTGTGTAATCGAATCGCACAACGTTTGTAGAACTTTTTTTGAAAAGTACGCATTGTCTCTTTTTTGTTGTTGTTGTTGTTGTTGCTAGGAGTCTTGAAAAAAAAAAGAGAATTTGTAGAAAATTTAGTTACCAAATTGGCGAGTCTGTCTCTGAAACTTTAGATTGGTTGAAATTAGTATTCGGCAATGAACATTTAAAACAAAAATTTAAAATTAAAAAGTTCACGGTTGGCTTCAACTAGGTGGAATATGAAGCACTTATTGGACGTCCAATCTTTCCTGTTTTTTAATAGATTTATATCATTTGACATAAAAGGGGGTTTACACTACGGATATACCTTTAAGAAGGGCGAGTAATAAACAAGAAAGTCTATTTAAATATCATGAGACATTTATATGAATCGGTTAAAAAGAAACGTTGAGATTACTAAAATTTGGTGTATTCTTCATCACAACGCTCAGCCACACACCGCTACATCTGTGCTGATTTTTTGGTCAAAAACGGCACTTCAATATTTCAGCGACCATCTAATTTTACAGACTTATCTCCAGTCAATTTCTAACCTTCCCAAAACTGGAAATGGTGTTTTATAGAAGGTAAATATTTGAAACTAAAGAGGTCATCATACCGAAATCAGAAAGGCGCTGAAGAGCATCCCAAAATATAATTCTTTAAAATGTTTCGAATCATGGTGGAGAAATGAGATGGGAACTATGAATAAATGCGGAAGAGAATTATTTTAAAGAATACTGATTCATTTAATCTTATTGAGCCTTACCATTTTTAATTAGCATTTCTGACAATTCGGCTAATTTATTGGACAAAATTATGATTAAATTGATAGTCAACGACTTCTTCTATTCTTGGATTAGTTGATCAAATGGCATCTTGATGGTCTACCTAAATGATGGACGGCTTCATGAAGAACATTTGGTATACAACAAGGATCTGTGTGATACTTAAGGCAAGAACAAGGCAGGAAACTTTCTATCATTAGACGTTTTGAAAACAATGCTGGGATTTGTCATCTTCAATATAACACGATTTTTCCGTATAGACTACATCTGAGTTACTATGTTCTCCCATAGCAAAAAAAAAAAAAACCTTCAAATAAAATTATAGAAATTTTATCAAGCATAGGATAGTGTTATAAAAATGTGTTATACGTTTAAATAAGTGTGCTATATGTGCAAAGTAAATGTGTTATATGGACAAGTGTGCTAGAATTATAATCAAGTGCCATATAGGTGTGTAAATTAGTTATACAAATCGTTTAAGATGTTTTTTTAAGAATACAACTTGGGTTCTCATTAAAGAGCATTTTAAAATCACTTCATCGGCTCTCCCCAATTATAGCGCAAGTGTACCAGCGAGTTCAAGTAACCAAACAGCCAGTCCTCCGGCACCTTGACAATGCAAAATATAAAATACCATATTTGGACATATTAATATCATAATCGATATCAAACCCTTTGCGATGATTATCCTAGTCTGTACCATATGCGTATTAAGGATAATAAACAACAATTGATCCGATGTATAAGTGTAAACCATTGCAAATAACTTTGGTGCATCTGCTTTCTCCATGTATCACACCTATTTGGTAAAAGAATGTGTGGCTGGCGTGGGCAATGAGTTTCTTGCATGGATCAGCACGCGCAGGAGACAAAGCGGTCGGTGCTGACCGGGCCGGCTAAGTAAAGAAAGGGCAGCGATTGTTCCGCGAAGGATGGAACCGGTTTGGCTGACCGAGTTCTGAATGTCTGAAGTCCGTCCGTTCGTTCTATGGAGAGACGGGCGTTGCTTCCGTACAGACCACTGAAGTCTTGGTGGAATCTCCCCGGGAGTGATATGCCCGGGGTATTCATCTCCGTTTATAGTTGATCAAGAAACAACCGCCAAGCTCGTTTTAAAGTGGTGTATGTCACTAGGCGTCACTATAGTTAAAGCCCTTGTTTTCGAGAATGGTCCCTCCCTCATGCAAAGCATTTTGATCCTACTTCAGAAAATGCCTCTTCGCCAAACGTCTTTTCCTGATTGTTATTCTTTCGGTTTTTCACTCAGCACGGTTTTGATTTTAGATCTAACACTGCCTTGTTGCAACGCTGGATTATTGTAGTATAAAGCACCTTATTCCGAAAAATAGGTCTGCCTTAATAATACGATAAAATGTAGCTTAACCTGAAACATGTTGTATATGGTTAAAACTAGTTAAGCTCAGTTCTTCTTATTTATACTTGAACCTGTATTAAAAGTCAACCTCTCTCTCTCCAAGGTCTCTCGAATGGCTGCTTACGACAGGCGCTTTAACTGTACACATCTTATATTTAAATGAAACATTCTCTCGTAATGGTTTTTACTTTCACAAAGGAAATGTGGATCATTGCTTATTTTGAAATTTCAGAGATTTCTTTTAATTATCTTGGACAGATGTAATCTTCTTGGAAGTCGACCACCATGTACGATTTTTTGCCTCTAAACTGCCCTCTTTTTTTACGATGAAATGTTGACTCTTTTCTTATTCTTGAACTACGCCGATCCCTCCTTGTCTTAGCATCAAAAGTCTTTCGACAAGAGGAAGCATTAAAAATCAAGTGCAATACCAACTATAACTTATTTCCTTTTGAATTAAAAGAGGACAGTACCTAGCAAAGGCGATCAAGTTCACTATGAATTAAAACTGTGTTTTATGGAAATAAAATACTCGATGTGTCTTTTTTTTTTAGATCTTTTTGAATGGTATTGTTTTCACATTCTCAAGATTTATTTTGATCATATGCATGAGGAAGCAGTTCATACCTATTGACATATGGCGTTCCAATAAATATTCAAGATTTGCGTGTGTTTGTCAGAGATTGTTGATGCATAGACCAGTTTTAAGGATGTTACACTGGGTCATAGTCCTGGTTATTCACACCTTGCACAGTTGTTGAGTTTATATTGGCTGTTCTCTCTTCCCTCTTCCTAATCTTACTTATAAACAGAGAATACTCAACTCTAATGGCTAGGTATTGGTGTGCCAGGGCTTTCGGAATTTAGATATGAGGTTACCCTTGAACAAATTGCTATTTTTTTGACATGCCGTGATTTTTGTCGAATAGTAGTTATTTGCTCTTTAGAAACATTTTTCCCTTCCGGGTCATGTGTTGTAGTTTTCTCTTCGTATTCTATTCGACAGATTGGTGTTTCGCATATTTGTTCTTATACAAATTTATTTGCTGTTTTGCGTTAACTACAATTTGACGATTAAAAGTTATCCCGTGTTTCTTATTAAAAAAAAAAACTTGTTTTTATTTTTTATTTTTTTTTCATCTTCAAAGTTGGTTTATTAAAAGAAAGAAGAAAATTTTGATCATTATAAGATGAAGGAAGACCTTGGGCCCGCCCAGGACATGACATGCCCTGACCTTGCCACCACCGTCCCGTCAGAAGAATGGCTACGAAGCGAAACCCGGCATCTGATGGTCAAGTCAGCAGCGCGACGTATGACCCTAAGGTTTTTTTTTTAAACAGAATTACTGGATTGAATAATGTTTGATAACAACCGAGTAGTATTGTCACGCTCTCATATTGAAATTCAGATAAGTTATTCATAAATGCATTATCATAATCGTGAGGTTACAATGAACTAATGAACAAAGATTAACCTTTGGTGTTGCTATGAACCAGGTTTCTGAAGTATGCTTCAACTACCCCTCTGACTAGAACACACACACACACACAAGCCTTTATTAAGACATTCCGTCTTATACAGATGATTCTCCTGTGAGAAATGGATCCAACAAGAAATGAGAAGCAAGGAAAGAAATAGAATCCTCACTCAAAAAAGAGAAAAAGAAAAAAATGCTGAGGGAGATTTTAAATAAAAAAGACTAGGACATATTAGCAACTATCAGTTCCAATCACACTGATTCTAGGTATAGATCAGAACCAGGAAATTGACCATGTTGTCAACCATTAATATGAATCACCTCATATATATCACTCTCAATAATTTAAAGGAGGGAAATGTCTCCAGTTTTTACTTATATGACCTATATTTTCTATCATAGCTGCTTTTCCTTGTTATACGATCAGCAAATACTCGTATTTTAGAACGACTTTGACAATTTTACCGCAAATGTTTCTTTTGAACGAAAAATCGTAATTTTTTTAAAGGAGAAATAACGATTTTTCGTTCAAAAGAAACATTTGCGGTAAAATTGTCAAAGTCATTCTACAATCATAAACCGCATTATATTGTATTATAAATACTCGTATTTCTTTGCTATATCCTTTTTTTCAGCATACTTCTAGGTGTTAAAAGTAGAACTAAATGTTTTTAGAAATCTAATTTTAAAAAGTACGGAAATAATGCCTTACCATCGTGAGTAAACGTGTAGAAATATAGAAAACTAAAAACTCTGAAATTCATGATGAGCGTCCCCCGCCGATTTTATTTTTTAATCACCTAAATCTATAATTCAATTAAATAATCCCTTGTTTACAATATATTAAGGTGAACACATCAGGCTTCTCTTCAGGAATAGGTTTCTTTAATTTTTTCCTATTCCTTAAATTTTAATTCCTATCCCTATAAATATGACGTTTTAACCTTCTTATAATTCTACACTCATGGACAAAACTTAAGGAAGTTTTACCTTTTACCATGTATATCGGGATTCAGACATTAACTCTGAAAGATATTAAAGTAACCTTTATTGAAGACATACGAGATAACCAAGTGTGTATACACTCATGGACAAATCTTAAGGAAGTTGTACCTTTTAGCATGTATATCGGGATTATGACAATAACTCTGAAAGATATTACAGTGACCTTTATTGAAGACATACGAGATAACCAAGTGTGTATACACTGATGGACAAATCTTAAGGAAATTGTACCTTTTAGCATGTACTGTATATCGGGATTATGACAATAACTCTGAAAGATATTATAGTGACCTTTATTGAAGACATACGAGATAACCAAGTGTGTATACACTCTTGGACAAAACTTAAGGAAGTTGTACCTTTTAGCATGTAATCGGGATTATGACAATAACTCTGAAAGATATTTGATACACATTAACCTTTATTGAAGACATACGAGATAAACAAGTGTGAACAAAATTGCCTATGTATCCTTAAAAAAAGTTCTCTAAAAAAAAAAAGAAGAAAAAAAAAAAACAGACGACCAAAGACTTTCCACATCCTTAAGTTTTGTCCATGCAAGTGCAATTTTTAAAATTATTTTTACTAAAAAATATATATATATTATCTTATTTTTGTACATTTTAAATAAAAGCTTGTTGCTTAAATAGTTTTTAAATATCTATTTTATTACACGCGTTTTTGTTATATCTCTCTCGTATATAAAGTTACAGGTCTGTTTGGGTATAGGACGGCCCGAAGGCAAGTATCGGCCATGTTAATATTCTCTGTATCCTTCCTATTATAGTAGTGGTCCTGCAGAACCAGAAATCGAAGGAGCCATGCTAATTTCCAAAGTATCGTTCTAATTTGAGTACATCCCGCCGAACTGGGGTTGTTGAATAGGCGATGGCGTAAAAATAAAACAACAACAAAAAAGAAGAAGAATATAATATCTATTTTCTCCCACCCCGCTCCCACACTTCCAGATATGTAGATGTATTCCATATCCCCAAGATAATGCCATGAGATATGCAAGCGAGTACAGCATTGAGGTGCAAATTGGTCTCCCAGGAATAGCCAGCTAGCTCGATGGAAGAAAGAAAAAACGTGAGTCGGTATAAAAAGTGTAATGGCAAGGGACATCAGCTGACCTCTAGGGTCACTGGAGCGTGAGGTATTATGTGACCCTTGGACAGTCCTCAACGACTGACCGCCTGGATGGTTGATGAAGATCTACATTTCTACCTCTTTAAAAAGATGAAATAGGGAAGATTTGAAAGGGGTTAACAACTTTAGTGATCTTTTCCTTAAACCGTGGGATTCAACCTTGACTTCTTTACGCTTGAAATTTTTCTTTGTTTTACGGGTTCTCTTAGATGTTCCTTTTTTTAAATCGTCATCCTAGGAATATGTACACGGCCTTAATGAAATGACGGTTTTTATGTCCTTTATAGGATTAGGAAGATTTGAGAAGTTCTCTGACTATGTGTCTTTGATTGCTTGTTATTTCTGCTTTTATTTAAGTAACTTCCTCTCAGCTTGTCTATCATTTGAGCGTAAAGTTCACGAATCATTTTGTTGTAGGCATTCGACGTCCTCATAAATGCAATTTTTATTTTTTCTTATCAGTCAAGGTTATGTATTTGAACCTCGAGGACGATTTTACCGTCATTATTGTACACGTTTTAGGTAAGAGATAAAGTTCTGGCTTATATGAATAAACCTCTTTATTGAACTGAATAAATCGGATAAAGGGGATTTAGATAAGATTTTTTTTCTATTTTATTTTCGTCATATAGATTTACGGGTGTTATAAATTACAGCTTAGTATATCAAAATTGACGTATAAGTATTGGACTCGTTGATTCCAACTTTTATCCATTCTTGCGATTCTTTTATCAAGTTCGACTCTCACCAATAAGTACAAATCTAACCAAACAGATTCTTGTAAGTGCAATGGCGAAATGCTGCCTACATTATTTACAGTACACAAGCAGTCCCAGTCGTCTACCTATCTTCCAATGATTATCATGGCGGTATATTAGCTTGGAGTAAGATAAAACACATTTAAAGTTGTTGATCGAGGTCGCCAAGGCGATAAGAAGCTGAGGTAAAGAAGGCTGACCACCTGAGGGAAGGGACCATTGAAGATAACGATGTCTACTGGAAATAGATCGAATGGCCCCTTCACTTTTTTTCCACTCTTGCTTAACTACCGATGTTGATGTAACTCTGCCTTCGCTTGCCAGACAATCTTCTTCCTCTATCTCTCTCTTTTCTTTTACTTCCTTGGCGAAGATCATTGAAGTTAGCATGGCATTCTCTACCATAGATATGTCTTGATTGTATTTGATATTTCGGTTTCATATATGCCTATGTTCTTTCTTTTATTCGCTTAGCCTAAAGATCAGTGAATTCGAAATATAAAGTGTAAATATACAGTTAAACCTCTAAATAGCGCTTCCTTCTCTCTAGCGCCCGATTTTAAATACGTAGTATGATGCGATTTACATTAAAAGTGACCTGTCTATAGCACCCTATTTTGGTGAGTCCCAAGAGGTGGTACTATAGACAGGTTTAACTGTATATATATCTTCTTTCTTTCTCTCTTACAAAGTTTTCAATATACAAGAATTTAGCATTCCTCTGTAGAAGAGCTTACAGGCCCGAAACCTAGAGTTATATAAAATATTTTAAAAGCAAACTCATCCTCGGACGCCTTTTGTTTTTCGAATCAATTTGATACAGGGGATTAATTCATTCAATAAAACAATTTATTCATTTATCTAACTTTTTTGTTTGTTTCACAAGTCAATGATTTAAACTGTTTTTTTTTTTTTTTTTCAACTGGAGGTTATTGCATTTTGTAAGAAAATTCCAAAACGTTAAAAGAAATTGTAATTTTTTTTTAATCTCTTCACATATATATTTTTTCAGTGGTCTCAATGATTATTTTAAATCTTTTGACTGAAGACCATTGTATTCAGCATGACGATCTTCAGCGTTAATAAAGAAATTAAACGAGGATGACATTTTGAAATTTTCGAAATTAAGATATTTTTCTTTTTTTGCGCCTGTTAGTACTTGTTTAAAAATGTATAAAATTAATAACTCGATCATATATTTATGTAGGGCAAAAATGTTAGAGAAAAATATCAATATAAATGTTAAAAGAACGTGAATAAATAGCTATGAGTTTATTAGTAAAGGAAAAGAAAAAGAGGTAGGAAAACCTAAATATAAGTAATCGAATAGTAACGAAACAAATGATGTGTTATCTCCATCATCATTTAAAAAAAAAATAATTATTCACTTATTATTATTTTGTACCGTAGTTTAATTTTTATTTTTTTCAATTTTGAAGTGATAGTGATTGAAAATGTCATTTATTCTCTTTGGAAAATATAGATTAAATATTTTTGCGAATAAAAAGTTACTTACCTCAATTTCTTCTCTCCCGAATTTTTCGTCAAAATTCTGTTGAATGAATTCACGAAGAGATGACTATAGGAAGTCCAGGTTGAATGGACCCTTCCTGAATACAATGGATACTTGAGTTTGGTTCTATGGAGGAGGACATAGGTTTGAAGAAAATGTGCCAATCTTCTTGTCTTATAGAACATTTTCCCTTAGGAATCTTCTTATCATTTTGAGATTTTATTTCTATAATCGTTTTGGCATAATACGGAAGCATTTGACTTGGAAGTATATATAGATTAAAATAATAGCTAGCTTCGTTTTGATGTTAAAAATTTTTTACCCGAAGCTACGACTTTTATCAATCGAATTTGTTTCTAGGATTGGTAGGGAGATTAGAGAAAGGGGAAAGAATGGGTCGGAAGAGACACGTAATCTCGATAACAAGTTAATCTTAGAAGACATCCCGAAGACCAAAGCTTTTCTCATATTAATGTATGACAACGCGGATTTGTACGGTGTAGGATTGGGGGAAAATTTTTCTCAGGTTCGAAAATATTCGGACAATTTGAGATCTTTTTATTAGTTTGCATTTTTCATTTTTGTTATTTTTTTAGATATTAAAATATTCTAAGAAAGGACGGAGAATTAATTTTTTGATTTGTTGAATAATTCTTTGATGGGTATGTGGATATAGGTATCTATCCACTGAAGAAATTGATGGTATTGGAGAACATATCGAAATCTTGAAATTTTGATTTAAACGGTTTAGTAAACCTTTTTTCGTTATTCGTTATAGGTATTTTCTCAGTTAGTCATATTTTGATTCTTTTTGAAGAAGATATTTTCGATATAAGAGAATTTTGAATACGCTTATAACTGAATGAATATTATAATATTTATATCAACCTTGAGAGAAAGAGTCATCCTTCTTTACCAGATTTTCTTTAACTTTCTTTACCTTCTATGCGTAGACTTGCAACTGTTGTGTACGCTACAGATTTCACAGATTAATCTTCTTTTAAAAATTATTGGACACGGGCTTGATATTCTTTTAAAATATTTAGTCTTTTATTCATATTGTCAAAGAATTATTCCAAGGATAAAAAAATCTTTGAGAGAGAGATCAAATAATAAAAAAAAACGATCAAGTCCCGTTTTTCATGGAATATATCGAATGACTTGATCAGATTTTAAAAATAGAATTAGCGTTAAATTTTGGGTAAAAATTGTTTTTAGAAACCACAACAATGGATTTTGTGAGGAGTTTTTTTCTTTAAGGACGTGTGTGGTGAAGTTTTTTTTTTTTGCTGAAGATGTGCGTTGGTGATATGCTGGTAGACGATGGACACTACAGAAAGTTGTGTAGATAGATGCAGTCTTCAAGTTTCTGTAGATATAACCTAGGAGTGTTGTCGTCCCTTCTTTTCTGGGGGCTTAAAATGGCATCGATCATGTATTGGTGTGTTGTGGCAAGTTGTGTAGATGGTACTATCTACGAATGGCAATTCCTAAGTATTCTGAATGACCCTACAGTGTGACTCGGTAGATCCAAAATAAAGTTTCAACCATCATCAAAGTTTCATATTGACATCGATCATGTATCGGTTGTAGATGGAGGCTATGGTATATTGTGTAGATGCTGCTGTCTAGGAACGGCAATTCTAAAGTATTCTGAATCACCCTGCAGCATGGCTCGCTTGGTAGATCCCCTACATAGAGAAAGGTTTCAACCATCATTAAAGTTTCATATTAACATCGATCATGTATCGGTTGTAGATGGAGGCTATGGTAAATTGTGTAGATGCTGTTGTCTAGGAACGGCAATTCTAAAGTATTCTGAATCACCCTGCAGCATGGTTCGCTTGGTAGATCCAACATAGAGAAAATTTTCAACCATCATCAAAGTTTCATATTGACATCGAGGTTGTAGATGGAAGCTATGGTATATTGTGTAGATGCTGTTGTCTAGGTGCGGTCTTCAAGGAATTCTAACAGCTTCTGCAGCACTCCCTCTAAAGAAGCGACTTAGGATTTTATCGTCCTTTTTTTTCTAACAGTTTGGAATATGACTGGTGCGCTGGCATCTTGACGGTGCAAGGTAATAGTTTCAGCGTGACTCGGCCGTTTGCTGTCGGTCCCTCTTAGCTCTTTGTTTCTTTTTTCCTTCGTCCTCTTTCATCCAAGAAACAAGTTTCAGACACAGAATCCTATATACCAATGATAATCATAACTTCAAATATTGACAGTTTTTTTTTTCTTCAGTATATATATACATTATAGTTTTTTCTCCCCCTGAAATAAAAGATTTAGGTTGGTTTTCCATCATAAGGTTTGGGTAAGCTGTATTTCCGTATAGAATATGGTTAGGAACGGATGATCGCTCTTTATTTCTCTTTTGTCTATTTCGCACTTTTTTTTTTTTGAAAGTGAACATTATAACAGCGATCAGTTAAATCTGTCTAACCTTCACATAGAATTCCAAGAAATTGATTCTTGAAGAGGTAAACCGTCTTGGTTGGCAGGCCGGACTTGTCAGGTGCAAGGCTTTGATAGAATCTACATTCTTACCTCGGTAGTTATTTAACAACTACAAAAATAAATAATGCTGATAATAAATGTGACGTAGGCATGACAATTCGGACGCACTAATGTCAAACACCTTCTTATAAGTTCGTATCCAACTCGCAAGATTAAGAATAAACATATCGTACATTCAAATTACGAAACCATTTTAGGGGCAGGCCCTCCCTTTAATTTTTCCATTGCAGTAAGGGCAGTAGAAATTGTTTAATTTTAAAAAGAATATTACGCGTCTAAAATAGTTTCGTAATTTGATAACAGATGGCGCGCTAGTGCATCGTAATATCGTGTGTACATTACAAACATTTAATAAAACTATACGAACGGAAGAACTAAAAAACAATGCAATTACTATTTAGACGATGAATTATCATTATTTTATTCAAAATAATATTACTCCAAACCCGCGTTTGATATTGGCATCATTTTGGAAAAGCGAAAACCAGAAAAAATCGTCACCTAAACATCAAGTACATTTACCACAGATTTCATCACAAGTGCACGTAGTACAAGCCATGATGGGGAGTAATAAACGATTACTTTTTACTGCAAAATTCACCACATATCTACACATGTAAAAAGCGCAGTTCGACCTTTGCATTTACAAATGTGCCCGAGCCGTATTTGGTTACTTGTAATCACTGGTGTAATTGTACTTCTGCAAGAATCAAGGGCCATTGAAACTATATTTTCTTCATTAAAAAAAAAAAGTTCCCAATGCGGGATTCGATCCGGGTTGTGGCTTCTAAAACCGACGGTGTATACCACTCCTCTTTGAAGAAGAAAAAAAAAAACGTTTTCTATGAACCGATTAAGGAATGTATCTGTAGATTATATATGAGGATCAGCAGCTCCTATGAGACATATGTTCTCTCGTAAAGCTGGCAATCTCTGCTCAATTACCCAAATGGGGGAAGTTTGAAAGATTGAAATGTGGATTTAGAATCATTATAATTTGTAGATGTTAGCCATGGGATCTCTAATTCACATAAGTATATAATATATATATAATTTTTAAGGAAAGGTCAACTTATATATATTTTTATAAATATTCAAAATAAGTTTCCACTCTCACGCAGGCCATATTTCAATAATAAAAAAAAAAGGTTATTTACAACACACACAACTCCCCCCCTCCTTATAAATTATAAAACCTATTTCTTCATGTACTCACCATGTATATATACACAGGTCGCTCTCTCAGTATTTGCTATGGACAAACTTAGTAAGCATCTCTCCAACTCGTAAACATTCTTACAATGAAATACCAAATTTAGAATTATCTTTAACCCCCCTCTCAGTGGTTTTCAGAACTTGAAGGAAAATATTGTGAATACGTTTTTGAACTTAAGGGAATATGAGGAAAAAATAGCCTTTCTCTATTCAGAATCCTATAAAATTCTTTATACAAAATGTGTACGCTAATTATTTAATAATTTTAACGAAAAATAAATTTCTATACAATGGCAAAACCTTCCCAATTTCATCTACCAGATCTCTAAACTTTCGAATCTGTTTATTAAAGTCTACGTTTTTTTTTTTTTTGTTATAGTTATTTAATCAGGAATATATATATGGTATTTAGTTGGATTGTAGAGATATAATCTTTCGAGGTGGTAGAAATAGGATATTCTTAGATTCAAGTACAGTCCTTCAACTTAAAAGATGGTATACAAAACATATATCAGACGGTTTAGAAGGCATTCTTGAAAATAGGACTTGTGGTTTTTGGAATTTTTCTTTCTTAAAAATGCGCTGGTGATGAAATGTTTACATTTTAAACAGATAGATGGCACTTGGTCTTTAAAAAAAAGAGAATATATGTACAGTAGACTCTCCTATAACGCGAGTTTTTACAACGCGATAAAAAAAATTCCGACAAATTTATTTATACAATGCGAATTTTCGTATAACGCGTTATAAAATGAAATACATGATATTTGTTAAATCTTAAACATGATATTTGTCACTAACAATTTACCCTAACAACATTCGCGTTATACAAGTTTTATTTCGTACAACGCGAATTCCTATAACGCGATTTCATACAACACGGAACACATTAATCGGGTTATAGGAGAGTTTACTGTAATAATAATAAAAAGGCATATTCTGGCCTTTCTCCTGAGCATTTTAGATGGCAGAACGCCATTTTTTCTTACCTTTTCTCCATACCATAAATACCATACCATATATACTTCACAAAGTGTATAATTTGAATCTAAAAGAACCTTTTTACTTATTTTCGAAATTTCGACAAATCCATCTTTATCATAGCTACTTCTGTACTTGAAAAAGACAGGTGCGCCGCTATTCGAAATATTGAAGAGCAATAAAAAAAATCGTTTAGATCCAAAATATCTCCCTCATGAAATAATAGATATGGTGTCGACGCCCTTTTACTTCTCAGCGCGATCTTGGTGTTTTGAATGACAGCCATATATACGCCAGACATTCGCGAGGCTATCAGGGTCAATGCAACGATCAATCGTATTCGAAACGGCCTTTTTAAAAACCAATTTAGATTGAAGAGTTTCAAACCAGCTTAGGATAACCTCAACATTTTTCCGTCGTATATGCAAAGAGTTTAATGTTCTGGTTGATTCCCAATGTTTATGATTTCGATGCACATCCAGATTCCTGTTGTGTATCGGCTAAGCGAACACCACAGTTTTCCCCAACAGCTACAAACTCTTCCAGGGAACAATGATCAATCCATCTTCCACATTTACCTTCCTTAGAAGTAACAAGTTTACCTTCAGATGTAATCGACCTCAACGACGTGATCGTTTTTCAAGAAAAGAGCTTCGAGGTAAACTGTGGATAACAATGGGGATAATGATCTTAACAGCCAATATATCTGTACACAGGTTAGAATGAAACCTTTGTGTATAGAGGGGTAAATAATTGGAATGATTGCTGATGCTCTTTCATTGGAAATCTTAATGGCTTAATATCATAAGCTTATCAATTTTAAAATTGATATACTGTGTAACGGAATAGATGTTACTGATTTTTATATCATTATTTCACATGATAGAAGTCAAGATAATCATGATAGAGATATTCTATGCAGTAGAGTCTACCATGAGAGACCGTCTAAAGACATGTCTAACCTGGTCTATCCTGGATATGATATCTCATCAAAGACTGTTTCGGTTAAAGAATTGTGCATGAGTTGGTCTGAAATGGAAAGAGATCGGGTTTAGCCATTCTTTTAGGTGATCTATTTATGGGAGATTACTGTACTCAAAGGGCATCACAGTCTACATAATGTAGAGGCAATTCGACTTTTACACTTCCAAGCTGACAGAGCTCTGTTTGTTTGCTCGCAATCACTGAGGAGTCTGTGCAATGTTTGAGATGTCGTGTCCGGGCGACAATGACACCCATGTGGTTATGTCCAGACGGACTGAACGAAGTGACGGCCCGCTGCCAGCTCACCGTACGGCTGGTGACGGAGGCGATGCTCTTCCACAGCGTGACTGTGCGCCTGGCGGACGTGACGGAGGCCGAGTTCCTGGGCCCCGCGCTCGGCGAGGCCTTCACAGCCGCGGTGGCCGCAGTCCTGCCCTGCCCGCGCCAGCACGTCCTGCTCTTCAACGTCCAGGCCGACCGCGACGTGCGCTCCCCCGTTCTCAACGTCTCCTTCTCTGTCGCCCGGCCCTCGGGGACCGGCTTTCTTAGCCCGCGGCTCCTGCAGGAGAAGATCTACCTCAACCGTGGCTTGCTGGCTCGCCTGGCGGGTGTACAGGTAGGTCTTCTCTTCTCCTCTTGTAGTTTGTGACCGTAGTGGGCGTCTTATAGGATACAACACTTATTGTGTAATGAGCATGGTCCGAAATTTCCAGTGTCAAAATTCATCCGAAATACTTATATATTGTTCACAATGCGAAATTCCTATTGTTCACATCCCTATAATCCGAAATTCCCATTGTTCACAATCCTATTATCCGAAATTCCCATTGTTCACATCCCTTTAATCCGAAATTCCCATTGTTCACATCCCTTTAATCCGAAATTCCCATTGTTCACATCCCTTTAATCCGAAATTCCCATTGTTCACATCCCTTTAATCCGAAATTCCCATTGTTCACACATCCCTTTAATCCGAAATTCCCATTGTTCACATCCCTTTAATCCGAAATTCCCATTGTTCAAGCTCATCCGAAATTCCCATTGTTCACATCCCTTTAATCCGAAATTCCCATTGTTCAAGCTCATCCGAAATTCCCATTGTTCACACATCCCTTTAATCCGAAATTCCCATTGTTCACATCCCTTTAATCCGAAATTCTCATTGTTCAAGCTCATCCGAAATTCCCATTGTTCAAACTCCCAAATCATCAAGCCAACCCCCAGCATTTCTTACCTTTGTAATTCTGACCTAGATTTCTTTTCATTCATATTTCCATCTTTATTTATGATATACTTCCTCCCATGATAAGTAAATTATTAAATCTTATCCAATTTCCATGCCATCAATATTTTCTTTACATTCCTTTTTTTCCCCCCTCTCTCTTGAGATTGAGTTTCCTTCCATAAATGTCTTCCAAAATTCTAATTCCCTTTAACACTTTTTTTCTTTCTATATTCTTTCTCTTCCTTGTTATAATTGCAATATGCCATCTGTCTCTCCACTAATAAACATACCGTATATTCCAGAGAGTACCTCTGAGATCAATTTCTCTCCCGTTGTAAATATTAAAGGATTGCACAATAGACAGACATATAACAATTGTGGCCGGGTTCATGACACAACAAAATGGCGACAGACAAAAAAATCCCGACAAATAATTTATACACTGAATAAAAATATTATGTGTGGTCAAAAATCAAATTTTTAAAAATATATTTAGCAAGTAAACTTTCAGTGATATAATTATAATATACTATCTTTTTATCAAGTTTTTTTTATATAATCACTAGCGGATGTGCCCGGCTTCGCCCGGGTTTTACCCGAGTGAATGTTTGTCTAACGAACATTTGTTAAAACAATTCTCTATAAACTTATAAAACGTACTCGGCTTCGCCCGGGGTTTTACCCGAGTAAAGGTTTGTCTAGCGAACATTTGTTAAAACAATTCTCTAAAAACTTATTTAAAAAAAAAGATATATTTTGATAATTTGAAACTCGTAAATTTGAATCTCTCGATAAAGTGAAACATTTTTCCCGGTCCCTGTGTGCCGTGTCATCCTGAATTTTGTCTTTCCTAATTTTCTACATTAGAAAATCATAGTTTTATCTAGTGAACATTTTTTCCCGTGTCACATTGCCGTGTCATCCTGAGATAATCTTACTTTTGATAAACAATATTTAAGATAACAAACTTAGTGATAAGAAAACTTGTTAACATCGTCACAATGGGGGCGCTGCTTGCGAGTTAAATCTACAAATCTGCAAATAACTCTAAGGATATTCAAGATATTCAGGAAATTATTTTTCAAAAACCTTCCCGGTGATATACCTAATAATATCCCAAAATTTCACGGCGATTGGATGTATGGTTTTTGAATCTATAGAGTACAGACAAACAGACAGACATTCAATTTTATATATATAGATTTTTTTTAGGCAAACACGAGAAATTAACTCATATAAAATTCTTATATTGAAATCAATAACTTTTAATATATCTCATTAAATTATATATAAATAAGGTTTATTATTCAATAAAATAAATTGATGTATATATTAACACAAAGCAATAACGCGCCATCTATACATATAAAATGAAAGGATTTAAAAGCACAAATGTTTCTTTTATACATAATACAAACTTCTACTGTCCTTACTGCGATGAAAAATATATTGGGAGGGCTCATGACTCATCAGTGGTTAACCCTCCCAGCGGTTTCGCCAATTTAATTCACCAGACCGCTTCTCAGAGCTCTAATACTGTATTGGACGGTTCTGCTTATATACCCAGCACTGAAGGATGGAATCTCAGAAATGGTTTTCAGGAAAACTATGAACATAAGCTTATAGGACAGTAGAATTACATTTAAATATATATATATTTAAAGCTTTCGAGCATTTTTGCCCTTCCACAGGAGTAAAAACCCTAATATATACCCTTCTGTAGAAGGACAGAAATGGTCGAAAGCTCGGCTAAATAAAAAATAAAAACTTACAAGAAACTCTTTATCATAAAGATAGAGGCTGCCTGGCCGGCATCCATACTTCTTAAAAATAAAGATACTTCGGCCAGTATATCTTTTTATTATTTCGACGTTTCGACAAAATTAACTGACCGAAGTATCTTTAATTTTAAGAACTATGAAACTCTTTGTCTCACGATTTTGTACTTTTGATAATTTAATACTCCTGGCGAATTTATCTAACTTATTCTATATACAGTTACGAGCGTCATTCTTCATCAGTCGTCTCTGTCACCGTTTGCTTTTTTTTTTTGAATGGCGCCTTCCTATTGGTTGGCTACGCTCACGCCACCTTTGCCCCCCCCCCCCCACTCGCTTTTTGGTTTTTGTAACTATTGTGTTGGAGCGGGTCGCTCCTTAAATAAATGCATATATTAGTTAATAACCAAATGGAATCCTCTCTTTCTTTTTCCCAGTAAGAGACGCCTACGGAAGCCAACAGTACATAGACAGATAAAGCACATAGGCTATAGTTATTAACTAACATATGCATTTATATAAGGCGCCAATTTATAATTGCAACAAATAGTATTTGAATCAAAACATTCAATCGGGTAAAACACGGGCGTTGCCCGGGTCATTCGGCTAGTATATTATATTGTTTAAATGATTCAAAACACATTATGTCGGGATTTTGAATGTCGAAATTTTGATAAGGACCCTTGTGGTCTTTAGCAAAGTAGGCGTAGCCCTTAGATATATATACAAAAAAGAAAAAAAAGGCATCTCCATATCGTGCAACTGAAACTTTTTGGCCAATTCTGGAATAATTAAAAATCAACGAATAATTAATATTTATTCCGATAGATGGTGCTAGCCATCAGAAACTTTCAGTTGCACGATAAGGAGATGCCTTTTTTCCTTTTTGAATTTATTCATCTTATCCCAGTATAATATCATATTTGTACTATTTTTTCATATATATATTATAGAGAAAAAGAAATTTTCTGCTTGAATTTAGATCATGTTGAGGATTATAATGCATTCGTGGCAAAAATATTTAAAAGAGTTTTGATTAGTGATTTCTTTAATTGAGCTAAGGAATATATATAAAACATAATTTGGTAAAAGTACTGCCTGGCTTAAGGCGAGTAGAATAAGGAAAAACAAAATATTATTTACATAATGTATAAAGGTTGAGCCGGCCATCGGGATACAACAACAATGAGTTTTTATAGGGGAAGCGTGACCTCTGGAGGTCGATTTAACAGAATATTTGTATCTATGAAATATAATTTTGAATAAAATAATATTTTAATATAACATATATATATATATATACATAGGATCTTGAGAGCTCTTGTACCTATCAACACTAATGGGAGTCCTACTAGACCTTTTTAAACATAAACATAATGGTCTTGCTTTTCTTTCCCACCACTCATCTACAATGTATGTGAAGGGAGAGGTAGCCTTTCTCTTTGATATTTTATATATACACTCATGGACAAAACTTAAGGAAATGTAAAGTCTTTGTTGTCGCCGGTTATCTTTTTTTTTTTCTTCTTCTTTTTTAGGGAGAAAAAGGCAATTTTGTTCACACTTGGTTAACTCGTTTGTCTTCAATAAAGGTCACTGTAATATCTTTCAGAGTTATTGTCTAAATCCCGATATACATGATAAAAAGTACAACTTCCTTAAGTTTTGTCTATGAGTGTATATATGAACTGGAATTAGCCGCTATACAAACAGAACAGTCTAATACAATAGTTCTAGCAGTCTGGTGAAATCGCTAGGAGGGTTCACCACTGATGAGCCGAGCTCTCCTATTTTTTCCCTCGTTGTAATAGGGATAATAATATTCTATATACAGTTACGAGCGTCATTCCTCATCTCCTAATCAATCAGTCAGTTTTCATCTCTGTCACCGTTTGCTTTTTTTTTGGAATGGCGCCCTCCTATTGGTTGGCTACGGTCACGCCACCTTTGCCCCCCCATCATGCCCCCCCCCCCCCCCCCCCCCCCCCCCACTCGCTATTTCGTCTTTGTAACTATTGTGTTGGAGCGGGTCGCTCCCTAAATAAATGCATATATTAGATAATAACCAAATGGAATCCTCTCTTTCTTTTTCCCAGTAAGAGACGCCTACGGAAGCCAACAGTACATAGACAGATAAAGCACATAGGCTATAGTTATTAACTAGCATATGCAATTATTTAAGGCGCCAATTTATAATTGTAACAAATAGTATTTGAATCAAAACATTCAATCGGGTAAAACACGGGCGTTGCCCGGGTCATTCGGCTAGTTTGTATATAACTATGATGCTAATCTGTTATTTATTTATTTTGTCCTACCGGGAGAATCCTGTATGGCACGTGTGCCCAATAAAGGCTATTGTTGTTGTTGTAATAGGGGGATAATAGGAATTTCCTTTTATTTTTGAAAAAAAGTGATTTTTTTGCAGCAGCAGCTTTCTAAAATGGATAAGTAAAAGCAAAAGTTTTTATCGTACCAGGAAGTCATCATGAATATGTAAATATAAATTACTGGGTTGGTTAAATGTGTGAATTTGTAACTTTTCTCCTTGTAGCAGCAGGAAGCAAAGAAAAAAAAGACAATGTGGGCTGAACTGACCTATATTTCAACTCAACACAAATCGCACTTTTAGACCATTATTTTCTATCCAGTTTTTCTTAACGGCTTTCGAGAGAAAAAAAAAAATAGCCAAAAACACTCTTCTGTTGTGGTAAACGTATTTTGATTGTAAGATTCGAATATCACACACACACACACACACATAAACCTTTATTAAGACACACAGGTCTTACAGAGGATTCTCCTTGGGGTTACAAGACGGAGAAACCTATGAAAGTGGGAAATATACAAAGGGGTAAAAATGGAGAAAGATTATATACACGTGATAAATATATACAGAGAGATTCGAATATCTCTTTAACTCTTACAAAAGATCACAGAAAATATTACTTAAGTCAAGAGGAAAACATGCAAGCCCCAAAGATTTCTTATCAAAGGACTATGTAAATATGCAAATACGTTTGTGAATGTAATGAATCCTTTTGAATATAACTTAAAAGACGCAGTTATTCAAATTTAACCCAGAGACCCACATTAATTACAGCGCTATCCATAGAGAGACCCAGAAATTGTGAAAATATTCGACTTGATCTCAACATTACGGACAAACGTTTCAATGGGAGAGGCGTATCTCGGACCTATACATCTCTATTACAGTATTTCTTTGATAAAAGTGTTCGTCTCTTTTAGAGAGGAATGATTCTATAGGCTTTTGGCAATATTCATATGGAGGTATTTATATCTTGGATGATGTATATAAATACAGAACCATCCTTGCCATTCGTCTCTCTTGAAAAAGACAAACTGGTTGCTCGCGTCGATATATTGAAATGTTGTTGTTGTCGTGTCCAATGAAGAACATCAGATGTCTCCATGCATCTCTATCACAGCAATGTTCTCTATCTTGGGTGTGTAAAGCTACTGCTCTGGGTCCATGTCAATTTTCTGCAAGGCTGCGGCCATTACCGGGCATGAGAATATGTGGGTATGTGTTAGTACCACACCAGGACAGTTGTTACATGTCCTATAGTTTCTTGTGTCATCTGGATGTATTGTCATTCCTTTATAGTGTTTCGTTCTAAGTCTTGTTATAGTTTTTGTCATTTTTCTCTCTGAGTTTATTTCGCATATTTGATCTTTTTAAATATTGAAATATAGATAATATTCTTTAGTTTCTTGTAGCTTCTCTTAGTTTTTTCTCAGACTGTAGAAGAGCGTCTCATGTCCGAAAGCTTGATTTATATAAATAAAGAAGCTCATCACCTATCGTTGATTTTTATAGTGTTATATATATACACCAGGCGATTATATCTGCTATAAAAACAATTTCGTATAGATCCGAGATATACCTCATCCATTGAAAATATACTTTATAGACGCGTAAGATTCTTTTTGAAAATAAACAAATTCTACTGTCTTTACTGCAATGGAAATTAATTTTTCCTTGCAGTAAGGACAGTATAAATTGTTTATTTTCAAAAATAATCTTACGCTTCTATAATAGTTTCGGATTTTGATAACAGATGGCGCGCTAATGCAGCAAAATATACCTTAATGGATTGCGATATATTTTTTAAAAAGACAGACCTTTTGGCTGACTGTGAGAATATATGTATGGTATATTCTTAATTCATTCTACAATGGAAGCTTCCCCAATTTTTTAAAATAGGTACCTACCATGAAATTGATAAAATTTAAAAATTGTCACTCAAACTTAACAAAGCTCCACATTCTATAATTACTAAAAACGGAATCATTCGGATATGAAAATAAAGTATTATATCGAATATCATTGTAAATACATTATGAACATGGTTGGTTCTTTTGAGAGCGGCATTAATAGATCCGTAATTGAAGAAAGGCAATAAGAAACGACGTACCTAGGATTAATGGCCAGAGAAATTGGTGATTAACCTGAATTAGCCCATAAACTACAGTCACTCCTTCTGAACCACAATTTCTACATCTGATACTTCAACTGGCCTTGTGTGATCAAGTAGAGCTTAAGACATTTCCTCTACACGGATAATAATATTACTCAACACAAAGCAATAACGCGCCATTTATATATATAAAATGAAAGGATTTAAAAGCGCAAATGTTTCTTTTATACATAATACAAACTTCTACTGCCCTTACTGCGATGAAAAAATATATTGGGAGGGCTTGGCTCATCTGTGGTGAACCATCCCAGCGGTTTCGCCAATTTAATCCAACAGACCGCTTCTCAGAGCTCTAATACTGTATTGGACGATTCTGCTTATATACGCAGCACTGAAGGGTGGAACCTCAAAAATGGTTTTCAAGTAAACTATGGACATACGCTTATAGGACAGTAGAATTACATTCAAATATTTGCATCGAGCAATGCTCTTCCGCTACTACACGCTTACTAAACTTGCAATAATAGCAAGAAGTTCTTGGTATTCCTATAAGATACATACACACACACAAAAGCCTTTATTAGGGACTTGCCCCATACAGATTCTCCCAATTGGGTAAGGTAATAATCATCTTGTGTTATTTACATAGAAATTGAACTGGCTTTACTCTTCGTCTCAAAGTCATTCACTTGTTGACTGAATTTCTATAAGATGGATAGAGGTAGCAATTTTTGTATTTTTGTACTAGAAAATGCAATGTATTCAAATGTGACTCCGGCATCATGTAAGAACAAAGACCGAATTACCATCTACATATAGGTACTTAGAATGATACAACTAATGAAAAGAATACAGGTTAATTGCGTTTCTCTCTACACGACCTGCTTTTATTTTTAGGCCTGGTACTACATTTAAATACATTAATAAAAATAGGGTGTACACTTTTTAGCTTATAAAGTCAAAAATTTGTAACAAAAAAAAATACCTTAAGCGACTGAGCTTTAATACAAAACCCTGATGACGCATTGTTCTGATGGCTAACATAGTCTTTTGCTATAAACCAGACCGAGAGTTCAAATAGTAATGGAAGCAAATTTTGAATCTAATTTATCCGGTGATCAACGCCATGTTCAACTTTTTAAGGAATATAGTGTGCAAAGAAATGGACCTGTCCCCTTGAAAATGCAGTCAAGAATTCTTAAAGATCCTCCATAAAGAAGAATGAACTAATTTTTAAAATTACAAAATATTTTTTTCCTCACAATGAGTTTCTTTTTATTTTAAATTGCTAGCTTTCAAGTGATAATCGCTCTTCAACAGGCTTAAAAAATATCGACTTTATCTAACAAGAAATATTTACAAATACAAACGGCGCGCAATTTGTAATTTTAAAAGTTTTTCACAATTTCATCATGAATAAAGAATGAACTAACTTTCGTCACCTATTCGAAATCAACATCTGCTTCCTACTGATGAAATGTGGAGAACCCATTAAGCTAGCTCACCACCATTCAACAACATCTTAAGTGATGGCCAAACGTCAAGTGTTATCAGGTTTTAATCTTGTAAGAAAAGTCGGTTCAAACAGAATAACTAATGAGAAGTCTGCATAGACCCCATCATATTATCCAGGATTATCCCCCCTATAGGAGATCCACCACACAAATAGGAATGACCGCTATAGACTCTATGCATCTATAGACTTTTGTGCTTGCTGTGTATCATAAGAATAAAATAAAAATTCGAACTATTTTGGATATGCAAAGACATGTGAAGCCGTTGCAGTACATACAGTAACAGCGCCTAACCCACCAGGATGGTCTATATTACATGCATTTTACCACCTTGTATCATGTATTCCTTTGTACGCTTTCTCCTCAATGTATTGGCGTATGTTTGATCACGCGAAGTGACCATGCGGATTCAAAACGATCTTAACACAGTGACATCGGTGGGACTTGTCAACGATCCGTGAAGTGAGTGCCAGAGGTCGCGACCTCTAACCCTGCCCACCCAGCCCTCGACACCTCTCCAGGTAAATGTTTCCTGCCCCACGGTCCTTCCTTGGTGGGAACAGACCATCACCCTGCCCCGGTTCCACAATTTGCGCAATTCTTTCTACTTAGTTCCACATATAAGTGTGCCACGGTTTTGGGCTCTCTATATGCAAATTTATTGTTGCACCAAGTTGCAGCTTTGCAGGGTCGTCGACCTTGGTTTCTTCCTTCTTGGTGTTATACACGTTTCCCGAGCGGGTTTCCATATTCAAAGCAAATAAATAAAAGTAAAAGTAAATAAATAAAAGTAAATTAAAATAAAGTACCTTTCAAAGTTATTGTGTTTATTTATTCGTGGTCTTCCTCGTAGGTCGTGATCCGCAGTCTCCCTCTCGGTCCTCTCTCGCTTCAATGACGAATCAAGATATATGTACAATAAATATTACAAAAGGAATGAAACTATAAAAAGGAATGATGCTAATCTAAATATTCTGTTTTTAATAAATATTAAATATCATAGAATATTTTGAATAAATGTAAGGTGCATTAAAATTGATGTAACAATATATAGAATAAAACCTCAGACGTGTATAAGTTTCAAAACGTAAACAGCATTCAGATATTCAAATGTTTAAAGTATCTATGTGATATCTACATACTTCCTCTTCAGAAAAAAAAAGAAGATTCAATTGATATTATACACAGTTTTGGGTAGACATCAACTTTGCTAATTCATTTCATAATTCTAATTGAAATATCATATCATAGAAATAAATCCATGCTCAACAAATCTAATCAATTTCACAAATGCAACGTAAACGTCATTACAAGTTTTTCTGTCTCTATTTGAATCATATTTTGGTCTTTTGTAGGAAGGAAGATTTATTTAAAATCTTGAAGTCAAGCAAGCCAATGGTATAAATCAAAAGTAGAGAGAGCATGGTCATTCTTATTAATCTCCTTCTAAACAAAACCTTTATATATTAGAGAAGACATATAATACTCCTTAGCAACCTTTGTAGAATTTGCATTGAATCATCCCAAATATATAGCAAATACTCTCTATTAATACTCTCTATTATTTTTCTATATATAAAGTTCCTTTCAAATAAAAATGTGGCAGGCATACAGAAAAAATCTTAGAGCTTACATATAAATTCGAAATCATAACCGAGCAAAAACTGTGATTGTAATTGAAAGACCTTAATATTGTTTGGGACTAAATATATATATCCTATTAATCTGTGAATAAATATATATCATCATTACAAACAACAAGAATAAGATGTAGAATGTAAACAACGTGGTGATGTTAAAAGATCAGTATAAAGTTTAATAAAAACAATTTATACAAATCTCATTCTTAGTTATAAAAAATATAAACACCAAACAAATATCACAAGATTTATTCTAGATGAATTTTATTCTTAAAATGAAATATATAAGCTGAATATATTGATAAACTTCACAACTCAAACTCCATTCCAAATTCAGTTTAATAAGACCTATCTCGCTTATCAGTCCACCAATCAATACAACCTTTATTCTTATATACATATTTCTCCTAAGAGATAGAGTAAAAGTGTGGGGGAAAAAAAAGAGGAATAAAGAATTTTGATTTTACAAAGTTATATGGGAATTAGGTACATATAGAGATATAATTATTTTGATATTATATATCTTGGTTGTAGGTATTTTTCTGCTCTACCTTTTTATACATATATAGATTCCTGTAAGTTATGGGAGAAGGTAGGAAAACACTGAACTTAACAACAACAAAAAAAAAGAGAGAGAAATATATAATACTAGCGGACGTACCCGGCTTCGCCCGGGTTTTACCCGAGTAAAGGTTTGTCTAACGAATCTCTCGATAAAGTGAACATTTTTTCCCGGTCCCTTGAAAAATACTCGATAAGTTGAATAAAATCAATATTAATTGGTTCCCTCGGTAATTGGAAGTTAAAGGAATAGTATCTTGCCTTGGAATTGTATCATTATTCTTGTATGGATGTACCCGGCTTTGCCCGGGTTATACCCGAGTAAAGGTTTGTCTAACGAATCTCTCGATAAAGTGAACATTTTTTCCCGGTCCCTTTAAAAGTACTCGATAAGTTGAATAAAATCATGATGTATGCAGACGACATAGTGATCTTAGGAGAATCGAAAATTAATTTGCAATTGAAGATTAACTTACTTAAAAAGTACTTAGAAGAGAACTGCCTAACGTTAAACCAAAATAAATCTAAAATAATGGTGTTTAGAAACGGTGGAAGAACAGCTCGTTCCGAGACATGGTTTTGGGGTCAGCAACCCCTGACAATAGTAGCTAAGTATTCATATCTGGGTTACCCTCTGACTACAAAAATCTCGACCCAATATGCTTCCCAATACTTTAGAAACAAAGCACTGAATGCAATTAATGCACTTTGGAGAATCCTTACAAAGGCGCGAATAAAGTCCTTTACCTCAGTGATGAAACTTCTTGACACTATTGTTCTTCCTACTTTACTATATGCGGCACCAATGTGGGCAATTAACCAGCTGAAGACAGTCAATAATACCCTAGATGCATTTCTTCGTCGTCTCTTAGACTTACCAAACTTCACACCAGGATATGTCCTCAGAAGAGAATGTGGAAGAATATCAACTGAACTTAATGCTGTAAAACTCACATTAAAGTTTTGGGTCAGGATTTTAAAAATGGAGACGAGCAGATTACCACATGCTTGCTTAAACTATCTCTGGAAAGTCACCGCGAAAAAGGAAATAGAAAACAGTTTTACTCAAAATTTAATAAAAATTCTAGACTCTAAGGGATATTCCTTTCTTAAGGGCTGCGAAGACTACTTAGCCATACAGAAAGAATTGCCAGGCATAATTAGAACTACCACAGACCAACTAATTCAAAACGATCAGATGAAAATCACTGATTCAACCCACTTTGCTCACTACAAATTTTTGAGTGAATCATTCATGACAGAGGAGTACCTACTAGACTAGTTGCACAACATAGAGTTTTATGGCAATTTTTCAGGGAAAAAAGAAAAGACTTCTGGAAAGAAAATGGCCGGAACTGTTTACTTTGTATGGATCTCATGGATGATAATTTGGTTCACTATTTCTTCCAATGCCCTCTCTTAACAGAAAAACGTACTGAAATTTTCCCAAGCCCTACCTCTGGTCAATTTAGATACCATCGCATATGTCAACTTCTCTCTTCAGCTCTGAATGATGAATTACTGATTGTTAGATACTTTAAGTTCTGCACAGAAGCTGGGCGCATGAGAAAGAATGCAGGGCAAAGGATACTGGAAGATGAACTATCTGTAAATAGGTAACTGAATGTGAGGCAAACCTGATTTTGTTGTAAATGTTTCCTCTTCCCTCTCCTCTTGTTGACGTGTAAATACGGCGAATCCTGTATGGGGCGGAATGCCCTAAATAAAGGCTTTTGTTGTTGTTGTTGTTGAATAAAATCAATATTAATTGGTTCCCTCGGTAATTGGAAGTTAAAGGAATAGTATCTTGCCTATGAATTGTATCATTATTCTTGTCTCAAATAAATTGCCGTGTCATCCTGAATTTTGTCTTTCCTAATTTTCTACATTACAAAATCATCGTATCATCATGATAATATTTAGAGCAGATTGTTGAATTATAACAAATAAATTAGAATATTTATCTTGATTATTTTTAGGCGGAAAGTCATTTAAATTTTATTTGCTAGAAACCTTCCCAGTACTATACTAAATAACTTCCCAAAGTTTCATGGCGTTCCAATGAGTGGTTTGGTCAGGCATAAAGAAGAGGCATATAATCAATTTTTCTATATGCATGATAATATTTAGAGCAGATTGTTGAATTATAACAGATAAATTAGAATACAGTGTACTCCGCTTATAACGAAGTCGCATTATCCATGACAATCACTTTGTTATATCCGAAGTTTGTTATATCCGCAGTTGGAAAAAAAAAATGTTTTGTACCAATAATTTTATTTACTATTCAACTCAAAAGAGCAACACAAAGATCAATAACAACCTCATCAGGTGTTTTTGGAGAAGTAGTTTGTGATTTTTTTTTTACATTTAGAAGTCAGTAACAAGTGCTGAACACTCTTTTCGATGTTGTCCAAGTCTGACAGATGCCTATGAAGAGACTTGGACTCATCCTGACATTGAAGAAACAATCGCAGAGTTTGAATGCTCTCCAAGACCTCTTTTGGATGCGGAATGTGGACAATTGGGTCTACTTCTTCATCAACTTGGTCCGTTTCTTCTTCTTCTTTTGCTTGAAGAATGCTCTCGACAATTTCTACATCGGATAACATGGCATTTGTAACGACGTCATTGTCAGCGTCAGCATAAGAATCGAAATCCATCTCTAACGGTATTTTTAAAACTTCTTTCATGCGATCGAAGAGGCTTTGTTTAAATAATGTAAAAAAATACTTATAATATGTTTGCATATTTTAAAATTGTATATTATTAACTTATTTGTTGTGTATCATTAAATTTGTGTCATTCACACGTTGTAATTTGATATATATTATGCATAATATATTAGTCAATTATAATGGTAAATGAGAAAACTTCGTTATAAACGGATAAAATAAAATTTTATACATGCAAATCACTTCGTTATAAGCGAAAATTCTTTATATCCGACTTCGCAATATCCAGAGTTCTTTTAATGGTTTAAGCCCTTCTTTTCTTTCGTGCAGACAATTTCATTCGCTATATGCGGAATTTCGCTATAACCGACTTTGTTATAAGCGGAGTACACTGTATTTATCTTGATTATTTTTAGGCGAAAAGTTATTTCAAAAATTTTATTTGCTAGAAACCTTCCCAGTACTATATTAAATAACTTCCCAAAGTTTCATGGCGTTTCAATGAGTGGTTTGGTCAGGCATAAAGGACAGACAGACCACACACACACACACACACACATACATTCATTTTTATATATATAAATATATCGCTTATATTTTTTTAGAGAGAGAGAGAGTAGTCATAGACAAAATGAAACACCAACCTCAAAAAACCCATCAAGCATGCATACCTTCGCCTACAACACTTGATAAAGTTCAAGTATAAGCTTATTTGGGTGAAATTCCTAGATAAAGGGATACCGAAAGGATAGAAGAAATGAGAATGAAAATTGCATTTATCGAATTATGATAAGAAAAGAACGTTGTAGTAATGGCTTAGTCTGAACATAACAGAGCATTTTTTTATTAGAAATTATCAACCTAAATGAATTTGAGCTAATATATTTCACCCCCCCATAATTCTTACATTGTATGAAAATGAAATAAATTTCGAGCTTTACTCAAAATATTTTTCAGCCATACTTGACACTAAAAGTTCAATTGAAGATGAAAATATATAGGACATTATATATTAAGACATAATGTCATATATCACAGTGTTATTATCGGTATATTACTATAGCCAGTAGAAGAACCTTTTGCTCCAAAGCTTGCGCTTCATCCACCAATAAAATAAACATAATAAAAAGCATTTACAAATATTTTCAGGCAACAATAGAAAATTTTCTTCCATTTTTGAAAAAAAAAAAGATCAATTATTTAAAGCATACAAGTATAAAGACAAAATTTTCCTCTAATTTTTGTCATTAGAATAAATCAAGATAAAATAATTTAACATTAAATATAATTGTTCCCACATTTTCATTTTGAATTGAAAAATTTCGATTTTATTATATATTTCCATGAAAATATTATTCTAGTAACCTTTTAGGTTCTAATAGAAACATTTATTTTTTATTTTTGGAACTCTTTATATACATTTCATATCCATTTTAATCAGGCTAAATAATAGAGAGTTATTTCTAGTTAATCAGTTTTATACAATCTTGTGATTTGTTTCCCATATTCTCGCCATAAGCTTGCTTCCCAACTTCAGCCATTTTAATATATATATGTCGTAAACCCGGGTAAGCCAACAAGTGAGTTGGAAGCAGTCGGGGTTGAGTGGCAAGGCGTGCAGAGTGGAAAGTCCGCACGGGACAGTAAGGACAAAGTTTGGGATCAAAAGACGCTCTCCTAGTACGTCTCACGTGGCACCAGGACCAGGGGAAAGTTGAGGATTAACTGAGGAAAGCTCGGCGTCCTGCATGAAGCCGCGGGGGCAGAGAAGAGCCAAAACGGCGGCCACGAGGGCCGCCGTGAGATGACAACGGACCTAGACTCAGCGGGCCTGTCCGAAATATCCACTGTAACCTAACTAACTGTCAACATCCGGACCAACGCCCTTTTTGTCCCTCCCTGGATTCCCCGGGTGTCCGGTGGCAAGCTGGTGTCACTTTGAGACGACTAGAAAAGACGTCATACTTTATTACTTACATATCACATTGTTTAAATTACGATATATAAATATATATATGTCATAATATATGCTCTTCCAGGAATAATAAAGTAAACCTACAGTCAACGAGAGAGAGACGTCGATAGAACGCAGCTAAAGTACGGTCATCTGGGCCACATTCCAAGGGGCGACCGCAGGGCCTTTCTTGGAACCTCAGGTCTATTTTTGGACAGTCGGGGGGGTGGTGGCGACAACAAACGGTCGTTCAGCGGCCATCTCCTCGCACTACCTCTCTCTCGCTGGTTACCTGGGTTATTCCTCTACCAACTCGTCGTGTGATTATTTCTCTTTCCCCCCACATTATCACTATATTGTCACATATATATATATTTAGAATCAATAAATTTTGCACAAAAAGCTAGCACATTTCAGCTTAGCATATGTGACCAGCTAAAGTTCGAGTGCTTCAATGTTGTATCAGAATACTGAATGGGGGGTATATTGTCATTTAAAAACTCGAATAAATAGATTTAATTTTTATTTATAATAATTATTAAATAGTTCGTCGCACTTGCACACACATGCAATGTAGAAATTCGAGGATGATTACGCCAAAACGCTAACTTGTATGATAATATCACATTAAACCTAAAAAATATATATATTTAGAAGCACAATAATGACAAAGGCTCAAATTTAATCTGAAAAGCAGCTTGTAGGTGGAACTCATATGGGAAAAATATCTCAACCCCCTATATAAAATATAGTGATCAACTTTACATGATAGAAATCTCAACATATATATTTGTTTGAGTCAAAAGACGATCCATCAATTAAGTTAATATAAAAGGGCGTATCTGGATCTGTAAAGAAAGGAAAAAAACATTTTTTTTCTCAAAATATTTCGAGAGATTGCTCCCTATTTAATAAATAAATTGATAAAGAGGGAGCAATCTTCGAAATATTTTGAGAAAAAAATTGTTTTTTTTTTTCTTTCTTTACAGATCCAGGTAGGCCCTTTTATATAAATATATATTTGTATTATTCTTAAGCGCTATCTATCTGTATACATGAGATCAAAATATCTTTAGCCCCGACCTTTTTTTTTATCTAATAAAGAAACTTCATATTGTCCACATATATACTGTCGGAATAGCTCAATGTCAGTATCTGGTGGATTGAATTGGCGAAGCCGCTTGGATGGTTCATTACCAATGGGCCAGGTCTTCCCTATATTTTCCATCACTGAGAGAAACCACACACACAGTGTGCAGTCGTTTAATTTAAAAATATACATTAAATACTTTCCTTTTTTATATTATTTATATTTCCTGATAAACGTAGAGGTTGAAAAGGTATAAAATACACAAAATTGTTTTCTATTAAGACTGAAAAGGGAGATAGTGTACATAATAAATATCAGAGAAACTTTTCAAAACTAAAATAATATATAGTTATTGTTAGGTTATTCAGTGATTGAATATATCATCATCACAAGTTAATGTTTTGGTTCATGTAGGATATGTAAAATAACATATGACAACAGAGGCCAGTCAATAAAGTTACGTCTTCATGATAGGTTAGTGATTCGTTGTTTTGTACAAGACGCTAACAAACCAAACATGGTGTCAGAAAAGTGATTTGAAAACAAACGAAAAAAAATATCGCGGTAAGTTCAATTTTACGTTAAGACTAATAAAATAATAAATAAGCCTTATCGTATATTAAATAGACAAAAGATATGTATTTACAAATACCGCCACCTGAACCAGTTAATTTCAGAGGAAATATAGAAGAAAACTGGAGATATTTCAAATCGCATTGGCGTAACTTTTCAATAGCAACAGGGTTGGACAATAAAGAAGACAAATTAAAAGTTGCAACCTTATTGTCTATTATAGGCAAAGAAGCTTATAATATATTTGAACATCTCGATCTTTCAGATGAACAAAGAAATAACTCAGATGAGATAATAAATGCATTGACTCAGCATTTTACACCAAAAATTAACATTATTTATGAAAGATAAATTTTCAACCAAACAAATCAAGAAACAAATGAAAGTATTGAACAATATATATGTAGATTAAGAAAATTGTCTTCCACATGCAATTATGGTGCAATGACTGAAGAAATGATCAGGGATAGGTTAGTTTTGGGAATAATTGACAAGCAAACCAAAAGACAGCTGATCAGTGATCCTCAACTAACATTGCAAAAAGCTATTGATGTGTGTAAGGCTAATGAAAGCGCTAACAAACAAATTGAAAACTTAACTAAAAACACTCAAGAGGAGGTGAACAAATTGAATATAAGAAAGAAAACAGTCAATCAAAATAAAATGAAAAAGAACATTCCTTGTAGATATTGTGCAACATTCCATGAGCACAATAGACAAAAATGCCCTGCATGGAATCAAACCTGCAGAAAGTGTATCAAAAAGAATCATTGGGCAAAAGTTTGCAAATCCAGAATGAGAACAGTTCAAAGCCTTGAATCTCAAAACTCCAATGATGAACAAGAAGATTGTTATTCTTTAGAATATGTCTCAGAAATTTCTGCTAGAAAATTGATGACTAAATTAGAATTAGAATTGAATGGATACAAGGAAAGCATAATTTGCCAAATAGATACAGGAGCAACTGTCAATGTTTTAAATTTTGCAGATTTATGCAAAATCATGCAAGATGGCAATCCTTCTCTTAAACCAAGCTACATCGAACTAAGATGCTATGGAGGAGAAATATTAAAGCCAAGAGGACAAATCAAAATCAACTGTTCCCACCAAAGCAAGCAACATCCTATAGTGTTCCAAGTGATAGATCATTGGGAAAAACCTATTCTAAGTGCTGAAACTTGCCAGAAATTGAATTTAATAGAAATTAAAGCTGACTTATGCAAAATTGAATCCACATGGACAAAACAAAATAACCTTCTAGATAAATATAAAGACATATTTGAAGGCATTGGATGCTTACAAGGGGAATACAAACTAGAAACAGATCCTACAATCAAACCCATCAAGCAAGCACCTAGAAGAGTACCTATTACCTTAAGAAAAGAATTAAAAGAAAAATTGATTGACATGGAAAAGAAAAATATCATTGCCAAAGTTGATTATCCAACAGACTGGATTAGCAATCTAGTACTAGTAAAGTCAACTAAGAAGTTAAGAATATGCATTGATCCTCGAGAATTAAATGTCGCCTTGAAAAGAGCTGAATACCCAATACCGACAATTGAGGAAATAATACCAAATCTTCAAAATGCCAAAATATTCACAGTAGTGGACACTAAAGATGGTTTTTGGAATGTGAAGCTCTCTGATGAATCATCGAACCTTACAACATTCTGGACTCCCTTTGGAAGATACAAATTTCTTCGAATGCCATTTGGATTAAAGACTGCTTCTGAAGAATACCAAAGAAGACTCTATGAAATCTTCCAAGGTCTTGAAGGAATTGAAATAATAGCTGATGACATTCTGATTTTGGGAAAAGGTGACTCATATGAAGAAGCACTGAAGGATCATGATAGAAATCTTGAAAATCTTTTCAAGACAGCCAGACAAGCTAATTTGAAATTCAACATCAATAAAGTCAAGCTCAGACTAAAAGAAGTAAAATATCTAGGACATATAATAACTCCACATGGATTAAAGCCAGATCCAGAAAAAGTTAAAGCCTTAAAAGAAATGCCTCATCCAGAAAGTATAACAGAACTCAAAAGTTTCCTTGGTTTTGCAACATACCTATGTAAATTCATGCCAAATATTTCAATGATTAGTGAACCTTTGAGAAAATTGACAATGAAAAATTCAACATGGTCATGGAGCAAGAATCATCAAGCTGCATTTGAACAAATCAAAGATCTAGCCTCAAAAGCACCAATTTTAAGATATTTTGATGCGGACAAATCTATAGCTATACAATGCGATGCAAGTGAACATGGACTTGGAGCTACCCTACTACAAGAAAGCCAGCCAATAATTTTTGCATCTAGAAGTCTAAGCAAGACTGAGCAAAACTATGCTCAGATAGAAAAAGAATGTCTTGCAATTGTTTTTGCATGCGAAAGATTTCATCAGTACATTTTGGGCAAATGTCAAGTGATTGTGCAAACTGATCACAAGCCTCTTTTGTCAATATTTAAGAAATCTATTCTAAAAGCGCCACAAAGACTCCAAAGAATGCTTTTAAGACTGCAAAGATATAACTTAGAACTAGAACATGTCCAAGGATCTCAAATGCACTTGGCGGACATCTTTTCAAGAGCTTGCATCAAAGATGTAAGGAATGAAAATCTGAAATATGATGTGTATCCCATTGACATCATTTACAAAGAAATTGCCACAGTCAATGTTATGGAAACATTAAGTGTATGCAGTGACACTGTCCTGAGAATTAGAGAAGAAACATCATCTGATCCTATTCTGTGTGAAGTGAAGAAACTTATTCTAAATGGATGGCCACCAAATAAAAATCAAACTTCAATGCTAACCAGAGAATATTGGAATTTTAGAGAAGAATTAACAGTTCAAGATGGAATCATACTAAAGAATGATAGAATTGTAATTCCAAATAAATTAAGAGCAGAGATAATAATGAAAACCCATCAAGGACATATTGGAATTAATTCAAGTATGCGAAGAGCAAGAGACAATATCTTTTGGCCAGGAATGAATGCACAAATACGGCAAGAAATTGAAAATTGTTCTATTTGTCTATCAAATTCACAGAATCAAGTGAGAGAACCAATGAAATCTCACAAAATTCCAAATTATCCCTGGGAAAGAATATCTCTTGATATATTCGAAATCTTATAAAGTAAAGTGCCAGGAGAAAATGATTTTTTATTAATCGACTACACGAGCTTTCGGGCAGTCACGCCCTTCAACTGGTAATGATACATGATGGCAATAGGCCTTAAATAGGATTCCGTTTTTAAAGAGATATTTTTACATATGAGAAAAATAATATAGGACGGCTAAATATATATATTATTTTTCTCATATGTAAAAATATCTCTTTAAAAACGGATTCCTATTTAAGGCCTATTGCCATCATGTATCATTACCAGTTGAAGGGCGTGACTGCCCGAAAGCTCGTGTAGTCGATTAATAAAAAATCATTTTCTCCTGGCACTTTACTTTATAGTATTTATATTCCAAGGAGAAAGTTTCTATGTTTAAATAAATATTCGAAATCTTCAAACAGAATTACTTAATAATAGTGGATCATTACTCAGATTTTTTTGAAGTTGAATGCCTAGAAAATACAACATCTGAATACATAATTGAATGCTGCAAAAGACAATTCAGCAGATATGGAATTCCTCAAATTATAGTCTCAGACAATGGAAGGCAATTTACATCGACTGAATTCCAAAAATTCAGCAAAGAATGGCAATTTCAACATTCTACATCATCACCACTTCACAGTCAGGGAAATGGAAAAGCTGAAGCGGCAGTTAAAATAGCCAAAAACTTACTGAAGAAATCTAAACAAGAAAATAGTGATTTTTTTGGCAAAATTTGTTAAATTGGAGAAATACACCCACTATAGACATAGATTCAAGCCCAGTACAAAGAATCATGTCTAGAAGAACGAGAGCTATACTGCCAATCCACCCAAATTTACTTAAACCATCAATTACAGAAAATATTCCAGATAAAATATCTATCAAAAGACAACAGGCAAAATACTACTATGATAGAAAATCTAAAAATTTACCAGACTTGGACATAGGACAAGAAGTGTATGTCAGAACACCCAATACCACCCCATCATGGTCCAAAGCTAACATCACAAATGAACACAACACAAGATCCTATGATGTGAATATTCATGGTAGAACCTACAGAAGAAATAGAACCTGGATTAAACCACAACAGGCTTCAGCAAATCAAAAATCTACAAACAATCAAGAATAAGGAAGAAAAGAAAGCATTGATCAAGAACAAACTGTATCAAATTGCTTACCATCTACTTCATCAGCAGGAGGAGACAACATTGTGAAAAGAACCCGAATTGAAACTACCGAATGCAGAATCCAATCAAAGAGTGACAGCCCCACGGTAAGTGAACCTGAGAATGCTGCATCAGAGACTAGAACCAGATCAGGTCGACTGGTGAAAAAACCAAGTAGATTTAAAGACTAGTGAAAAAAGGGAAGATGTTAGGTTATTCAGTGATTGAATATATCATCATCACAAGTTAATGTTTTGGTTCATGTAGGATATGTAAAATAACATATGACAACAGAGGCCAGTCAATAAAGTTACGTCTTCATGATAGGTTAGTGATTCGTTGTTTTGTACAAGACACTAACAAATCAAACAGTTATGAAAGTAGAAAATGTCGAATTAAAGTATAAAATGTTATTATTTAATTAAAAAAATATGTTTTAAGAGTGAAAAAATCCTTTTAAAAAACGGTCAAAAATGTTTTTAAAAATATTCTTCAAGGATCAACATTGATGGGTATAGTTCCACTGTCACCATGGGTATTGTTATGAGCATTTAAAATTAGTTAAGTAAAATTTATTCCATATCCATGAAGTTTTTTTTGCGCAAAGATGCAAAATAGCCTTTTACTAATTATGCAAGATTTGTAATAAATGGGGTATTAGGCGAAATTTTAGATTCAATTTTTTTTAATCGTTTGAAAAACCAAAGCCTATGTTTTTCTTATATCACTAAAATCTAAACCCTCATTTGAACATGAAAGATGATTTATAAATTTTTAAGGAATGTGTGTAAAATAATACATAGACATACTTGATGAAGTCAATGAAATATTTAGTGTACTCTAATTTAAAAAAAAGTGTCAAATATGAAATAGATGTTTGCAAGAAGGAGAGTAAATTATGGAACTAGAGGTTAAACGAATTACTAAGATGAAATTAAATTTTTAATTAGTTTTTCAGCAAAAAAATTGTATAAAGCAGTTTTGTATAAAAATTAAAGATACAGATTATTCAATTTCTTTTACCTATTTTATAAGCCTGAAACAGTTTAGGAGTCCTTTGAAAGCTATTTGGAGGCTTTTTGGTATATATCTTTTTATTTTATTAGAGACATTTTTGTGCATAAATAAAGGCTTCACACTTTTAAAAGAGCATTTTAAAATTTAATAGGAAATATACATACAAAATTATAAAGATTAACACAACAGCTAAATATAATAATTTTAGTTTTAAAACCACATTTAATTCAAAACATTTTATAGTTAAAAATAACATTGTGAAATTGAATATCAATATATTTGGAAGTTCGTTTTTTAAATGACATCTTCAATTTAAACTGAAATATTCTCTCTCTTTCATATTACTAAATTGAAAATGTTTCAAAATGAAAATATTTCAGTTTAAGTATATATATTTTTGAAATATATATTGACTTCGAATAATTGCTGTTTAATTTTATTATGATATTTTTTAAACTGTGAAATGTTATTTTAGGTTAAATATTAATCTAAAACGAGACGATTTAAACTTTGAAATGTTATAAATCTTCAAAATTCCATTATTAAATCTTAAAATATTAGCTATATTTCAAGCTTCGAAATATTATTTTAAAAGTGCAAAGAGCCTTTATATATATTCACAAAAATCTCTATTCTAAAAATAAAAAATGTCCTTGGTAAAATCAGAAAAGGTATATAAAAATTCAGAAAATATACCCCTTAATATTACACTAAATCAGTTAGAATTTGATCTAAATTTAATAACTGATTTTTATATCTGTTGGCTTTACCTATAAAAGCAATCTTTTGCACTTTTCAGTCTCTCAACAATCAGAACAGTGTTATATATTGTGCCATAGCACGTTTATATTTATTTTTAAAAAAATATGCTAAGAACATAATTATACGAATACTTTTGAGATTTTATTAATTCGTTTAAAAATATAAACAAATATTAATAAATATTTCCTATATTTTTATATTATTTATAAATATAAAAATAAAATATAAAATACTCTATTTTATAAGGTAAAAATTTTAAAAAATATATTGTCCAATAAAATGACATGAAAAATCTGGCCCTCTATGAACGCGGCAAATAGCTGCAACGACGCCATCTTGAGCAACGCTGCCATTACGTATTTACTTTGTTTTGGTCCTTCGCTCTTAGTCGTAAGTTTATATTTCTATTTCAAAACGTCAATATATTTCTTTTTAACCACTCATAAACTATCCTTACACATAACTATAATCTAAAAAGAAAATAATATTTGCTTGTTTACATTTTCTCCTCTAATAACGAAAAGATGAACCCAATGTCAGAGCAACAAAGAATGTTGGCGGCAGCGGCGCAACACGGTAATATGCAGCCGGTAGATCAAGAGAAGATTTACCAATGGATAATCGAACTTTCGACTTTTGAAACGAGAGAGAATGCTCTTCTTGAATTAAGCAAGAAACGTGAGGTAGTTGTCAATTTGGCGCCAATGCTTTGGAATTCTTTTGGCACCATTGCAGTACTTCTGCAGGAGATAATAAACATCTACCCCGTTATTAATCCGCCAACTCTTACAGCCCATCAGTCAAATCGAGTTTGTAATGCACTTGCACTTCTTCAATGTGTTGCATCCCACCCAGAGACCCGTTCAAATTTTCTCCAAGCTAACATCCCACTGTATCTCTACCCGTTTCTACACACTGTGAGCAAGACACGTCCATTTGAATATCTTCGACTGACATCTCTTGGAGTTATTGGAGCTTTGGTGAAAACTGATGACCAAGAAGTGATAACTTTCCTGCTCACTACAGAGATTATCCCGCTTTGCCTGAAGATCATGGAGTCTGGAAGTGAGCTGTCAAAAACTGTGGCAACATTTATCTTGCAGAAGATTCTTTTGGATGAAACTGGCCTTGCTTATATCTGTCATTCATATGAGAGATTTGCTCATGTGGTTTTGATTTTAAGAAAAATGGTCGTGTCACTTGTCAAAGAACCATCCGCAAGACTTCTGAAGCACACCATTCGTTGCTTCCTTAGATTATCAGATCATGACAAGGCCAGACACCTTCTCAGAGATATTCTTCCAGTTCAACTGGAGGACAATACCTTTGCCCAATGTCTGAAAGATGATAACACTACTAAGCTTTGGCTCAGCCAACTTTTGAAGAATCTTGAAATGCCTCCCAATCCACTTCTTCAAATGGGATCTACATCCTTTACCAACTAACTTTTGTTAACCCTAAATCTATGGTAAATCTTTTAATTTTTTACCAAACGCTTTTTTTAAAAATTACACAAGTTAATTTTGCAAATTTTTTTTAATCATATTTTTTTAATAGCTTTTTAATTATTAAATTTTATCAAAAAGTAAAGATTTTTTTTATATAAGCTCGCTGCGTATATATATATATATATATTTTATCAATATTATATTTAGTGAATTTGTTTTGAAGTTTTAAATATTTTACCTTTTTTTTGTGTGCGAGACCTTACTAAATGAAAAAAAACTTTTTTTGATCATTATTGATGTTAATTTTTAAAATGTGTGTGCATTAAAAAGTGAAAAGTTTATGGTATTGTAATTTTAAGAAAAACTTTTAGGAAAATAAATTTGTAAATGTCTATGTGTGTATAAAATCAAATATCACTAGTTAATTTTGAAAATGTCTTTTCTTTTTTCTCTGAAAAAATAAGAGTATAAAAATAAATCTCAAGTTATTTTTTTAAAAATCGTGTATAAAAAAATATATTTTAAAATTTGTACTCTATATACATTAAGTAATTTTCAGAAGACATTTGACTTGTTTCTTTTTTTGAAAGTTGATTTTAGGCATAACTGAAGAGTTCAATTGATATTTTTCTCTCATAATAAATCATGTCTTTTGGTATTTTTTTAGTCTTTTTATCTCTAAGTCTCTATTTAACATGTGTTTTCAAAAATAAATTTAATTTTTAATAAAGGGCTAGAAAATGAATACAGTATTGTATTTAAAATATTTAAAAAAAAAGCATTTTGTCTTTTGCTATATATTTAATGAATGCTCTTAATGAGTTTTGATACATATCTTGTCAGAGAAGTTTTTTTTTTGTTATTTTATTTGTGTATTCTTTAAAAAATATATAGCAAGTGTTAATTTAAAAAAAAAATTTTTTTTTCTTCAAATGCTGGTTAGATTTTTAAAATATTATGGCGGGAAGGATATTCATTTAAATATATCTTTTTTTTTTTGCTCTATATCAATATATTTTTTTTTCTTATACAAAAAGAATAAAACCTAAAGAATTTTTTTTGTGTGTGAATTGAACATAAAAAAAATATTCTAAAGTTAAAAATAAATATTTATATTTAGATAATAGCTTTCTACTATACTAAAGCCATGTTGATATAATTTAACAAAATTTTTATTGTAACTTTTTAGTTTTATTTTTAAAGATGTTTCTTTTTTTCACATTTGTGTGAAAGGCATGTTAGATTTTAATTCAAATTTTTTCAAATGTTTATGGTAAAATATAGCTGTCATTTTATCAATGTTTTAGTAAACCTTATGTACAATAGAATTAATATTTTAGATTATTATAATTTTTTTTTTATTATTAAAGAAATGTGCTTTGCAGTACTTATAACCTTCTCGTTTAATGTAAAATATGAATTTTTCTGATTGACTGATTGAAGCATTTGTCAGTTAGTTAGAATGACAATAGGGCAAAACATCAAATTTCCAGATATTTAAAAACAGAGTTACTATTAAATTTGGTTTCTTTTTTAGTTAAAAACTAATATTAATACTAATTTTTAACTTTAATTAAGAAATAACAGTATATAAATATATTTTTCAAGAATGTTTTTATAAAGTGAAATCTTTTAAAGTTTTTTTTTTTTTGCTTGGTTTTTTTTTTTTTAAGTAAAGAATGGTAAGTAAGTAGGCTTCAATTTTTCAATCTTTTAATTTTTAAAAAAATTAATATTAAAAGAAAGAAGATATACGAGGGCCATCCAATAAATAAGTTTCCCTATTTTTTTTTTCTGCGAACGAAACGTTGTAAAAATTAGTTAGTAGTGTAAGAAATGTCACTAGGATGTGTTGGAAGCGCGTGACCTTCAAAATCACGCTACTCCTACGCGAAAGTCCGTAGCGCTTCAGTTTCCATGGAGCTACCACTGGTGAACGTGTCCACTTGCGAACTCCGTTTTGTAATTCGTTTTTCACGGCCAAAAATGAAACTGCGGTCAATATTCATCGCAATTTAGTGTCAGTGTATGGTGAAGGATGTATGAGCATCCAAATGGTTCGCCGATGGCGTTCATGGTTCTTGGAAGGACGGCAAAACCTGCATGATGACGAGGGAAGCGGCAGGCCCGTTACTGCTACGGACAATGCAGCGGTTGCTGCTGTTCGGAATGAGATGGAAGCAGATCGCCGCGTCACCATTGATGAAATAATGATTCGACTGCCTCCTGGAATTGAAATTGGACGCTCTTCGATTGGAACAATCATGTTAGATGTTTTGAATTTTTGCAAAGTCTGCGCAATATGGTTCCCGCGTTTGCTCTCGGAAAATCACAAGCAACAACGGATGGAGGCAGCCCGAGCTTTCCGGAACTTGCCCCAAGTGACTTCCATCTTTTTCCAGCACTCAAGTGGCACCTTGGAGGCAAGCACTTTGCGAATGATGACGAAGTGCAGGCGGAGGCGAACCACTGGCTACGAAGACAGGACACGGCTTGGTACAACAGTGGTATCTAAAAATTGCTACAACGGTACCAAAAATGTTTGGACAGAAATGGTGATTATGCAGAGAGGTAGTCTATGAGTTGTATAATGAAATAAAATAACTGCATAATTGTAAATAATTTTGTTTATTTGTTAAAAAATAGGGAAACTTATTTATTGGATGCCCCTCGTATATAAAGAGGAAGTTACAAAAAAAAAAGGTCTTTTGGCTAGAGCAAAACATATATGTAAATAATGTATATATAATAAATGTCTTCTCTTTTATTCTCTAACAACTTTTTTTTTTTGTTTTTTGACCACTCTCTCTTTTCAAACTTAGAGTATATCTTCTTCTCACCCTTCTCCTGTTGAAAAAAAAAAACTTTTTTTTTTTTTAATTTTCCTTGGTTAATTACACAAGTAGAAACATATATATCTAATATTTGAAAAAAAAAAAAAGAAAACTGTTTTCGCTGTCGTAGAATGTTAAAAAGTACTCATTGGTGTGTCTATCCCATCTCTGGGGGTCTAAGAATGTTGGTAGAGTTTGCACGGAGTTGTGGCAGTTACTCTCTGATATTTTCTATTAGATTTTTTGGAGGCGAAGATATATGAATCAAAAGTGTATTCTTTTGAAGAGAAGTGTCATAATCAAAATGTGGCCAATAATATAAATCTATTAACACACAAATACACCCACAAATTACCCCTTCAAAAATAATATTTATAAATATCTCCTCCTAAAAAATTTACATTACCAATTGGTTTTTGATTATTAAACATTGAAAAAAGTGGTTGTGGTGGTGGGGGGGGAGGGAAGGGATGATTTGATTAATATCATAGATAAAAATGGATGAAATTGTTGAACAAAGATATTCACTTCTATACTTCTACAAATACCTTCCAATTGGACTTCCATGAATGCACCAAATCTTGGTGTTGTTCAACATTTCAAATAATTATTCACCAAGAATCTATGAAACACAAGTCATTTTCTATATTATTTTTAATATGGCCAGTTAGAGTGGCTCATCTAAAGTTCTAATAGTTTAAAATTTGTGGCAAAAAGAGAATATATTACCATGTGGAAAATTAGGGAAGACAAACTTCTGTATGAGACAGTAATTTATTTAAGGCAAAGAACAAACTTATGAAGGATAAACAAAAGATAAGGGAAGTTTACAGAGTAGTAAAATATAAACATAAAAAAATGATACTCTGTTGATACTAGTGTAAAATAATAAATACTTCAATTGTATAACGAATCACAAGTTTTTTACAAAGGAGCTTCTTTTATTGTACTTGTGCCAGCTTTCGAACCTTTCGGTTCTTCAACAGGCGTGGCTAGTATGTGATTCGTTATACAATTGTACCAATTATACGGAGTTTACCTGTAGAAATACTTCAATATTGACAAAATGTGACCAATGAGTACTCCATAACATTAGAACCTTGTCAACAAACCTCTCAACAACAACCCTGTTATAACTGAGAGAGACATATATATAGTCCATGTTGTTATTTCAATCCAATTATTGTGTTTGAAGCTTCCCTCCCCCTATCTCAGTGTTACATCTATGTCTATATATATTATCCAATGACATGTGTCCCCCTCTCCTTCTAGACAATTAACATTTTTGTGTGCTCTCTCCGCGCAATTTAATATCTTAAATGTTTCTAGCGCTAACTTTACCTATAGTGGTTTTTTTTCTTCTTCTTATCGTCTTCTTTTATTATTCTTTTTTTTTTTCTTGAGATTGTAGCACCTCTTTTTCCTCTCCTGTGTGTGTGTGTGTTATAATAAAAATTATATTGGCCCATCTGTGTCACATATTTTGGTTTGTTTCTTTTACTGATTTTGGTGTGTATATCGTGTGTTTATTGATATTAACTTATCCCAAAGGGGGTCGGTGGAAGGTTGGTTAAACTGTTTCGTTTTCGACCACTATGACCCGGGTTTAATTCCCACATTGGACACTTTTTTTAATGATAAAAAAAAATATGCTCCAATGGCCCCCCGATTCTTGCAAAAGTTCAACCCCACCAGCGAGTGCAAGTAACCAAACTAGGCTCTGGCACATTTGTAAGTGCAAAGTCGAACTGCTTTTCACATGTGTAGACATGTGGTGCGCTTACAGTAAAAGCAGTCGCTAACTACCCACCATGATTATCATGAGCCACGTGTACTAGGGATAATTAAAAAAAAAAAACTTATCCCAACGTTTATAAGCTAACAAATAAGTTACACCTGTGTAACATTGACAATATACAGTTGAAATACCTCTCGGTAAAGGACATCACCTAGTTGTATAGCTAAAATGTCCTTTAGGGGGAGGAGACTTCTTACCACAGAGTTGTTAATTAGTTTTAAAAACGGTAATTTTGGCGATGAAAACTATCCTTTGTAGAGAGGTGTCCTCTCATGGAGGTTCTACTGTATGTAAATAGAATAGAAACTATTAATTCTATAGACCTTTGGATATGTAAATGTTACCTCTATCAAATTGTTCATCAGTCTCTACAGTGTACTCACATTTATCTTTAGGCTCGTTGAAGAGCATCCTTCTCAAATCTCCTTGTTTTATGGCCAAATACAACAGAATTACTTTATCCTACTTGGGGGATGGTATATTTTGAAGAATGAAGGGAGAAGTAGATTGAGGAAAGATTAGTCTTCTTATTTCCACACTGGGTGAAGTAGAATGCATCTGCCTTTGTCATTAAGACTGGGAGCACTACTCAGTGGCAGGCCGACTTAGCTCCAAAATAAATTGCCGCCTCTGACATGAGGAACAGACGCCATGTGAAGTCGCTCCTAACATGGAGTACAGACTCATCCTGTATCCCTGGATTAGGAGCCCTTACAGGGTACTATCAGCCGGGCCAGCTGAACCCAGGTTTTTTAGCGAGCTTGTTACTGCTTCCTCTCCTCCTTTTTCATCCGGGCTTAGGACCGGCAAAGATTAGTTCAATGATAGAATGGTCTGGAATTAGAAGATAATTGTTGAGAATAAACCAAAGTGGCTTTCTGTGATGGTGAAAAGAAACTTATTGCTTGATCAACAGAGCATTTTAAATATTTAAACTTTAGCGATTCAGCAATATAATTATCACAGAGTTAAATCCAAATAAAGTAATCAACTGTGTTGCCCTTCTCTATATCCATGAGAAGCCAAACATGTATCTCAGTAAGAGGATAACAGGAGGCATAAAAAAAACTCAGTGTCTTTTAAAGAGAGATGGCTCCTTATTGGAGAACAGCTAAAGTAGTATTTTGTAGAGAGGTGTCCTCTCATGGAGGTTGTTCTGTAATACCATTGCTACTTAAAAGAAAATAAGACCTAATTCAAATAAATTGTGTGTGACATTTCAGTAACATTTGGTTCTCATTCAAATGTTACTATACTGGATTTGGTCTTTTGATTTCTATCTCTAATCCAAATTGTACATCATTATTAGCTGCAAAGATGGTCTACTTTTTAGACCGACAAAACTAAAGGTAAAACCAAATAAGTAATTTACATGTGACACACTGGTAACTCTAGCCACTGTCCTCAGTCAAAAAGTATTGACTCTATAATAAAGTAGTGTTTGATGTGAGGATAGTGTGTAGCAATGTACATCACTATAAGATATTTATTTGTTAGATTTTTTTCTATAATTCAAATGCTACCTTATCAAAAATGGCTAGGTACAATTTAGATTATAGATAGAAACACAAGGTAATAAGACCAATTATTACCTTGTGTGTTGCCATCTTATCAGTCTTAAGATGACAAATATGAACATTTTATATAGTAGAAACTCTCTTTAACCCTTAGTTACTGGCGCCTATTTTCCTTACACAATTACTGGCGTTCGGCCTCTCAGGCCGTCTTTTAAAATCAATAATAAACCATGTTATTTATAAAAATAAAAAGAAATTAAACGTATACACATAATTTCCAAAGAATAAATATTTTGTTTTTTCGAATAAACTGAGCTCTAAACAAAATTAAATGAAAATGTACAAGAAACTCTTTCTATCTAAAATATTCTATATATATTCTAAAAAATTCTTTCTAAAATATTTTATTCAAGATTAGATGCACAATTCAAGCATATTTCAATAGAGTGATCTTTGCAGATTGGTTCTTTGCATTTTTTGAATTGCATTTGAGTTCGATGATCTTTTTTACATAGGTAGCATCTTTTGCGTTTTTTTGGACAAAGGACTGCCGCTTGTGGATTCCTTGATAACACATATTATTGATATTTCGTTTGAATATCAAATAAATATTTGCCTACCTCAAGTTATGAAGTTCCAGCATGTTCTGAATTAATACTTGCAGATCTCTTGACAAATTTTAGGCTTGATTTCTCATATTCAAGGCATCTCTCATTAGTTGTAGAGCAAGCTGCTTTATAAAATCTTTTCGAGCCATTCCACCATCTTGCTTGACAGCCTTATAAATTACTGCTGAATTTATTGCAACCACATCCAAAAAGTTGAAAAATAAACACAGGGGCCATCTTTTGGTTCTTCTTCCAACTGAATACATGTCTGATCAACTACATCTACACCACCTTTGGTCATGTTATAAAATGTGATTATCTCGGGCTTTTATTGTTCAGCAGTTTCTTGATCAATTGTTGTGGTCGAATGCATTGTGGAGAGTAATATAACAGATTTTCCAATTTTAGGGACAAAATTATACAAAATTTACAAAATAATACAAAATTTTTGTTTTTTGAAAAACCAAAAGTGGAACCGAATTTCTATTATATTATACAAAATTACAATCACAAAACACAATTTAGAATGCATATAATTGAAGCAAGAGTAATAAAAAAACGAATGCTCAACTTATTTGATGCGTTTGAACGTCTATAAAACCAAAAGTGAAACGGCCAATAATAGGGGCGCTAAAATTCCCAGTGACGTAATTACTGGCGCTCGGCTTTAAAGGCCGTTTGATTTAATAACTCGGGATATACAAAATAGATTTCTCTCAAAATGAAAAGTTCTTCAAATAAATGCATTTTATTAAGCTACCTAAAAGTTTGATGAAAAATATTGCATTTTGAAAATTTCGCAAACATTTTTAATTTTCACACGGCCTTTCAAGCCGAACGCCAGTAATTACGGGTTAAAGGGCATGTAGTTGCAGAGCAAAAGTGTCTTCTAGGGAGAGGTGTCTTCTTACTGGAGAACAGCTAAGTAGTAAAAATGGTAATTTTGGCGATGAAAACAATCTTTTGTAGAGAGGTATTTTCTCATGGAGCTTCTACTGTAATTGAAACAATTTTTGATGATATATATTCAATAGTGCAATTTATCATATGAGAGATCTCTTGAAAACTATTGGCTACTCCTGGAGATGGTCTCTCATTGGAGTTTGGGTTAGATTAGTTCAAGTCAGTTTTACAAAAGTGATCCGGGTGGTAGACACTAAGGTTCTACTGTATTCAGCCTTTTTTAATTCAGCACTCCAGGGTATAAAAGGTAATTCCTGTTGAATTATAGTCAGTTTAATGATGATCATTTTGTTGGGATTAAAAAATTGGAGAGGTTATGATGCACAGGAATTCTAGCAATGGCTCTAGTTGCCACAATATTTGAGAATAATAATTTCAAAAAGAGCTTTCCAAAACCCTGTAGTAGCTCTTAGCCAGCCAAATTCTATATGTTAGAAGTCATCTAGCAGGTATGTGTTAAAAGGGTCTTATTAGAAATTCTGATCACAATGCTGTTTTTGTCTTAAATAATTCAATGTGGAACATGATAGCAGGATCTTATCTTGATGTATTCATTCATCACCATCATGTAGTGCAGCTATCTCTGATATATGGAGGTCGGCCATCCTGGAATGCCATTTCACCCTGTTCTGCACAATTCTTTATATCTTCTAACCCCAGACCATTCTATTCAGATTATCAAATCAATTCTTTCTTGGTCTACCTCTTTCTCCATTCTTCGATGTTCCCACTTCAGTATGGTCAATAGACAATCTCCCAGTGATCCTGTGAAGACATATCCTGCCAACTCTTTTCCATATTTTCTTTTGATTACTTCATTTAGAAAGTTTTCCTCTCCATTAAGTCTTCTCCAAACTTCTTTGTCCATTTGATCTTGAGGAATCTTAGCATGCTAGCTATATCAACAGGGTTTATTTGATCCACCAGTTCTTTGATCATTGTCAAAGCTCCACAAAATAACAGAAAACTTGCTAAACATTTAAGCATGCAGCCATTCCACTTATATGTTTTGCTCCTTCAGCTCCATTCAAGTTGAATGCTTCAATCTTTAAAATGTAGCTTGAATGAATATCACAAAATAAAGGAATATTAACTTTTCAAAGCAATCCATTGTAGACAGTAATTACAGTGAAACCAAGCAAGACTCTCTTTATGTAACCTGACCAATGCTTGCCTATTTTTTTTATTTTGAATAATAAATTGTTCTGTGATCTCACTCATTCAGCTAAGTTCTTTGTTCATCCAGAGAGTAGGATGAGATATCACTATACTTGCTCCCAAAAGTAGGTACAGTCCAACTTCTTTAATTCAACATTCCCCAATGGATCAGAATTTTTGGCTGAATTAGTCTGTTTATAGTCAGTTAAATTAAAGTGAAAAGGCTGATTGGGATTGGAAAAATTGGTTGAATTAAATAGGTGTATATTTCTAGGTACAAGAGTAGGACAACCTTTATTTTTTCATAACACGAGGGCTAAATTTTATTATTTAATATGAAAAAACTATCCAGCTAATACATCTATCTTTATAAATTTCATTGCCATCTATAGATAAAATTTGTAATAATTATTTCTGCCAATATATATTTTACATATATTATCAGATATTATCTCTGCAGACCTTACTGCAGTGATAAAAATTATTAAATGAGGGGGTTTGACTCATTAGTGATGAGCCCTCTTATCAGTTTGATCAAATTAATAGTTATCTTTTTTTGCGATTGTGGATTTTCTTTTTTTTTTTTCAGTAAATATGATAATTTTGAATTATAAACAAATGTATTCACTCAAGCATGTTACAGCACTCCGAAACAGACCTATTAAATCTTAAAACACCTCATGTAGAAAATTTGGCTACATTTTCTGAAGGGCACGTCGCAGACAAACGATTTTTATTCTTTTGTCTGATGATGGTGACAATGCTGTTGCAGAAACGTCACACACTTTTAAATTATTTGGATTAGGTCCTATTTTCTTGTATGATTTATCATATGGTTTAAGTCTGCTCTTGCTACATACCATGAACCTGCACATACATAATACAGTTACGAGCGTCATCATCTCTGTCACCGTTTGCTTTTTTTTTGGAATGGCGCTCTCCTATTGGTAGGCTACGATGGCGCCGCCACTACGCGAGACACTTTGTTTTTGACTTTGCCCCCCCCACTCGCTTTTTGGTTTTTGTAACTATTGTGTTGGAGCGGGTCGCTCCTTAAATAAATGCATATATTAGTTAATAACTAAATGGAATCCTCTCTTTCTTTTTCCCAGTAAGAGACGCCTACGGAAGCCAACAGTACATAGACAGATAAAGCACATAGGCTATAGTTATTAACTAATATATGCATTTATTTAAGGCGCCAATTTATAATTGTAACAAATAGTATTTGAATCAAAACATTCAATCGGGTAAAACACGGGCGTTGCCCGGGTCATTCGGCTAGTACATAATATACACCAATGCCCGGTGAAAAACTTTTCAATAACATCACTCCCATAATCCATCAATTGGCTGTAAAAGGGATCCTGACATCCTCTAAGTGGAAAAGTTTACTTCTTTTAAAATTATAGTCATTTGATGTGTGCACTTTTGCAGTACAAGTAGTACTGTAAAGCTGCCATCTCTCTCCAGAGAGAGTTATTTCCCAATTCTATTTAAGAAATCACAATGCAACAAATCTCAATAAGTAAACTATATAACTGAAAGATGTAGCAGCATTATTATCATTACCTGATTGGTGTTTGGTCAAATAATAATATATCACATATAGGTTAGCATTTGGTGAGTGTCATCCTAGGTACACATAGTAAATTATGGCAAGTAGAATATAACCCTTTTAATTCACCATTTACTTCTACTTCAAAACCTAAGTTTTTGGAATCAGCCTATTTACTTTAACTGACTATAATCCAACACTGACTTTAATTCAACCAAAAATTATGATCCCCTGGGTTGTGTTGGAGGACTGTATGTAGGAGTTGGTGATCTCAAGACATTACTTGAATGTGTTGAGATTGAACTTGTATGGGAATATTGAAGCTGTTTATTCATTATATAAAATGATCCGTGCAAGTTTTATCAATCTCTGGTCCTGGTTGATGAAAAGTGTAATTTACTAAAATCAATTTTTAATCTACAATCTACTATTCTTCTACGATCAACAGCCAATCTACTTTTTTTCCATGATCCATGAACCAATCTAGTTGCATATTCAACTCCATTTAAAATCTATCCTCAACAAATCTAGTTGCATATATAATTCCATTTCTATCCTCATTCCATCTACAATCCACTTTTCATCTATGATCAACATCCAATCCACTTTCCATATATGATCCACAAACCAATCTAGTTGCATATTCAACTCCATTTAAAATCTATCCTCAACAAATCTAGTTGCATATCTAATTCCATTTCTATCCTCATTCCATCTACAATCCACTTTTCATCTATGATCAACATCCAATCCACTTTCCATATATGATCCACAAACCAATCTAGTTGCATATTCAACTCCATTTAAAATCTATCCTCAACAAATCTAGTTGCATATCTAATTCCATTTCTATCCTCATTCCATCTACAATTCACTTTTCATCTATGATCAACATCCAATCCACTTTCCATCTATGATCCACAAACCAATCTAGTTGCATATTCAACTCCATTTACAATAAATCTAATTGAATACATATATCTAATTCCATCTACAATCCACTTTTATCTTTTTTTTTTTTTGCTTACCCTAGTACACGTGGTACAGGCCATGATAATCATTGGGGGTAGAAGTAGGTGACTGCTTTTACTGCAAGTGCACCACATGTCTACCCATGTGAAAAGCAACTTTACATCTACAATCAACATCCAATCCACTTTTCACCTATGATTCACAACCAATCTAGTTGCATATCTAATTCAATTTCTATCCCCCTTTCTACAATCCACACTGTACCAGCTCTAGAAATTGAATTGACAAAATACCAATTCTCATAGATTAAGAATCTGCCAATCTGAAAGTTTTAAGGATGTGTTTCACATATTCCTTTGGTATTAACCATGAGAGAAATTATCAATGTGGGAATTAACACTATACACAGTTATTGATACAATAAAATGTTGAAATGTCACACACTATTAATTTATTTGGATTAGGTGTAATTTTTTGTATCTATAATACAAATATTGTGCTTTATCATTATACACAGTTAAATACCCTGAAGATATCTGATGGATGTAGCAGAGTCAAAAATTACTAGTCAAATTTACATAAATCAGGGTACTGCAATGCATATCTTTCGAAGGATTCATAAAATGTATAGCAACATGAACTTGAGGAAATAAGATTAGAATTTGTTTTCATATGTGGTGGAACCTCATTACAGTAAAACCTCCATGAGAGGACACTCGCACTAGAGGACACCTCTCTATAAGGACAAATTTCATAGGTAAAGTTGCAATTTTTACTATTTAGCAACTCTCTGGTATGAAGCACCTCTCCCTAAAGGACACTTTAGCTCTGAAATTAGGTCTTGTCCTTTACAGGGAGGTTCTACTGCATATATTAATATAAAAATTTATAAACACAAGGTAATAAGACCAAATCCAAATAAATAAATTTATTTGTTTTATTTATTTGGATTTGGTCTTATTACCTTGTGTTTATAATCTACAATCCAAATTGTGCCTCATCTATAAAAATTTATGTTCTTCAATTTTAGTGTAGACTGTTGTTACCAAAGAATAAAGCTCTACTTCTATACTTCCCTCTTCTCACATCTATTTTTCTAACAGTATAATATAATTAATACTAAAAGGACATATCTGATTGTGTAACTGAATGTTGCTGATTGCCCACTGCCATCTATCCAAAAATTGGAAGCACAATCAGGAGGTCTCCTTCCAGTATCAATGGTAGAACATACTCTGTGAGAGGACATTCACACTAGAGGACACCTCTACAAAGGATACTCTTACTATTACCAACATTTTTACTATTTAGCAACTCTCCAGTAAGATGACACCTCTCCCTAAAGGAAACTTTGGCTCTGCAATTAGTTGTCCTTTACAGGGAGGTTCTACTCTATAACAACCTCTTTTGGAATAGCAACTCGTTATATAAAAATATGATTTAAGGTTTCAATGTTTGTAGTTCCAATTTAACTGTGGTTATAACAACATGGTTATATATATATGATAACATAAAATCTGGTTTCCAAGTGATGTTGTTATAGCAAAAGAGAAAGAGATTAAACAGCTTTTTTTTTTTTAAATAATTTTAACCATTATTTATTGTGCATCTCTTAGGATTGTGTATAAAGATCAATTAAGGCTACCTCAACCAAATTATAGCCTTTGTTCATGATAATGGTAGTTGCTCCTTTGTCAGATTTAGTAATTATCAATTTTTTTATTCTCTTTAAGTTGTCTTGATGGCTATCTGTGCTAGGTTTGGTGCTAAGGTTTATTATCTCATCCTTTTCATTATACTTAAAAGATAAAGATGTTTTCAAAGCATCTCTCGTATGGTAATTGATTTGAGACTAGGAATTCTAAGCTTTTGTTTATAAAAGCTTGATTATGAACAAAGGTGATTACTGTAAGAAGATTCAAAATCTCTTTTTGAAGATGTTCATATATTTAAATTCTTATCTATTCTATTCATTTTCTCTCACAGACTACATTTTGATGAATTCTTGTCACCTTTATAAAAAGGAATGTGGTAGAGAGTCAGTACATGTTGACTGTAAGAACAAAAAGAGAAGGATTTAATTGACATACAGTAGAACCTCCCTGTAAAGGACACCATCTAATTGCAGAGTCAAAGTGTCCTTTAGGGAGAGTTGCTAAGTTGTAAAAATGGTAATTTTGCAAATGAAAACTGACCTTTGTGATGTCTCTGCTAAAGGGAGGTTCTACTGTATTTAAAATTCCTACAAATAATAGTAAAATTCTCTAAAAAACTATCTAATCATCCAAATGATTTTCACAAAATCAATTAAGTTAAATAGATATAGTAGAACTACCTCCATGATAGGACACTCTTGCTAGAGAACACATATATATATATGTGACAATATAATAATAAGGTGGGGAAAGAGAAATAAGGACACCACAAGTTGGAGAGAAGGAACCCAGGCAACCAGAGAGAGAGAGGGAGAGAGACGGGCCCGGCAACAGCCGGGCATCCGTTCGAGTCGAACACAATCACCAACTGTTTTAATAGTCCTGAGGTTCCAAGTAACGGCCCCTGTGGTCGCCCCTTGGAATGTCGCTGATGTCTAAAGTGACCGGACTTTACCCGCCCGTCTCTCTCTGGGTCAACTGTAGGTTTGCTTTATTATTCCTGGAAGAGTATATGTTATGACATATGTATATGACTCCAGACTTGTCAAAATTGTGGCTAAGTATTGACTTCTCCCTAACACAGCTTGTACAGTAGAACCTGTAAGGGATACCTAGTTGCAGAGCTAAAGTTCTCTTTAGAGAGAGCTGTCCTCTTACCAGAGAGCTGATAATTAGTCATTTTCGCAATGATAACTGTCCACAAGGTAATAAGACCAAATCCAAATAAACACTGTTACTGAAACATTGCACGCTATTTATTTATTTATTTGGATTTGGTCTTATTACCTTGTGTTTATAATCTACAATCCAAATTGTGTCTTATCATGTCCATTGTAGAGATATGTCCTCTAGTAGAAGTGTCCTCTCAGGGAGGTTCTACTCTATAAACATAAATCATAAAGTATAATGTAAATAAGCAAGATTTTTTTAAATAAGAGACACTTCAGCCAGAAAAGGTTTTATTTTCACCACATTTTGACAAAAAACTTTTGTCCTTATCAGGAAAAATAGAAAGCCTTTTTAAAATTTTAAAAAATAACTATGAATGCTGGCCAAGCAACTTCTATATTCAAGATAAATAATCAAATCAAGTTCTTTATAAGTAAGAAGTGTTTGATACTGCAACCACAATCTTCTTCTTATCTTCATTTAATCATATCAAGGTGTCTGTTAATCTTGAGCTTTAATGGAGAGATTTAACAACCATCATATTGAGAGAAGTGAAATGCTTTTGTCATTAAGACTGGGAGCACTCTCTCCTCTGTACAAGACCAAATTAGCTCTCAAAATAAATGGCAGCTGCTCCTAACTTGGAGTAAAGGTGCAGCTCATTTCACATCTCTGGATGGTAATTGCAATAAAAATGGCAACCCCAATAAAATATAGTCTAAACACTAGAAATGTCTCTTCATTTTTAAATAAAATATAGTTTACCCCTATTTGTAATTGGCCTTGTAACAATGTGATCACAATCTATCACTCCTAATTTGTACAATCTCCATTTACAGTAGAACTAACTCCCTGTAAAGGACAATACCTAGTTTCAAAGAGATGTCCTCTTACTTGGAGAGTTGTAAAATAGTAAAAATGATAATCTTGGCGATGAAAATTGCTCTTTGTAGAGAGATGCCCTCTAGCAAGAGTGTCCTCTCATGGAGGTTCTACTGTATATACAAGGTTATCCCAAAAGTTCATAAACACTTACTAAAAATTATTCGCCGTTATGTATAATGTCTTTGTATTATGTATAAAGTAATTGTATTATGTATTATTATGTATTTGCCATAATAATATTATTTTCCAAGTAATAAGAAAAACATTTTAAGAAAAAAAAAAAATTATAAACACAAGGTAATAAGACCAAATTTAAATTAATAAATAGTGTGTGATGTTTCGGTAACAGCATTGTTACCATCTTCAGTACTTGATTCAGTACTTTTGTCTGAAGATGGTAAAAATGCTGTTACTGAAATGTCACACACTATTTATTTATTTGGATTTGGTTTTATTACCTTGTGTTTATAATCTACTAGACGGGTGACCCGGGCTTCGCCCCGGGATTGACCCGTGTGCATATCTACCCGAGTGATATATATTTAGATAAGATTTTTTTAATAATTGTTTACACAAGGTAATAAGACCAAATCCAAATTATTTGGATTTGGTCTTATTACCTTGTGTTTATAATCTACAATCCAAATTGTGCCTCATCAACATTAATAATTGTTTGTTATTAGCATTATCTATTTGTTTGCATCAGCATAATTTAATCTAATCTTTGATAGAGGGCGCTGTCCGTGAGCTAAGTAGAATAATTTGAATATATAGTTTTAATAATTGATTTATATATTTTTTAAAATAGCCTATCATCTTCCCCGTATTTTTTTACCTATGTATGGAAATTTTGGTTTGAATTAGTGAACTACTGCGAATTTGTATACCGGACATACAAACAAACAAACATACAAACATTGATTTTTATATATATAGAAGATAATCCAAATTGTGCCTTATCAAAAAAATAATTATTTTGAAAAAATTTACAAACTTTTGGAACAACCTTATAAATGACCCAAAATGATGAGTGCAGGAATTGACCTAGATGTGGGTGTACAGGTGCTGCCATTTGATGACAACCTGTGTGTGAGGGAACCCTGTATCAACTTTGAGACCTGTCAGTCTGTACTGAAGTTTGGCAATGCCTCCGGTTTCATCTCCTCCAGCACTGTGCTCTTCCGCCCAATTTATCCAGTCCATACCTTCGCATGCAAGTGCCCCGCTGGCTTCACAGGCATGCGGCACAAGTATGACTGTGACACCGAGGTCAATCTCTGCTACTCCAGCCCTTGCAAGAACAATGGCACCTGTCTCCAGGTGGAAGGAGGCTTCACCTGCATCTGCAAGGAAGGATTCACAGGTTGGCTTTACATTGGAATAGTCTAGTTTCTGTGACATTTCTGGGACAAATCCCAAACAAGATTTGATTGCAGTGTAGAACCCCTTTATTTCTACTGACTTTAAATCAACAATTTGCAATAGCCAATCAGCTTACTTACTTTAGCCAACTATAATTCAACACCAGATTTAATTTTATAAAATAAATGTTGGATTATTTAGGAAACCCCCCAATATAAAACTTCCCTGATGAATGACTACATATCCCAGAGTACACACCCCAGATAAACTGAAGATTAACTTGACCCAACCAAGGGATAGGTAATTCCTGCTGAATTAAAGTAGTTAATAATTAAACTGATTATAATTCAACTACTTGAATTTTTTTTTAAACCAATTTTTCAAATTCCCAATCAGCATATTTACTCTGTTCTAATCCACTATAATTCCACACCAGCTTTAATTCAACTGAAAATATTTATCTCTTGGGGTGTTGAATTAAAGAAGTTGGAATATATATATATACTGATAAAGCACAATTTGGATTATAGATTATAATAAAAGAAAATGAGACCTAATCCAAATAATTTATTAGTGTGTGACGTTTCGGTAACAGCATTGTCACCATCATCAGACAAAAGAATAAATCTATTAACATTTATTCTTTTGTCTGATGATGGTGACAATGCTGTTACCGAAACGTCACACACTAATAAATTATTTGGTTTAGGTCTTATTTTCTTTTATTAAGTTGAAAGACTGTATTTTGCTAGGGAATTTTAAAATGGTCGAATTAGAGTCAGTTTGAATTAAAGAGGTTATATTGCAAGCAATTTGTTCATATATAATAATTGTTATCAGAAAATTAGTCCTATTTTCTTTTAAATCTGAGATCTATTGCTTCCTTAAAGACCGGCCCGTATTAAGTGCTAAGAATTGTGTTCCCACAGTAATAGTGTGTCTAACAATCCGTCCTCCAACCCCAGGTTTCTGTGATGTAGGCAAACAGTGTGACATGGAACTCAACCCTTGCAACAGCTGCCAGCCTCCGTCATCTTGCCCCCGATCCTCCCGCTGTACCAACTGCTCAGAATGGACCAACTCCTTCTGTCAGCTCAAAGCTCGCAGTTTCTCCTCTGGGACCTTCCTCACTTTCCCCTCTCTCAGCCGTCGCTACAGATTCACCATCAAGTTGAGGTAAGTTTCACAACTTCCCTCTCTCTTTCTTTGTTCTTTTTATACACTGTAGAACATGCTCCATGAGAGAATGTTTCAGGCTAGAGGACATTCCTCAACAAAGTACACTTTCATAGCTAAAATTACTATATTTTCAACACAAGGTAATAAGACCAAATCCAAATAAATAAATAGTGTGTGACGTTTCGGTAACAACGCTGTTATTTAAATTTATTTATTTGGATTTGGTCTTATTACCTTGTGTTTATAATCTACTAGCCGAATGACCCGGGCAACGCCCGTGTTTTACCCGATTGAATGTTTTGATTCAAATACTATTTGTTACAATTATAAATTGGCGCCTTATATAAATGCATATGTTAGTTAATAACTATAGCCTATGTGCTTTATCTGTCTATGTACTGTTGGCTTCCGTAGGCGTCTCTTACTGGGAAAAAGAAAGAGAGGATTCCATTTGGTTATTAACTAATATATGCATTTATTTAAGGAGCGACCCGCTCCAACACAATGGTTACAAAACGAAAAAGCGAGTTGGGGGGGCAAAGGTGGCGTGATCGTAGCCGACCAATAGGAGGGCGCCATTCCAAAAAAAAAGCAAACGGTGACAGAGATGACTGATGAAGAATGACGCTCGTAACTGTATATAGAATAATCCAAATTGTGCCTTATCATTACTATATTTTCACTAATTATAAACTCTAGTAAAAGGAGATATCTCTCTCTAAAGGACACTTAAGTTCGGCAACTAGGTATTGTCTTTTACAGGAAAGTTCTATTGTAATGTATAAATAGCACCACCTATCAACTTAGGAATGCTACACTTGCTATAAATACCAGGTTTAATAAATAAATTTTAGAAAATATGATACTCAATTTTTTCTCACTATAAGTTGATGGTGTTATTTTGAGTGCATGTAGATGCTGAAACTCCACCTAGCTCCCAACTCCACTCCCAATTTCCTGTTTAAACACCCTGTAATTTGGTGTTAATGTGACATGGTGTTGTAGGTTTGCCACCCGTAGCAAGGATGCCCTCCTGTTCTACAATGGCCGACATAATGAGATGCACGACTATGTGGCCCTAGAAATTGTCAACTGTAAGCCCGTGTTCTCGTTCAGTCTGGGAGTCAACAGCACGCGGGTGGCTGTGAAGAAAGATGTCTGCGATGGCCAGTGGCATTCTGTGGAAGTCCAGTATCTCAATAGAGTGAGTCCTACACCACCTCTTATATCTGTCATAGGGGGTTTATATTCTATGGATACAATCCTCTTTGTGCAATGCTTCTATAGAATCATTGAAGAGATGTAAATTTGTGTGTGAGAGGTTTTGAACATACATAAGACTTAGCACTGACTGAGAAGTTGTGTGTGCAGACTGCAACTGTGATCCTTGACAACTGCGATGCTCCCATGGCCATCAAGTTTGGGCATCAGCTGATGTCTTGTGCTAATGCAGGAACACAAGTTCTAGAACCCAGGTAGGACCTGATAAGGTACAATTTGGATTATAGATTATAAACATAAGGTAATAAGACCAAATCCAAATAAATAAATAGTGTGTGACGTTTCGGTAACAGCTTTGTTACCATCTTCAGACTTTCAGATTCAGTACTTTTGTCTAAAGATGGTAACAACGCTGTTACCGAAACGTCACACACTATTTATTTATTTGGATTTGGTCTTATTACCAGGTAGGACCTATATAATCTGTATTAAATATCTCTGGAATGTAAAGACACCTAGTTACAAATGCTCTGAGATACACCTAGTCATATCTCAGATATTATTCTGTAAGAAAGGGGTCCTGACATGGTGGTGTTGATAGGTGCATGGACTCCATGCAGACCTGTTACCGTTTCCTGGACCTCACCGGACCCTTCCAACTGGGTGGAGTGCCAGTGCTGCCCACGGACTTCCAGGTGGCCAACCGTCACTTCACCGGCTGTATCTCAGATGTCTATGTTGATCACAAGATGCTGGACTTGGGAAGGTACATTACCAGTTTTAAATCCTGATTCCCAATTGGTATGTACTACAGATTTTTACCAGTTTTATTCTAGCTTACTGAATCTAACCTATTTTTGATTCATTTAAAATTTTGTATTTTTGTCAAATTGTTGATTAATAAATAAAATATGACTCAAGAGTCATTAAAAAAAAAAAAAAAAGAATGTCAACACATGACACTCTTTTCAATTATGAAGTTATTTTTGCTTAATGTGTTTTTTTTTTTTTTTAAGTGAAGAAACCCTGTGTTAACATGTCTGTATGCACAGTTCTGTGGCTGACAATGGTACCCAGCCTGGGTGTCCTGAGAAGAAATCTCTTTGCCGCTCCACCCCCTGTCTCAATGGAGGCACCTGTCAGGAGGGATGGGGCACCTTCCTCTGTATCTGTCCTGAAGGCTTTGGAGGCCACACCTGCAATGAGAGTAAGTTCCTAGTATTGTAGAACTCTCCAACAAGTGGAGCAGAGAAACCAGCATCACAGCTATCTTATTTTGGACTGAGGACTGAATGAGAAAAAAATATCACAGCATGTTGGTAATGTTATCAGTTGTGTAGATGATCTTGTTTTATATAATTATCTGTTTTTTTTTTTTTTAAATACACAACTGTGATAGCAGTACCAACTATTTAAAACTAGCTGTGATATTTTCTCTTTCAGTACTTTGTCTGATAATGGTAACAAGGCTGTTACCGAAATGTCACAAATATTTCATTTATTTGGATTTAATCTGGTAACCTTATGTCTAACAAATGAAAATGATTGGAACTGTGCTAACCCAACCTCTAATGAAAGATAAGAGTAGATCAGTAGAGTGACCCTGTGTGTAGACCTGGACTCTACCAAGAGGTTCCTGGGAGACAGCTACGTGCTCCTCAGTCCCTATGTCCGGCCTGTACAGCTCCCCTGGACTCTCAGCTTTGGTCTGCGCACTCGCCATCCCAGTGGCCTGCTGCTGCACATAGAGTTTGAGTCGGCCAATGTGGTGGAGCTCAAGCTGCGTGATGGCCATCTCCTGGCTGAACATCCCCAGTGGCAGCTGTCAGCAGCAGAGGTGAACCTGGCAGATGGAAGGTGGCACCAGGTGGAGCTGACCTGGCAGAAGATGGAAGTCACACTGAGACTGGATCATGGTCAGCTTATGGTAAGCTATGTTATGTAACTGGTAGTACTTTGTTTTCTGGATTCCACTCATAACTGTAGAAATAAAGAAGGTGTTGATTCATAGTCGGTTGAATTAAAGTAAATAAAATGATCTTCTTTCTTATCTCCACTCAATCATATTAGGGTATCAAGTTGTGATCCTTGATGGTGTCTGTTTGACAACCATCATAATTGGGTGAAGTAGAATGCGTCTGTCTTTGTCATTAAGACTGGGAACACTACTCAGTGGCAGGCCAACTTAGCTCCAAAAGAAATGGCCGCCTCTGACATGAGGAACAAACGCCATGTGCAGCCGCTCCTAACATGGAGTACAAACGCTGCTCATCCTGTATACCTGGATCAGGAACCCTTACAGGGTACTATCAGCCAGCCCAGGTTTTTTAGTGAGCATCTTACTGCTCCCCCTCCTCCTTTTTCATCTGGGCTTGGGACCGGCAAAAGCGGAGTTAAATAAAATGATGAATTGCTTTAATTAAAGAAAGTGTTAATTTATAGTCAGTTGAATTAAAGCGGTTCTACTGCAATAAGTTAATTGTATTTTCTATAATGTCAAACTTTTTGTGAATAAAATCAGGTTTCTCTCATCTCTTCTTATACAAAATTTTGACATGGGAGGATGTGTAAAAGCAAACTGTACAGTAATTGCCTGTGATGTCCAGATGACAGAAATCATAGATGCCAGTCTGGGAGGTCACCAGATCACCAAGCTGCTGGCTGGAGGACCAGATGAGGAGGGTCTTGTTCCCATCCCCTTCTTCAAGGGCTGTCTTAGAGTGAGTCAGTTAATCAGGCTGTCCCATCCAACAACTGACTGGGGTGGACCCAGGCTGTGAAGCTGGGAGGATCCCTGGACTCCTGGCTCCGTCCCGCCGTGGAGCACAACACCAGAGAAGGCTGTGTGGCCCCTGAAATCTGCAAGTCGGATCCCTGTCCCTTCCACAGTGACTGCATCGATGAGTGGAATGCCTACCACTGCCAGTGTCATCCTGGTGGGTCTTTTATTCTTCTTCTTCTTTCTTATCTCCACACTGGGTGAAGTAGAATGCGTCTGCCTTTGTCATTAAGACTGGGAGCACTACTCAGTGGCAGGCTGACTTAGCTCCAAAAGAAATGGCCGCCTCTGACATGAGGAACAGACGCCATGTGCAGCCGCTCCTAACATGGAGTACAAACGCTGCTCATCCTGTATACCTGGATCAGGAGTCCTTACAGGGTACTATCAGCCGGGCCAGCTGAACCCAGGTTTTTTAGTGAGCTTGTTACTGCTCCCCCTCCTCCTTTTTCATCCGGGCTTGGGACCGGCAAAGGCGGAGTTGGTGGGTCTTTTATCTATTTGGATTCTCTTCCTCTTGCCCCCATGAACCTGTGTTAGCCAATTAAACCTATGAGAGAGATGTGTTAGGAATATCAACCAATCAATACCTTTATTAAAGCCTTTAGTCTTATATACATATTTCTCCTGAAAGATACAGTAAAGGTGTGGGTAAAATAGAGGAAGAAAGAATTTTGACTTTACAAAGTTATATAAGAATTAGGTACATATAGAGCTATAATTATTTGTTGTTGTTTCTTATCCCCTTGTGTAAAGATTACACGAATTCCATGAGTTCATGCTCCTCGAGCTGCTGTAATTATTTTGTAATTATATATCTAGGTTGTAGGTATTCTTCTGCTCTACCTTTTTATACATACATCTAGATTATCTGTAAGTTATGGGAGAGGGTAGGAAAACACTGAACTCAACAACAGCAGAAAGATAAATACAGCTTTAGAGCCTATGTTACCTCATTTACATTTTTAAAGAGAGAAAGAGATAGGAAAATAGTATATACATTCACAGATTTTCTAATTGCAGCTTTGTAAAAATTATATAGACTTTGAGCAAAGAAGTGGCTTAATATGGTGCTGGTTGAACTCACTTTAATTGAAACAATTTGGCTATCATTAACTTTTGAAAAGAAGGTGTGGTGATGTCTTGTCCATGGAGCAGATCAGATTGGTCTGTGCACCCTGATCACGATAGCGGCCAACCAAGGAGAATATTTTGTTGCTCCATGGAAAGGGGGGGGGGGATGCCATTGTCCTGTTAGTCAGCCACATTTCAGAGTTCCCGTTCAGAAAAGATGTATAAGATATAATATACAAGTAGAGTGACTAACTGGCAATACTGTTCACCACTGATGTACCAGTCCTTCTCATTCTTTCTCTTATTGCACTCAGGAAAAAGAAACAATAGGAGAAATAGTTCTTAATTAAACAAAAAAAAAAAGGTTGTGCTAAAATACTTTTAAATTTTCACTACTAGAGTGTGGTGTGTGCACAGGCTATGTTGGAGAACACTGTGTCCCTGTGTGCGACATCAATCCCTGCGCTGAAGGCTCCTCCTGCGTACCAGTGCCTGGCAGCACAGCAGGCTACCGCTGCGAGTGTGGCGAGGGCCAGACAGGTCCTCTCTGTGACCAGCCACAGGCCCTACAGTGTCCAGCCAACTGGTGGGGTCAGCCATTCTGTGGCCCCTGCGACTGCGATACCTCCAGAGGCTACGATGCCAACTGTAACAAGACAACAGGAGAATGCTACTGCGAGGTATACAAACCTAGTCATCATTACACTTAGCTGATGTACCTAACTTATGCATATTTCTCCAGGCCAACCACTTCCAACCACCAGAGAGTGATGTTTGCTTCGCTTGCGACTGCTTCTCTGTCGGATCTTTCACCAATCAGTGCGACCCCACAACAGGACAGTGCCGATGTCGGCCTGGTGTCATTGGACGTCGCTGCGACTCCTGCTCCAATATCTTTTCTGAAGTCACCATGAGAGGATGCGAAGGTAAAAACTTCATTTCTGTGTTTTGATGAGAAATCTATTGATGAAAGAAGGCTGGATAAATATCTTGTTTTCCAAATCAAAATGTTTAGACATACCTCCCCAGTACGTTTTATGAACATATCAATGTTTTAAAGAAAAGAAAGACAATTCAACATGCCTTCGTTACTAAAAAAGGGCATTTTAATAAAAGCTCTTTTGATAATTATTTTTGTATTAAAAATTATTATAAGGAAAATTTTTAAAAAGAATATACATTCGTGAATGTATTTTCTTGCACACTGTTAAAGAATTAGCAGAGTTTTTATTATTAAGGAAATGTTTAATTGAACATTTTAAAACAAATATCTTCAAAGAAAAAAAATAAGTGTAGGTAAGCCTTTTTTTTACAACAAACAACAACAAGAGTAATAACAAGAGTGCCAGATCATTAAAAAATAAAATATCTTAAACGTCAACTAAAATAAAATCACGGACACAAAAAAATATTTTAACACACAGTAAAAATGTTAAATTTTGTTTTAAATAGAACATAATACAATTAAGTACAATAAGGCATTTAAACAAGATAAAATCCTCTGGAGTAACTTGGTAAAGAGAGAACATTCAAAGACAAAGAGGATAAGTTTCTTTTTATGAACATGCATTCAAGCTTTCGGGCACAATGTCGCCCTTCAACAGGAATAAAACTGAGTGTTTTATTCCTGTTGAAGGGCGACATTGTGCTCGAAAGCTCGAACGCATGTTCATAAAAAGAAACTTATCCTCTTTGTCTTTGAATGTTCACAATAAGGCATTAGTTCCCCATCTGTATATATAGGAAATTCCCAATAATTTTCTATCGCTGTAAGAACAGTAAGAAGTTACTTTGTTTGGGGAAAAAGACCAAAAATTGTCTTAAAATCTTTCAACATGATATATAAACCCAATATACAGTTAAACCTGTCTATAGCACCCCCTCTTGGGACTCACCAAAATAGGATGCTATAGAGAGGGAGTGCTATAGACAGGTCACTTTTAATGTAAATCGCATCATACTACGTATTTAAAATCAGGCGCTATAGAGAGGGAGGGGCTATTTAGAGGGGGTGCTATAGACAGGTTTAACTGTATATCCTAGGAGAACATCTTGCTGGCCCTCTATAGACTGAACACAACCTGTGCAGACAAACAATGTTGGTTGATGACATGGGTTGTGTGTGTAGTGGTGTACGACGGCTGTCCCAAGTCCTACAGTAATGGGATCTGGTGGGAGCGGGCATTGTTTGACCAAGAAGTTACAGTACCTTGTCCCAAAGGTTACATAGGTAAGTGACATTATACTTCTACATTACAGTAAACACAAGGTAATAAAACCAAATCTAAATAAATAAATAGTGTGTGACTTATTTATTTATTTGGATTTGGTATTATTACCTTGTGTTTATAATCTATAATCCAAATTGTGCCTTATCATCTACATTACAGTAGAAATACTTCTCTTTATATAGGACAACATCTAGTTGCAGAACCAAAGTGTCTTTTAGAGAGAGGTATCCTCTTACTGGATAGTTGATACTTAGTCAAAATATACAAGGTGCGTTCATTAATTTCCAGGACTGGTTAAAAAATAAAATAAATAAAAAAGCTAGAGAAAATATTTTTTTACAGAGTTGAATATTGGACATTCGACCACACCTGACTGAAAGCACGAGTCTCGTGGCGCACGCGCCGATCTAAAAATAGAACAAAACAACTTCCTTGTAAGGTTCGCATTTCTAATTTTAAAATGGCCATTTTCGAAGAGCAGAGAATCTGCATTAAGTTTTGTTTTAAATTGAAAAAAAGTGCTACTGAGACGTATGAATTGATTAAAGAAGCTTTTGGCGATGCAGCTTTATCCCTTTAAGAACTTTTGAATGATTTTCACGCTTCCAAAAAGGTCGGGAAAAGGTAAACGATGATCAGCATACTGGGCGTCCAAGATCATTTCGTTGCGAGGAAAACAAGCTCAAAATAAAGGAGTTAATTAAATCTAACAGAAGAATTATCTTCAGAGACTGGACTATCTGTTTATTTGGGGATAATGAGGTGCTTAAGGGAGGCAGTGCGCCTTAAAAGACCTGAAAGATGGCAAAACAATGACTGGATACTTCACGTCGGTAATGCGTGGCCGCACACAGCCCATGTTGTTTTGCAGTTCTTGGCCAAGCATTCAACCATACAGATCCCTCATCCACCCTATTCCCCCGACTTAGCCCCCAATGACTTTTTCCTCTATCCTAAATTGAAAATGAACTTGAAAGGACGGAAATTTGACAACGTTGATATGATACAAGCTGAATCGAAGGCAACCTTGAGGAACCTCTCAAAAAGTGATTTTATCTCCTGCTTCGACAATTGGAAAAAAAGATGGAACGGGTGTATTGAGGCAGGAGGGGCATATTTTGAAAAATATTAAATTATTTTTTTTATTTGTTTTATTTTTTCAAAGACACAGAGCAGTCCTGGAAATTAATGAACGCACCTTGTATATGGCTATTTTGGCAATGAAAAACTGCCTTTTGTAGAGTGGTGTCCTCTAGCAGGTGTGTTCTTTCATGGAGGTCTAATGTATTTGAAATTTGGCAGTCACTGCATATATTATGTTGATGAAAAATATATAAATGACTTGCAGCCAGTTTTTAAATTTTTTATATATTTTATTGGGATCTTTTACAAGTCTTGCCCTTTCTTTCAATCTGTAGTTAATATTTTAAACTACATATCCCGAAAACATTTTAAAATAAAGTCGTAGAAAATGCCAAGTCCTCTGTGTTGTGTACTACAGGCAAGGCCACCAGACAGTGTACATCAGAAACTGGCTGGCAGGCTCCAGATCTCTTCCAGTGTATGTCGGAGGACTTTGCTGAGCTGGCAGATACTGTAAGTATTCCCGCTCTTTTTCTGTTAGCTTGGTTTAGTGGTGAGATATACTTACATCCCACTTGTATGTGTGTATGTAACTCAAGAAAGGCACCATCACTGCCATAAAAAAAATTGCTCAACCATCTCTTCATTGTGTTTATGACAAAAGAGCTACTTTTTTCTTGACTTGCCTTTTTCTTCCCTGATTAAATTCAATTACTATAGCATTATCCACAACCCCAGTCTGCCCATCACATGTAAAGTAGATATCTAGCATGCAAATGTACATTTTATTTCACATTGAAGTTTTGTGGATATTTGTGATTGTTGAGATTGTTTAAAGATGTAAACGTAATACAGAACTCATGTGAAAACATCAAGAGTAAATCCAAATGTAATGCAGAATGTTAGATAAATTCATCAATAGTTGACAGTAAGGCATGTCTTATGGTACTCATTTCGGGACCTAGGCAAAATGACTGGATGGCAGAGGTTATCTCTACCCAAGATAGTAGCAGGTAAGTTTTACTATAGTTCTAGGGTTACTTGTGAGTAAATGAAGGAAGGAGAAACCTCTGTACCACCCATTTAATCCAGGTAGGAGGTATCTCATGTGTCACTGTACCACAGGTGACAGCACTGGAGGAAGGCAAGCTGCAGCTCAACACCTACCTCTCCGTCAAGCTAGCTAGAGACCTGCGTCATGCCGCTGCGGACCACAAGCTGCATGGCTCCGAGCTGCAGCTGGCCTCACAGACCCTGCACCGCCTGCTCCACCAGGAGAGTCTTCAGCGCGGCCTCAACCTGACCCACAGACAGGACCAGCACTTCCTCCAAAACCTGGTGTCTGCGGCCTCGGACCTCCTGGAGCCTCACTACCTCCCTCACTGGCAGCGGGTGGCCTCCAGCGGACCTGAGGATCTCATGGCAGCCTTCGACACCTACGCCTCCACCTTGCTGTCCAACCAGGAGGATACCTTCACCTCACCCTTCGAGATCACCTCCAAGAACATGGGTAAGCTGGAAATGGTATATAGTCAAAACTTCTTTAATTCCACACTCCAAGGGATCAGAATTTTTGGTTGAGTTAAAGAGGTTATACTGTATTTCTCTTAGAAATCCTAGATGACCTACTGTTGGAAGTGTTGGGGGATCATTTAGAATACTTCTTTTATATATAGCTGTAACCAAATACATGGTGGAAAAACTCTAAAAGTTAACCTCTATAGTAATTATAAAATGAACATTCAGTTAATCCCCCCCAACTTTCTTGGAGTCTTCAAACAAGCTGAATCCTAGCTTTGAATAAAAAAGGTAAAGTATCGCTAATATTTAGTGAGTTATTCTCGTTTTTTTCAATTGACCGAGCTTAAAACTTTTTTAAAAACAGAACATGTTCTATTAGAATGTTTTTGGGGAATAGGACAAACTTTTAAACTTTTTTTAGCATTTTTCTCTCACCAGATTGTGTGGATTTACCAAAGAGCTAAAGTAGGATGTGGATGGGGTGTGCAGTATTCGGCATGGACACAGTATCAGCAGCTGAGATGTGGGAAGAAGGAGGACATCCCAACCACACCATGCCGTCACCCTACCTGGAGAACTCGGTCCCAGACCTGGGTCCATCAGTCATGGTGCCCAAATACAACAACTTCCCAGCCTCCTCCACAGTCGTCCAGCCTCTCTCCCGTGCCCTGCTGCCCCTCCAGGAACTGCTCCTGCGAGGTAAGTCAGAGCTTTGATCAACTCTGACATATTTCAACACTTTCTCTTCTTTTTTTTACAAGGCTGCCTGCCTCCATCTACAGTAGTATTGCTACATTGGGAAATCATCTATGGCTGATTTTCAATTCAAGACCTGTTGGATTTAGGATTTAATTGTATTTTAATGTTTTTCTCTACATTCCAAATACAAGTGTAGCATGAAACCTAATTAAGAAAAATTTGGATTTAAGTTTGGTTCAGCTTTAAATCAATAATTAAATGTTCTAATTAAAGTTTCAATGTGTTTAGTAAAAGAGTTATAAGGCCACCTTGCTGCTTATTGCACTTTTTTCCCCCTGGTTCCAATCTCAAATTGTCTTATATTATGATGACCATATAATTAATGCTATTGTCTGCCTTCAATCAAGACTACAGAATGATGTTGTTCTAGTAAAGCTTTTACTGTTGTGTGGCAATACCCTACTGTAGGACATCTTAAAGAAAAGTTGGGGCTGAATTGCTTGTCAAAATCTCGAGATATAATATAATAAAATCCAAATAAATAAATTATTTCATCTTAATTACCTTGTGTTTCTAGTCTATAAACCAAATTTTACCTAATTTGCTCATCAAAATATCGATTTAGAGAATTGATAAGGTGCAATTTAAATTATAGATTAGAAACATTTGAATTTGGCCTTATATTTAGTCTATCTCTCATGTATTGCCCAATGTCCACAAAGAGAGGTGTGCACCAGACTACCTGCCCACCACCGGCATGTCCCACCTGAAGGCCCAGTTCTCCTACTCCATCTTCCCCTCTCTGGGCAAGCTGCTCCCGGCCACCTATGAACCTGGAATAAGGTAAACATCCCCACACCATTGTGGTCACATTTCACAGGAGAATTATAACAAAGTTGGTAGAATTATCTTGATGACTTTATTGATGAGGCACAATTTGGATTGTAGATTATAAACACAAGGTAATAAGACCAAATCCAAATAAATAAATAGTGTGTGACGTTTCGGTAACAGCGTTGTTACCATCTTCAGACAAAAGTACTGAATGAGAGAATTTTACCACAGCATGCTTTTAAATAGTTCCTGTTATCAAGTGTGTAAACAAGATAACAGATAAGAAGATATTGATCTGATAAACAGATGGGTAAACACCTGCTGATTAATATTCTTAGAATTAAAAGTTTTTTCAAATATAATTAAAAGCATATCTATAAATATCATTTATATTTCCTCTTTCTTCCATTCTGTTATTGTAGCACATTTCTTTTGAATGAAAAATGCTTCTTTAAATTGTCTCTTAAAATAATTTTTCTCATAATCTAGTATCTTTGTTTCTTTTAGGTTAAAATTATTATGTCCTGTGATTTTTCTATGTTCTACAAGTGCAGAATTCTCAATTTTATCCCATTTCAGAGCATATTCATGGTTTTTCATTCTTTCTTTTAAAGTTCTGGATGTTTGTCCTACATAACATTGGTCACATTTTTCACATTTCACTTCATAAATTAAACCTGCTCTATTTGGTATGTGAGTGTTCTTATGGTTGTTGATATATTGAGAGATAGGGTTACATGGTTTCCATGCAATGTTTATTTTTTCATACTTTTTGAATATATTAGTCAAATTTCTTGCAAACTTTTGATTTATAAATGGCAATGTGATAAATTTGGCTTCTTTGTTTTTGCACTTTAGATTTTGAATTAAAGTATTATTCTCATATTTTTGGTTCATGTCTTCTATTATTCTATCTATCAATTTGATGGGAAAATCTTCATTGATTAGTTCTTTTACACTCATTAATGATACAACTAAAAGAAATATAGAAATTAACAACATCAAAAAAGAACTAATCAATGAAGATTTTCCCATCAAATTGATAGATAGAATAATAGAAGACATGAACCAAAAATATGAGAATAATACTTTAATTCAAAATCTAAAGTGCAAAAACAAAGAAGCCAAATTTATCACATTGCCATTTATAAATCAAAAGTTTGCAAGAAATTTGACTAATATATTCAAAAAGTATGAAAAAATAAACATTGCATGGAAAACATGTAACCCTATCTCTCAATATATCAACAACCATAAGAACACTCACATACCAAATAGAGCAGGTTTAATTTATGAAGTGAAATGTGAAAAATGTGACCAATGTTATGTAGGACAAACATCCAGAACTTTAAAAGAAAGAATGAAAAACCATGAATATGCTCTGAAATGGGATAAAATTGAGAATTCTGCACTTGTAGAACATAGAAAAATCACAGGACATAATAATTTTAACCTAAAAGAAACAAAGATACTAGATTATGAGAAAAATTATTTTAAGAGACAATTTAAAGAAGCATTTTTCATTCAAAAGAAATGTGCTACAATAACAGAATGGAAGAAAGAGGAAATATAAATGATATTTATAGATATGCTTTTAATTATATTTGAAAAAACTTTTAATTCTAAGAATATTAATCAGCAGGTGTTTACCCATCTGTTTATCAGATCAATATCTTCTTATCTGTTATCTTGTTTACACACTTGATAACAGGAACTATTTAAAAGCATGCTGTGGTAAAATTCTCTCATTCAGTACTTTTGTCTGAAGATGGTAACAACGCTGTTACCGAAACGTCACACACTATTTATTTATTTGGATTTGGTCTTATTACCTTGTGTTGATGACTTTATATTTTATTATTTGTGAGATATATCAGTCTTAGGACTGACATGCCTCTCCAATCTGGCTTCTCCAAGAAGACCAACCCATAGCCAAAGTTGTCAAGTTATACAGCAATAAAAAAAAATTAACTCGAGTGGTAATTTTGAATTTGTGTTTTTGCCTTTTTTTTTGTCAACTGAAGAAGGTATGGTGGTATTGATGTTAAAAATTATTGTTATTATTTTGTGTATCGTTTTGTAAAATGAATTCCCAAGTCCTTGGAATCCTTGAGGTGTTGAATGATTGTCAGCTGCCTCTTAAAAAAACTTAATGTGTCCTGAGGTAAGTTGTGGAGCTTAGTTGGAGTGAAAAATAGTGAATGACCTGATAGTTGGAGGCCTGGAATCATCTCCCATCTCTAATTGGATTTATCACATTCCAGGAGTATTTGAGGTGAGCAATAGACCATGAATTATGAATTTGAATATAATCTATAAAAGGTCAACACAGTTGCAGAGCCAAAGTGTCCTTTAGAGAGAAGTGTCCTCTTATTGGAGAGTTGCTAGTTAGTAAAAATGGTAATTTTGGTGATTAAAACTGTCCTTTTTTTTGAGAGGTGTCCTATCATGAAGGTATTTGTATAGATTTTTAAAATTTATATTTCATAAGTATATCCTGACAAGGTCTAAAAAATATTTAAATAAGGGTCTTTACAAGAATTTTCTAAAGACTATTCAGTGTCCATATCACAAATAAGGGGGGATTCACACCTAAACAATGATTGTGTGCTGCAGGCAGAGGTTTGGGCTACGGCTGGAAGTGGGCACCCCAGTGTTCTCCATCACAGTCCGGCCAGCCAACCACACCGCCCCCCTCTCCGGGATCCTGCTCCAACTCCAGCTGGGAGAGAGGGATGACCTCTCCTCCCCCCAGTGTGTCTTCTGGAGCACGGAGAACTCCCCAGGGTGAGTGTACACCATCCCTCCGCTACAGTGACAGCCAGATGACACAAGGTTGCCAGGAGTCGAGGACGTTGGTCCAGTAAAGGCTGCCGAGTCACTGGCGTTGCCCCTGATCACATCAACTGCACCTGCGACCATCTCTCCAGCTTTGCTGTCCTCATGGATGTCACAGACAAGAAGGTATGTGGACCACTACTTGTCCAAGTTACTGGTAGCAACACCCTTGGGTGAGAATTACACAGTAGAACCAACTTCCCTTGTGAGAGAGAACCTATCTGAAAATATTTAAACTTTCCTGATCTCTCTCTCTCATTGAAGGTTTTATATTCGGTCAATTCTGTTTTTATAGAGGAGACCATTCAGAATGTAGTCCCTCATTTGATGGGTTGACCACGGAAAATTTAGCTGTCTCTCATAGCCTTGCTATGGCAAGCCTTGTAAAAAATGAGAAGTACAGAAAGTTTAATCACGTAATTTTTAAAAAGATAATTGCATAAGTATATATACACAATATAGCAATAAAAATATCTGCAATAAATTTCTTTATGAATATAAGATGGCAAGCCTTCATGCCATAGCTCATCATCAGTCAAAATGTTTCACAGATACCTACCATATACTTATATGGCAATAATGTGTAGAAGCTTCTTGCAGATCCTCTTAACCAGAATTGTTTCTAATAGCCTAGGTATAAATAGAAGGGGCAAGCCTAGTCAAAATAAGTATTGAAACTAAGTCATCAACTTAACCATTGAATGGAGCACATTTAGATATTTTGAGATCAGTCTACCAACACAAGAGCCAACTTGTTGTCAGAGATTTTTGATGCTAAACAGAATTGGATGACACACAAATCCAAGGGATTTTTTTCAGGATTTGTTAATGAGTAACTAGCCAAAGTTCCCATTGTGTATCTACACAAAGCTTTTGTTCAATTGGACTATAGCATGTAAAAAATTGTTGTTATCTTCATAAAAAAAAAAAGTTAATATTTGTTTTGTCCCTAACTGCATTCATGAATCTCCTGGTTTATGTGGTTATACTGAACAAATGGGATAGCGTGTGCAATAAATTAATTAATAATTTAACACACACAGAGAAAATAATGCTTGTCCCCTATTGTATAAAGTTGACGTCTAGAGCCCATTACCTATCTGATTGATCAGAAGAGCTATAAAAAGAATGCTCTGGTGCATGTATTGTACAGTACAAGGCCAGCCTTAATGTGCTACATAGCACCTGAAGTAGTACTCCAGTAGATGTTGTGTAGGTCCCAGTAGACATGTATGTGTGTTCAGCACATGGTGGAGGAGACAGGGCTACAGGCTGTAGCTTCCTACCTGGGTGTAGGAGGTTCCCTAGTGTTCCTCTCCGCGGCCTGGACAGTGTTCAGTCTGCTGCGTGGTGGAGCCGCTACCAACTCCAACGCCATCCATCGCAACCTGGTGGCCTGTCTACTGCTGGCACAGCTAGTGTTCCTGATTGCCCTCAAGTCCCACACCGTCCTGGTGCTGCATGAGGTACGTCCTCTAGTTTAGTGAAACTTGAGAACCCAATACATTTGAGAGCAGGAAAGTAATATGAACAAAGATCTCCTATCTAAAAATGATCAAAAATATATATGCTCTCAATAGGTTCAGCTTTGGGGTCGGTGGAAGGATGGTCTAAACCATTGGTTTTCGATCGCTACGACCCGGGTTCGATTCCCGCATTGGGCACTTTTTCTGATTAAAAAATGCTCCAATGCCCCCCAATTCTTGCAAAAGTCCAACCCCACCAGCAAGTGCAAGTAACCAAACGGGGCTCTGGCACATTTGTAAGTGCAAAGTCGAACTGCTTTTCACATGTGTAGACATGTGGTGCGCTTACAGTAAAAGCAGTCGCCTACTTCTACCCACCATGATCATCATGGCCTGTACCACGTGTATTAGGGATAAGCAATAAATAAATAAGGTTCTGCTTGATGAAAATGCTACTACACTAGCTTCGTTGACAAATTTGAAAAGTACCTCTTTGCTTTAAGTTCTATGGCCCCTCATCTATTTCAGACTCAGACACAGGAAATCTTAACAAAGTTTGCCACGAAGAGGTATAAAGAGCAGAGGTACTTAAGGCATCTGTTTGGTCACAGATGATATATATTTAACTCACATACTACCAAGCTGCAGCTTAGAAGTGGAAGTGATGTGAGCCAAGGTGATGTTGTTTTGCGCAGTTCTCCTGCAAGATGGTGGCCATCAGCCTGCACTACCTCTTCCTGTGTGTGTTCTCCTGGATGTTCCTGGAGGCCCTGCACCTCTACCGTATGCTGACAGAGATGAGGGACATCAACCACGGCCAGATGCGGTTCTACTACTCCCTGGGTTATGGTACCTACCTTTCTTCTTCTCTCTGTGTCCCCAGTTTGGGTCCTAGCTGTAGACATTGTAGACTGGTGGTGGTGACCTATACCAGAATGTGAGGTAGACATGATGTGTCACAGGGCTGCCCGCCATCATTGTGGGACTGGCTGTGGGGGTGCGGGCGGACCAGTATGGGAACTACTACTTGTAAGTACTTTAATTCCTACTGCTGTTGTTATAATGATTCTTTTTATGGAAAGTCTATCTTAGAGAAAATAGTGTTTTGGTCTCTTAGAAATAATACAAATCTAATATATCAGAAATGTAATCTTAATACAGTAGAACTACCTCCCTGTATAGGACAACACTTAATTGCAGAGCCAAAGTGTCCTTTATGGAGAAGTGTCCTTTTACAGAAGAGTTTCTAAATAGTAAAAATGGTAGTTTTGCAAATGATAACTGTCCTTTATAGAAAGATGCCCTCTAGCACAATTGCCCTCTCATGGAGGTTATACTGTATATGTATATAGTTTACTCTCAATATATTATTTTGTGCTGGGGGAATAGTGCAAGCTTTCTTTGAAAATTTTTGTATGGTTGAGAGTAATTTGAAGATGCATGTTAATGTATTGGGACTACTGATAATTAGGAGACTAGTGGTAATTGGGACTATTCATAATTGGGACTGCTAATAATTAAGACTGGTTGTTGACTGTTCCTTTGTCAGTGGGAAGCAGACCAAGATGTCCTCTTAGAGTTCTTTATAAACAGAGAAATAGGAATATTTTTATACAGTAGAACCTTCCTGTAAAGAACACCAAAATGTAGAGTCAAAGTGTCCTTTAGAGAGAGGCGTGTCCTCTTACCGGAGAGTTGCAAAATAGTAAAAATGGTAATTATGGTGATAAAAACTGTCCTTTGTAGAGAGGTGTCTTCTAGTGTGAGTGTCCTCTCATGGAGGTTGTTCTACTGTACCACCATCTTACTGTTAGTATCATTCTAATGAGAGTGTTGTTCCAGCTGCTGGCTATCAGTCCACCAGAGTGTGATCTGGAGTCTGGTGGGGCCGGTGTGTCTGGTGGTGGCTGTAAGTTCACACTGAACCTCTACTGTACTGTGCTAGATGTTCCTAACCTCTGCGTGCAGCTCACTCTGGCCATCTTTGTTCTCTCTATCCGGGCCAGCATCCACATCCGAGACACCGTGGAGGACTTTGGAAACCTCAGGTATTGTTCTACTACCAATAGCCTATGTCCCCCTTTCTCCTCTCTCAGCTTTGTGATTCTCTCCCTTTCTATTCAAGAGATAATATCCTAACCTTTCTGAAATACCTTCATCTTTCCTAAATCTTTCAGAAAACATTGATTTTTTTTTAAATCGTCTCTTTCAACCAGTAATATTCTTACGGTTTCTTATGGACTAATTGATTCTTCACTATTTGTTCTTCCTCTTCCATATCTTCCACTGAGTATCAATAAGTAATCCAGATGATGGATTGGTTACATTGTGTATGGAATTAATATTTAATTTGGTATGTCTTATCCATCCATTTGTGTAGTTCCATTCCTATGGTATATCTGTGTGTCCACACACACCTATTTGATCATTTACCCTTCTTTTTTAAATTAGGATTATTGTTCAATAGCCTGGAAATAAATACTTTTCCAATTGTGAAATATTTTCATATTTCTACCAAAAATATTCTTTATTATTATTTCTAAACACAAGGTAATAAGACCAAATCCAAATAATTAAATAGTGTGTGATATTTCAGTAACAGCGTTGTTACCATCTTCAGACAAAAATACTGAATGAGGAAAAAAAATCATAGCTCAATAAAAAAGCACAGGCTGTAATTATTTTTTTCTCATTCAGCACTTTTGTCTGAAGATGATAACAATGCTGTTACTGAAATGTCACACACTATTTATTTATTTGGGTTTAGTCTTATTACCTTGTGTTTATAATAAATAATCCAAATTGTGATTTATTATTTCAAAGACCTGTGTGTCTTAATAAAGGCTTTTGTGTGTGTGTGTGATTTATTATTTCAGATATTTTTCAACTCTCTTTGCCACCCCTTTTTCAAGGGGTATTAGGCTTTTTTGATGGGTACTTATAGCTTAATTATAGCTTAACACTCTTTGTATATAGAAGTACCAAACTTTAGAGCAACCAGTTTAATATCCCTTGAGATATGACAGAGTGACTGAAATGTTTGGAAAATAAATGGTTGGTTGATTTGGAAAAAATACTCTTATTTTTTTATTATATTGAGGTATTCATGTATACAGTATAATGATAATGATAAGGTACAATTTGTATTATCTATATTAATAAAATGCAAATTTCATAAGTGTTGTTCGCTAAAAACTTTCGTTACAATGCATCAATTTCGACCAAATTTTCAACATTTATGTAAAACGAGATGGAGCAGGTTTTGCTTAACATCAAAATATTTTTCCTAACTTTAACATGCGTAACTTCGCTGTTATCGATTAAATACAAAAAAAATCAACAGAGTTAATTTTATTTATATTTAAATACAAAAAAAATCCAGCAATTCATTCAACTCAATCTAAAAAAATATTCAAAACAAGCAATTTTAAGATAACACCATATGTAAAACAGTCGGCCAAGAAAACAACAACGATATTACATCTTTCTCACATATTCACACACAATCTTGATTAATAATTAAAACTAATCTTTAACATTGTTTATTATACTTCATAATATATAATATTCGTTAGGCAAACTTTCACTCGGATAAAACCCGGGCGAAGCCGGGTACACATCCGCTAGTAGATTATAAACACAAAGTACATAAGATAAAATATGCTATTAATTTATTTGGATTTGGTCTTATTAACTTGCGAGGTCAATGTAAAGGTACAATTTGGATTATAGATTATAAACACAAGGTAATAAGACCCAATCTAAATAAGTAGTGTGTGACGTTTCGGTAACAGTGTTGTTACCATCTTCAGACAAAAGTACTGAACAAGAAATTTATCATTCTTATACATAACTAAAGGGAGTGATGCCTCTACATGAATATAATCATCCTGTAACTTTATGTGATATATATTTAAACACAAGGTAATAAGACCAAATCCAAATAAATAAATAGTGTGTGACATTTTGGTAACAGCATTGTTACCATCTTCAGACAAAAGTACTGAATGAGAAATTTTACCACAGCATGGTTTAAATAGTTACTGCTATCAAGTGAAAAATCAAGTTTAAAACATGCTGTGGTAAAATTTCTCATTCAATACTTTTGTCTGAAGATGGTAACAATGCTGTTACCGAAACGTCACACACTATTTATTTAGATTTGGTCTTATTACCTTGTGTTTATAATCTATAATCCAAATTGTACCTTATCAGTGATATATATTTGTTTCAAATTTTTCCAATTTTGAGTTATATCCAATGGACTTTTCCAAACCAAAAATATACTTCCTATATCATGGATTCAAATTTAATATTTTTTTTTGTTTCCAAATTTGACAACAAACTACTTCCTTTCAAATTTCTGATCAGAACTAGGGCTATGAATATTGGAAGTAGTGTTAGATTGGAGTTGTCCATTACAAAGTTTGTAGTATGAGAGATGGGGACATCGGCTAACTCTGTTTGTGGCTAGAAGGCTGAAAATGTCCTGCAGGACATTGCTCTGGTTGGGCATCTTGCTCCTGCCAATCCTGGGCTCCACCTGGGTCTTCACCATCCTAGCGGCCAATGATGCTCCGCCTGCAATCCGCTTCTGCTTTGCTGCTTTCTCCCTGCAAGCTGGGGCCTTCATCTTCCTCGGCTACTGTATCCTCAACAAGAAGGTACCACCAGCTTTTAATACAAGAAAATACCGCCTTTTCCGGTCCCAAGCCCGGATGAAAAAGGAGGAGGGGGAGCAGTAACAAGCTCGCTAAAAAACCTTGGTTCAGCTGGCCCTGCAGATAGTACCCTGTAAGGGCTCCTAATCCAGGGATACAGGATGAGCAGCGTTTGTACTCCATGTTAGGAGCAGCTGCACATGGAGTCTGTTCCTCATGTCAGAGGTGGCCATTTCTTTTGGAGCTAAGTCGGCCTGCCACTGAGTAGTGCTCCCAGTCTTAATGACAAAGGCAGACACATTCTACTTCACCCAGTCATGATGGTTGTCAAACAGACACCATCAAGGGTCAAAACTTGATATCCTAATATGATTGAGTGGAGATAAGAAAGAAGAAGAAGAAGATTAGTGTGTGACGTTTCGGCAACAGCATTGTCATCATCATCAGACAAAAGAAGTTCTATTCTATTGTCTGATGATGGTGACAATGCTGTTACCAAAATGTTACACACTAATAAATTATTTGGATTAGGTCTTATTTTCTTGTATTATAATCTATAATCCAAATTGTGCCTTATCGTACCAGCTTTTAATGTGTTTTTCCATTGTTGACAGGTCTTTTTGACCTTGTCTAATGCCATTTTTAAGAAAGCCAGGCAACTGATGAATATATAAAATTGACTTTTAATATACTCAGAATTAAATATTCCCTTGCCATAAAACTCTTTTTCAAAATATTTAATAAAAACATTTACTTTGAATCTCTTTGATGTTGTAAAATCTTGAAACACCCTTTTTTTTTATTTTTCTAAAAAAATGATTAGAATTTTAAAAAAATAATAGCATAATTTTATACTAAAAAAGGAAGTACATTTACTGAGATAAAATTTAAGTCAAATATAAAAGAGATAAAGTAAAACCATGCACTGGGGATATAGCAAACCTTTCCTTATAACAAACTTGAAATATAAGATGGCATCTAGTTATGACGTCTATTTTGACAGGAGATGTGGCCATTTATAGATATGAACCCAAAATAATCCTCCAATATTAACCATATTAACTATATTAACCATGTGCCTGCATGGTGCCCTGATCAACGAAAGCTTTATCCCTACACCCCATTCCATTGGGATTTGTGTAATATTTACACAAGGGGATAAGAAACAACATGGCTATAGTGGTGGTGGTACTTATCCCAAATGGACCATGATAATTCATGGTGGGTAGTAAAAGTGACTGCTTTTACTGTAAGTGCACCACATGTCTACACATGGTACAGGCCATGATAATCATGGTGGGTGGTTAGTGACTGCTTTTACTGTAAGTGCACCACATGTCTACACATGGTACAGGCCATGATAATCATGGTGGGTGGTTAGCGACTGTCTTTTACTGTAAGTGCACCACATGTCTACACATGGTACAGGCCATGATAATCATGGTGGGTGGTTAGCGACTGTCTTTTACTGTAAGTGCACCACATGTCTACACATGGTACAGGCCATGATAATCATGGTGGGTGGTTAGCGACTGTCTTTTACTGTAAGTGCACCACATGTCTACACATGGTACAGGCCATGATAATCATGGTGGGTGGTTAGCGACTGTCTTTTACTGTAAGTGCACCACATGTCTACACATGGTACAGGCCATGATAATCATGGTGGGTAGTTAGCGACTGTCTTTTACTGTAAGTGCACCACATGTCTACACATGGTACAGGCCATGATAATCATGGTGGGTAGTTAGCGACTGTCTTTTACTGTAAGTGCACCACATGTCTACACATGATACAGGCCATGATAATCATGGTGGGTAGTTAGCGACTGTCTTTTACTGTAAGTGCACCACATGTCTACACATGGTACAGGCCATGATAATCATGGTGGGTAGTTAGCGACTGTCTTTTACTGTAAGTGCACCACATGTCTACACATGGTACAGGCCATGATAATCATGGTGGGTAGTTAGCGACTGTCTTTTACTGTAAGTGCACCACATGTCTACACATGTAGAGAGCAGTCTGACTTTTGTACTTCCAACTGTGCCAGAGCTCTGTTTGGTTGCTTGTACTCATTGGTTGAGTTGGACTTGTAAAAGAATGAAGGGAGGGGAGCATTAAAGCAGTTTTTATTTTCAACAAAAAGTGCTCAATGTGGAATTCAATACAGGGTCATAAAATAAGGTAATAAGACCAAATCCAAATAAATAATGTGTTGGATTATTTGGATTTGGTCTTATTACCTTGTTTTATAATCTATAATCCAAATTGTGCCTTATCAATACAGGGTCATGGCTGTATGATAGTTTATCCAACTCCTCTATCAATCCCCATGGCTATAGTGAACCAAAAGTTCAGTCCCATTAGAGCTTGCTAGGTTTTCCTGTGTATGTTGGGCCAGAAATTTCAACTTACACCTTCAAGTACAAGTAACTTGTGGTTTTGACAGTTGTCTTTGTTACAGGTTAACCAACAGATCCACTACTCCTGGAAACGTCTCCTTGGGAAAAAAGTGCCATTTGATGAGAGTCTGAGCGGCACTCGGACCACCATCGTCTCTGTAAGAGTCCATCGCAGTATTACACAGCTTTATTGGATATTCTGAATATCCTGAGAATTAAGCAATTTCTCGTTGAAAGGCAACATCACAAAACCATTATAAGTACACTACAATTGAACCCCTCCTCGCTATAACAACATCTCTAAGGACTAAGATTTTTATGTTGTTCTAACCATGTTATTAAACACTAGGTAATAAGACCAAATCCAAATAAATAAATAGTGTGTGACGTTTAAGTAACAGTGTTGTTACCTAAATGTCACACACTATTTATTTATTTGGATTTGGTTTTATTACCTAGTGTTTATAATCTATAATCCAAATTGTGCTTTATAACCATTTTATTGTTATAAGCATGGTTAAAACAACAATTGGGGGCCCCTAGAATAATGATATTATAAAACAAAGTTATAAAAAAGGCTTTTATAAAGAGTTTCCACTGTAGGTTGCTCTGGTCTTCAAACTCTTGCATCAGTATACTCATTATTAGGAATCTAATCTGGTCTCATTACCTTATGATTTTCATGTACAGTAGAACTTGTCTCTAAAGGACAATACCTAGTTAGAGAGATAAAGTGTCCTTTAGAAAGAAGGGTGTCTTCTTACCAGAGAGTTTCTAAATAGTAAAAATGGTCATTTTGGTGATGGAAACTGTCCTTTGTAGAGAGGTGTCCTCTAGCGAGATTGTCCGCTCATGGAGGTTCTACTGTATATTAATTTGCCCATTTTAAAAAAAATGCTTAGGTGAAAAAATTAAAAGCTACAAAACAAGTAAATATTTAGTATTTTGGATGAAACATTATAATTTTTAATTAAGTTATTGTGAAAAAATAACACTAAAAAGTATCAACAGAGATAACAGCAAACCTGAGCATACCACAAGGTTTTAGCCTTTTTTTTAGGCTGAAAATTAATTCACACACAAACATATCTTTGTCCCAAATGATACTGTTATAGCAAGATTTGACTGAATTATGGCTTTCTGGTTGCTTCCATATCTGTTAAAGTAGGTTTGGTGGCATATTAACTCAAATGTTCCTTATTCCATACAGTTCCTAGATGGTACAGTTAAACCTGTCTATAGCGCCCCCCCTCTAAATAATGCCTTCCTCTCTATGGCGCCTGATTTTAAACATTAAAATGTAAACATTTTACATTAAAAGTGACCTGTCTATAGCACTCCCTCTCTATAGCACCCTATTTTGGTGAGTCCCAAGAGGAGGCGCTATAAACAGGTTTAACTGTAGTTGGTTTATAGCTTTTAAAGACCGCCTTTGCCGGTCCCAAGCCCAGATGAAAAAGGAGGAGGGGGAGCAGTAACAAGCTCACTAAAAAACCTGAGTTCAGCTGGCCCGGCTGATAGTACCCTGTAAGGGCTCCTAATCCAGGGATACAGGATGAGCAGCGTTTGTACTCCATGTTAGGAGCGGCTGCACATGGCGTCTGTTCCTCATGTCAAAGGCGGCCATTTCTTTTGGAGCTAAGTTGGCCTGCCACTGAGTAGTGCTCCCAGTCTTAATGACAAAGACAGACGCATTATACTTCACCCAGTCATGGTGGTTGTCAAACAGACACCATCAAGGGTCACAACTTGATACTCTAATATGATTGAGTGGAGATAAGAAAGAAGAAGAAATGTGAGAGTAGTTGTCAGTGAATGACTGGAATGTTGGGTGCAGAGGTCAGCCCTGGCCTACCACAACTCATCCTTCGATGCGCTGCGCCGCGGAGCCCACCTGGGGATCTCCACCTCCTCCACCACCAGCAGGTCTACCACCACCAAGACCTCAGGGAGTCCGTACTACAGAGCCGAGTCCTGTCTGCGGCCTCTGCCCACGTGTCCCCCGGACCTGCCGCTCTGTAACGGCAACTCCCACCACCCAGGTCAGTTACTGGCACACATTGGATTACTGTACATCTCTCATACATAGGATACCACAATATTAATTAGATTTTTGTTTAAAAAAATATATATATATATAAAATATACAGTTTTCCCACAGTATAGAATAGTTTTTTTTTAATGGACATCTTGACAAAAACTCTTTGTCCTCAACAGGAATTTAAAAAAATGAACAGATTTGGTTAAAAGGCTGTTTGAAAACAAGAATGAGTGCAGACAATGCCACCTCTAATTTCAAGATGTAATCTCCTCTTTTGAGCTTGTTGTCACCCATTGATTATAACTCAGTACTTGTTCAAGTACCCAAGCTACATTGCCAACATGTCACCTGTGCAGAGGTCTGTGGGGAGCCCAGGAGGGTGGCAGGCAGGAGGCCGGGCAAGAGGGAGTCCGACTCTGAGACAGAAGGCTCCCTGGACCACCAGTCCATGGAACTGGCCTCCAGCCATTCCTCAGATGAGGATGAGTACGAGGGCAACACGTGGAGGAAGCGAAAGCTCAAGAAGAAGAGGATAAACAATCTTGGTGAGACAACCCTGTGGTTCTGTCCCGGACATGGCAACCACAGACTTGTTTGTTTACAGGCCAACCCACCTATGAGCCAAACATCATGGAGGAGGAGAAAATCCGTCATGGACCAGAGAAAAGTAAGTTGTTCCAGTCTGTGTTGTTCTCACTGTTGGACTTAATTTCCATTCTTTGCTCTGTTCTCTTCCACCAGTTTCTACCTTCCCTTTGTTCACTAGGTGTTACAATTGCTCACTTGTGTGTTCCAGCCGTCAGTTTTTCCCCACCGCCAAGGAGTTATAACAACACTCCTCTATGGCCTCCTTCAGAAAAAGGTAACTACAACCACCAACTTTTTGATTAAACAAATTTATTTTTGGTTTGTGAGTGTTATAATTATTTCTATTTAAAAAGAAACCTTTTTGTATCAATATTAAAACTGTTAATGTTTTTCTCACTTTAATTATTCCTATCACCCAGTGATGATTACAGCAGAGTTCTCTTAATTCCAGTGTTTTCACAGGTGCCAGTTTATAAGGTTGTAGGTATTAATCCAACTTTATTTATTTCAACACAGTCCAAGATAGGTTGGATTGAGACATCTTGTAGCAATTTTTTAATACAAGAAAATAAGACCTAATCCAAATAATTTATTAGTGTGTGACGTTTCGGCAACAACATTGTCACCATCATCAGACAAAATGGATAAGAATAAATGGATTTATTCTTTTTTTCTGATGATGGTGACAATGTTGTTGCCGAAACGTCACAGACTAATAAATTATTTGGATTAGGTCTTATTTTCTTGTATTATAATCTATAATCCAAATTGTGCTTTATCAATTTTTTAATTATACAGGACATGGGTTGGTTGTGCCTTGTCTGTCAACACATGTGACTGAGTACATAGGCAGTTGTTGAACCCACCAGATATGTCCAGGCTGCTGTAGTGTCGCTGTGTCCAGGCACAGAGAGATCCACCCCAGAAGCCAAGGAGTTCTCCCCCAGCCCCCCCGAGACAAAGGTCTCCAACACTCGGATGATCATTCCGCCCCTGGTGGCAGCGGACTTATCCTCAGAGTCCGAGTAAGTTCTTCCACATGTCATCCTGGTTGTGCCAATCTCTCTACTCTCTAAGCTCTAGCTAGGTTTTGAATCATATATCACTAACCCTATATAACATCTGTAATTCAACCAACTTTAATTCAAATCCCTACAAGGCTATACAGTAGAAACTCTCGCTAGCGGACACCTCTCTACAAAGGACAGTTTTCATTTGCAAAATTACCATTTTTACTATTTAGGAACTCTCCGGTAAGAGGACACCTCTCTCCCTAAAGGACATTTTGGCTCTGTAATTAGGTGTCCTTTACAGGGAGGTAGTTCTACTGTATTAACTTTTACTGTAAGTGCACTACATGTCTACACATGTAGAAAGAAGCAGTTTAACCTTGGAACTTACAAATGTGCCAGAGCCCCATTTGGTTATTTGCACTCACTGGTGGGGTTGAACTTTTGTGAACCATTGGAGCAATTTTTCATTCATAAAAAAGTGATTAATGTAGAATTTGATCTTGGCTGTTGGAAATCAACAGTTTATACCACTCATCTACCGACTCACAAAAATCAAAAATGACTTAAATCTAATCACCTCCCCAGGACACCTACACTACTGTACAAATAACATATCAATTTTAAATCCTAACGGTTTAAAACCAACATCTTGTGTTGTTATATATATATATTAATTAATTGTTCCACAGAGTGTGTGTAAGCTCACAGGTAAATAGGCGCTAACCGAAAAAAAAAAGTTCCTTTGTTTCAATATTAGTTTCCTTTTTTATATTTTGTTCTCTCTCTTGTAAATCAATAAATATAATGTTTAATTAATAATTATTGGAATCGGTTTCATTAATAATTCTAAGCAAAGTCAACATGTGTGAATGTTTTTATTGTACTTTATGCTTTCCCCATACACATGGACATTTCAACTGTCTTCCTCTTTTGTTTAGAGTTTTAACATTGTGGTGTGTTTAGGGACAGCAATGAAACCTCAGTGTGATTCATCTTGTACAGACATGTGACCCCCCCCAGTGTATATAAATATCACAGGCCTAATTTATTGAGAAATAAAGTACTTAAAGTGGCTTATTTTTTACATGTGTTGTTGTGACTGACTCTGTATAAGGGTTTACACTATCACCTGTTAAACATTACAACAGATTTCTGGAGATGAGTTTCCTTTCACTTTATTTAAACAGTCTCTGCTTTCAGACATATCTGCTTTTCTGCAGGAGAACATAAATAAATAATTTTTTTTTTTTTTACTTATTTCTAGTACACGTGGTACAGGCCATGATAATCATGGTGGGTAGAAGTTGGCGACTGCTTTTACTCTAAGTGCACCACATGACTACACAAGCAGTTTGACTTTACACTTACAAATTATATAAATAAATAAATAAAATCATGATGCCATAGTTTAGCATCAGGTAACATTTTATTCATTTATTTATGTTCCCTTGCAGAAAAGCAAAGATGCCCTTAAGCTTGAGACTGTTTAGAGTGAAAAGAAACTCATCTTCAGAAATCTGTTAAAATGTTGATGTCCTGGAGATTTAAATCATTGTCTGTTTTCTTCTTCTTATCTCAAAACCATGATAATCATGGTGGGTAGTTAGCGACTGCTTTTACTGTAAGTGCACCACATGTCTACACATGGGAAAAGCAGTTCGACTTTGCACTTACAAATGTGCCAGAGCCCCGTTTGGTTACTTGCACTCGCTGGTGGGGTTGGACTTTTGCAAGAATCGGGGTCCATTGGAGCATTTTTTTTTTAAACAGAAAAAAGTGTCCAATGCGAGAATTGAACCCGGGTTGTAGTGGTCGAAAACCAACGGTTTAACCAGCCTTCCACAGACCCCCATTGTCTGTTGTTAAGTCAGGTAACATTTCTTCCTGTAATCATTGCTGGATCACATAACACAGGAATGAAGTTCTTGGAGTATGTAGAAAGAACAACAAATGGCTAGGACCTGATTCAACAAGTTGTTTATTGATTTATCTCCAAGTATTTAGGATTACATGGCAGGTAGGATGCTCAGGATGTTATCAATTAATATTCTGAGCATTCAAGTTTTGTTGTTATTGGATAAGAAATGATAAAAATATTTATAAAGAGTATTAATAAAGGAGATACAAACACAAGGTAATAAGACCAAATCCAAATAAATAAATAGTGTGTGACGTTTCGGTAACAGCATTGTTACCATCTTCAGACACGTTTGTCTTTTGTTTGAAGATGGTAACAATGCTGTTACCGAAACGTCACACACTATTTATTTATTTGGATTTGGTCTTATTACCTTGTGTTTGTAATCTATAATCCAAATTGTGCCTTATTAAAGGAGATACAGTTAAACCTGTCTATAGCGCCCACTCTAAATAGCGCCTTCCTCTCTATAGAGCCCGATTTTAAACATTAAAATATAAATATTTTACATTAAAAGTGACCTGTCTATAGCACCCTCTCTCTATAGCACCTTATTTTGGTGAGTCTCAAGAGGGGGCGCTATAGACAGGTTTAACTGTATATATCTGAGAAATATCTTTTCAAAAATTATAATTGATATAACAAGAAATTAAAAATTTCAATTGAACAAAAAAATATAAATATATTAAAAAAATATATTAATATAAAAATTTCATATATAAATAATATAAGCATTCATATAAAATTAAAAAAAAAAAAATAAATAAAATAATTATTGCATTGTGTGATAGAGAAAATTATAACAAATCCGAAGGAACAGTTGAAATAAATACATTAGTTTTGTTATAAAGGGAAAAAAAATTCACTATGAGCCATTCATTTTTTTAAGAGAGAGAATTAAAATAAATATATATAGAAAATATTTATAAATGTATGAGAATTTTAAAACATTATTTTTTTGTTAATTTTCTTTTTTATAAAATAGAAACTCCATGATGAGAAGACACTTTCTCTAACTAACACCTCTCTATAAAGGATAGTTTCCATCGCCAAAATTACCACTTTTATTAGCTACAAGATAATAAGACCAAATCCAAATAAATTAATAGTGTGTGACATTTCAGTAACAATGTTGTTACCATCATCAGACAAAAGAATAAATTATTCTTTTGTGTGAAGATGATAACAACGCTGTTACTGAAACATCACACACTATTAATTTATTTGGATTTGGTCTTATTATCTTGTAGCTATAATCTATAATCCAAATTGTGCTTTATCACCACTTTTACTAATTAAAAATTCTCCAGTAAGAAGACACATCACCTTAAAGGACACTTTGGCTTTTCTTCTTCTTCTTTCTTATCTTCACTCAATCATATCAGGGTATCAAGCTTGTAGAGCTTGTTGATGGTGTCTGCTGGGGATGAGTAGAGCTCATCAATGGATGAGTCAATACAGTCAATGATGTGTTTTGAGGTTGTAGGTTGCCACTTAGTACATAGTGGGAAAACCTTGCAACCATTCTGGAACTTTGGCTTTGAAACTAGGTGTTGTCCTATACAGAGAGGTAGTTCTACTGTATATAAAAAGTGTTGAAAAAATTTTACAAACCAAAATAATAATCTAAATTTTTTTTTTTTTGCTTATCCCTAGTACACGTGGTACAAATTAAAAAAAAAAAAAAATAATAATAATAATAAAAAAATAATAATAATAAAAAGTTAAAAAAAAACAATAATAACAATTATAATAACCATAATAATATAAAAAATAAAGTTCCAATTAAAAATAATATCCACATGATAAAAAAGGTTTATATGTAAGTTTGAGAGAGCTAATGATAAAGCCCAATTTGGATTATAGATTATAGATACAAGGTAATAAGACCTAATCCAAATAATTTAATAGTGTGTGACGTTTCGGCAACAGTATTGTTACCATCATCAGATAAAAGGATAAATGAATAAATTATTCTTTTTTCTGATGATGGTAACAATGCTGTTATTGAAACATCACACACTATTAATTTATTTGGATTAAGTCTTATTACCTTGTATTTAAGAGCTAATAAGAATATTTTAAATGTAAAGAGAAATTTATTAATAGAGTCAGTCGACTTAAACACAAGGTAATAATACCAATTCCAAATAAATAAATGGGGTGTGATTTTTCGGTAACAGTGTTGTTACCATCATCAGACAAAAATACTGAATGTTACCGAAAATTCACACATAATTTATTAGGATTTGGTCTTATTACCTTATGTTTATAATCCAAATTGTGTTTTATCAGGTCAGTTTACTTGATAATTGGTACTTTCCCAGGGGAAAAGATCAAATTACTTACAAGTTGATGTATGGGAGGTAATTTTGTTCACACTTGGTTATCTTGTGTGTATCTTCAATAAAGGTCACTGTAATATCTTTCAGAGATATTGTCTGAATCCAGATATACATGTTAAAAGATACAACTTCCTTAAGTTTTGTCCATGAGTGTATATAATATTTATTGCAATGTAAAATTTGAATCATAGATAAGAAATATACAGAAACAAGAGTACATCAGAATGAATAAATTATATGCAAGAAGGTTTTGGTAACAATGCTGTTATCTTATATTTTAGTAAATTATTATTTAAATCTTCATCAATAGATGACATGCTATATATTATTGGTATTTAACAATACTTGTTCCCTGTGTGTGAGAAACTAAAAATTTCATCTTTAGATTTGAGTTTAGTTGCTTCTGTAGAGAAAAAAAAAATGAAATAATAATTACAATATAAACATTTCATTTAAATCAAATATCTTTTCTCACACACATAAACAAATGTAATAATAATTAAAGAAAATAAGACCTAATCCAAATAATTTATTAGTGCGTGACGTTTCAGGAACAACGTTGTCACCATTATCAGACAATTGTTTGGATTAGGTCTTATTTTCTTTTATTATAATCTATAATCCAAATTGTTGTGTTGTGCTTTATCAAATATAATAATAAAATTTAAATTAAAAAAAAAATAAAAGAGTAACATTATTAGCTAAGGGTCAAAACATGTTAAAGAAATCAGAGAACTGAATGGGACAAGATAGAAACTAGTAGAAAGATGATCGATCATAATATAAAATCATAAAATATAGATTGTATAAAATAAAAAATGTGCCTCAACGCGGCGGATGGAAGGAGACGAAGTATATCTGGATCTTAAGATCCTGGTCACTTAAGACATGAAGGCCTGAGGGTAGGTAGGTTACCCCAGCTAAGTTCCAGCAGGTCCGTGGAAAATCCCTTTTCCCATGAATGCCCATTGTATGAAGCTGGCATCCCATCATGTGCCACACAACGTTCGATCGCGAATAAAATGATATTAAACGAAATTTGAAAATTATCCCGCATGAGTTTTTCTTTTGAACGAAAAATCAAAATTTATTTCAAGGAGAGAAATGACAACCATTTCTAACCTTATGGATGAGGTATGAAAGAATGAATTGTGAAGAGTAATGATAAACAGAAAACTAAAAGTGTCCAGTGATTTTCCGTTCATCGTTACTCTTCACAATTCATTCTTTCATACCTCATCCATAAGGTTAGAAATGGATGTCATTTCTCCTTGAAATAAATTTTGATTTTTCATTCAAAAGAAACTCATGCGGGATAATTTCAAATGTCGTTTTACAATCACAAGCCGCATTATATTATATTGTATTGTATTATAAAAATGATATTACAATAAAATAAAATAGATCGTAAATGAAGTGCATTTAGGGAAGTTTGGATAAACATATTAAATGAGAAATTAAAAAAAAAAAAAAAAGTATTTCCTGATTGAGCATTGGAAAGTTACTGATGGTTTACTGTTGGAATAAATATCAACAAATCACCTATAAATTATTCAAATAAAAAAATATATAATCTTATAAACTCAATTACATATGTAACTCTATATACAGTAGAACCTCCCTGTAAAGGACACCTAATTACAGAGCTAAAGTGTCCTTTAGGGAGAGGTATCCTCTTACTGGAGAGTTGTTAAATTGTAAAAATGGTAATTTTGGTGATAAAAACTGTCCTTTGTGGAGAGGTGTCCTCTAGCGTGAATGTCCACTAAAGGGAGCTTCTACTGTAATACGAGGTGTGTTCAAAAAGTATCGCGACTTTTGAATTTTCGCGGGTTACGTATATTCAAATTTCGATCTTTTTGTGGCTTTATGTTGGTACTCATGTCTCTCACTTATGCCGACAAGCTCGGCCATTTTGAATGTTCACTTAATTGTTGACAGCTGCTTTGCTTGCAGGTGTTTTGGATCGTCTTCGATTTTTACCTATTAAAAAAATGGATCAAAGAACCTGTATCAAATTTTGTGTGAAAAACGAAATTAAGTGCGCGGATGCATTCTGAATGTTGACTGTGGCATACGGAGAAGCTACCTTGGACTGAAGCAACGTTTATGGGTGGTACAAAATGTTCTCAAAAGGCCGAGAAGATGTGAACGACGAAGAACGTGCCGGATGCCCGAGCACTTCAACAACAGACGAAAAAATTTATGAAGTGGAGAAAATGATATTGGCCAATCGTCGAATCACCGTTAGAGAAGTTGCTGAGGACCTAAACGTATCGATTGGCTCGTGCCATTCGATTTTTATCAATGATTTGGGCATGAGACGGGTCGCCGCGAAATTTGTAACAAAATTGCTCAATTGCGACCAAAAACAGCATCGCATGAACATTGCTAATGAGATTTTGGACTCTGTCCGCGACGACCCAAATTTGCTCCAGAGGGTCATAACTGGTGACGAAGCGTGGGTTTATGGTTATGACGTGGAAACCAAAGCTCAATCATCTCAATGGAAGCTGCCGCACGAACCAAGACCGAAAAAAGCGCGCCAAGTTCGGTCGAATGTGAAAGTTTTGCTGACAGTTTTCTTCGATTGCAGGGGCGTGGTGCATCATGAGTTTTTGCCACAGGGTAGAACGGTCAATAAGGAATATTACCTGCAAGATATGCGCAATTTGCGCGAAGCAATCCGCCAGAAACACCCGGATTTGTGGAAGAACAAAAATTGGCTTTTGCACCACGATAACGCCCCTGCTCACACATCGTTGCTTGTGCGCGACTTTTTGGCCAAAAACAACACACTAATGATGCCGCAGCCACCGTATTCCCCAGATCTGGCCCCCTGTGACTTTTTCTTGTTCCCTAAACTGAAGAGGCCAATGAAAGGACGACGTTACGCTACGCTTGACGAGATAAAGACGGCATCGAAGGAGGAGCTGAAAAAGATTTTTAAAAATTATTTTTTGAAGTTCTTCGAAGATTGGAAAAACCGTTGGCACAAGTGTATAATACAATATAACGCGGCTGATGATTGTAAAACGAAAATTAAAATTATACCGCGAATGTTTCTTTTAAAAATCGAAATTTATTTTCAAAGAGAAATAGCGACATTTCTAACTTTGAGGATGAGGTATGGAAAGGTGAAACATGAAGAGTAATGGAGAACGGAAAAATAAAAAGTGTCCAGGGGCGGGAATCGAACTCACACCCTTCTGCTTACCGGGCAGGTGCCTTGTCCACTCGGCTGCCCTGGACGTATTTTTCCGTTCATAACTTATATTTAAAGTATAATTTTAATTTTCGTTTTACAAGTGTATAATATCTCATGGGGATTACTTTGAAGGGAACAAAATAGGTATTCATGAATAAATAAATAATCTTTGAAAAAACACAAAAGTCACGATACTTTTTGAACACACCTCGTAAATATATATATATACTAATAGAATATAAAAATAGATTTTAAAAAATTAATGATTACAATAAGGTTTTATAAATCAGGAGGGTATAAACATAATTAAGCATAGGTATTTCACATGTGCACATACAATAAGAATCTAAACAAGATGTTGTTGTGGGCTACATGTGATGATTAAAATGGTAGATGACCCAATTAACTCTCAGAGGAGTATCACAGAACAATGGCTATCACAGTTTACCAGAAGATCCCAACAGATGCCTGACATGTAGGTCTGGACAAACCAATCAGAAGAAGAGGTCCGGGGTTGCCACATCCTCCCTGTAATCTGCTATGATGAAGCAGTCCGAGCTATGGGAAGATGAAACACTGAGACAGTCTGAAGTTTGGCAAGATGGCTCTACTATGTCTACAGAATCACTGTAGGACTGTGGGGTACATGGCAAAGAGTCCAGGAGGCTGGGTGAGGTACATGGCAACTTGGGGGGAGAGGAGAAACTGGCCAGTCTGCGAGGGAGAGATCTCTTCTTGCTGGGAGACTTGTCGATCAGGCAGGCTGGGAGAGACTGCATGTTACTGGCAGGCAGCTGGCACATTGCAACACTCACCAAATGTCTGGGGGAGCTGCTTGGACGGACTAGGGTTCAGACTGATGGGACGTGATTGGAGCTCCAAGTTGACCAATGGGAGAAGAGAAGCCTGGATCTAAATGACCAATCAGAACCCAAGTTAACTTAATTTTACACTAATACCTTATTAAAGTTTTAGGATAAAGTGAAATGTGCCCAGAGAACAGCTTCTGTTATGTCAGGTAAAAAGAGGCAACATTGGAATCAACATGAGAACATGGCTTCAGTTCTTTGAGTAGTGATAAAGCACAATTTGGTTTATAGATTATAATAGAAGAAAATAAGACCTAATCCAAAAATTTATTAGTGTGTGACGTTTCGGTAACAGCATTGTCACCATCATCAGACAAAAGAACAATGCTGTTGCCAAAACGTCCCACACTAATAAATTATTTGGATTAGGTCTTATTTTCTTCTATTCTTTGAGTATTATATTTAGGCCTACCTATATTTATTTTATTTTAAAACCCTGATGTGAAGACTAAGGCTGAGGCTCTGAAACTTTGCTGAAAAATAGAAATTTACTTCTGGCTGAGGTGTCTATTTATTGATGATTACATATACAGGAGTCAATCCTCACAACATTACTTGGAACTAAGATATTATGTTGCTATAACCATGTTGATGTTATAACCACAGTTAAAACAATTGGGGACTTTAGAATTTTGATATTATAACCACAAGTTGCTGTTATAAAAGAGCCTGTAATATAACAAGGTGCCATTTGGCCTGATTGGATACAAGGTAACACAAGAAGATTGACAAAGAAGACAGAAGCTCTGTGTTTCCCCATTGGTATCACCCCCACTTACATCCACACTGTGAGGATGTCAGCAAAGATATTTCCAAAATAGCAGTTTATGATAATTAAAACTATATTTTGTGAAAATTCTTTTATTTTTTTTTACAAATAAAATAATCTCCTATTGTCCTTCCATAGAATCCCAAATATGTAAACAAAGACTGACTTCAAATTACGAAACTATTTTAGACGCGTAATATTCTTTTTTAAAATAAAATAATTTCTACTGCCCTTACTGCAATGGAAAAATTAAAGGGAGGGTCTGGTTTTTCCATTACAGTAAGGGCAGTAGAAATTATTTTATTTTAAAAAGAATATTAAGCATCTAAAATAGTTTCGTAATTTGATAACAGATGGCGCGCTAGTGCATCATAATATAAAAGTCTGACTTACTTCAGACATATTTCCTTCGCAGGCGGCGCGCTGTACCAGATTCGGCGGGCTGCTTGCGTGTGTCGTCTAGATGTCGTCCTGTGTCTTTTTATGTGCCTTAAAAAGCTTACCTGAAAGCTTGTAGAAGGCGGAATAATTGATACTTACTTCAGACATATAATGAGAGCAGATGGAAAAGAAGTTGATATTGGGTAACATTTAAAGAAAGAGAGGAAGACCTGCAATGTCTGTAGCTAGAAGGAATCAAGAAAACTACTAGATCACTAGATAAGCTGTGAGTGATTGTCACAAACACATCAAATTGGAAAATATTTAACCATATAGTAGTCACTAGAAGTCAAACTTGACTTGATGTACATTAACAACAAAACTGGGATGAAGTTATATTGGGGGCTCATCAGTAGTAAACCTTCTTTCTTATCTCCACTCAATCATATTAGGGTGTCAAGCTTTGGACTTTTGATGGTGTCTGTTGACAACCATCATGACTGGGTGAAGTAGAATGCTCTGCCTTTGTCATTAAGACTCGGAACACTACTCAGTGGCAGGCTGACTTTGCTCCAAAAGAAATGGCCGCCTCTGACATGAGGAACAGACGCCATGTGCAGCCGCTCCTAACATGGAGAACAAACGCTGCCCATCCTGTATTCCTAGATTAGGAGTCCTTACAGGGTACTATCAGCTGGGCCAGCTGATCCCAGTAAACCTCCTTAAATTGAAGGAACCATAAGTCTCCCTGATGGGTAAAAAGAGCTGTTGTTGTTGGTTGGTTATCCAGGGGACATCACAGTCAGACTTTGCCCCCTTTAATTTCCATCACCTTGTATAATTATACAATGGGATAATAAAAAAAAATTGAAGGAACCATTGGGAGGGTTCACCACTGATGACCCAGTCCCTCCCAATATTTTTCCATCACAGTAAAGATGGTAGGAAGTTATTTTATTCGCGCTAAAATAGAGTTCCAATATAAAGGTAGTATGTCAATACCTTTTCATTTAATTTCCAGTTCCAGGTTGTCATGACAGATAGGGTGTTACCTTAGAGATGGAGGCAGGGCTGTCAGAGGTACAAGGGACGATGGTGCGGGGCTGAAGATGGCGGACAATGTCCTGAAGTTCTGTTGGAGAGGAATGGGTGCTGTACCACACCTTGAAACCTCTTCTGTAAGGTCGGCTGATGGTTGGATGCTGGGATTGGCTAAACTCCATACAGCTGAGAGTCAAGGTTCGGATATTCCCCCATCTGGCCTGTGAACCAACAGTTGTTGAAGTCAGTGGTGATGGGTACATTAACACATACCCCCCAAGACCTGTTAACTGCCTCAAAGTGCGGGGGGGGGATGACCCTGGACGGGACAGGTGAAGTATGTCTGGAGTTTAAACACAAGGTAATAAGACCAAATCCAAATAAATAAATAGTGTGTGACGTTTCGGTTTACACACTTGATAACAGGAACTATTTAAAAACATGCTGTGGTAAAATTTCTCATTCAGTACTTTTGTCTGAAGATGGTAACAACGCTGTTACCGAAACGTCACACACTATTTATTTGGATTTGGTCTTATTACCTTGTGTTTATAATCTATAATCCAAATTGTGCCTTATCTATGTCTGGAGTTCTGAACTCCTGGTACCCAAGACATGAAGGCTGTCCCACTATGTCCAGCTAAATGTTAACAGGCAAAGAGGCAAAGGCGTATTCCTACCTACATCAGATGTCCCATCAACAGGAATCTAAATCCTCCAATGAATTCTGCTCCTCTATCTAATGCTGCACCATCCATCGCACAGAATAAAAAGGGATTTGTTCAGGACTTAGGCAGAGGGTCCAAAAGTAAGATACAGTCTCCATATTTCCAGCAAAAAACACAACCTCTCAAAATATTTATCCAATAAAACTTCTGCTAAATATAAAATTCTTCACCACATTAGAAGACAACTTACCCAAAAAAACATTCCTGCCAACCAGAATTACTCAGAAGCATTGTAAAAAATCAATAAGATAAGCACCACCACACATGCCTGCTGTCTATACTTGGCATTTCTCACTCACAGAGAGAGTTGCTATAAATATCAGGTTATATAGACAGCATCGCTATAACAACATTATTTTGGACCAAGATTTTATGTTGTTATAACAGATGGCGCGCTAGTGTATCGTAATATAAATGTCCTAATAAAAGACTTAATTTGATGTTTGCGGAAGAGCGATTGCTCGATGCATATTATATATTTATAATTAGTTACTAACGGAAAAATACGTCCAGGGTAGCCTAGTGGACATGGCACCTGCCCGGTAAGCAGAAGGTTGTGGGTTCGATTCCAGCCCCTGGACACTTTTATTTTTCCGTTCGCCATTACTCTTCATATTTTCACCCTTTCATACGTCATCCAATCATATATAGACCATTACTCTTCATATATTCAACCTTTTCATACGTCATCCAAAAAGTTAGAAATAGTACATATTTCTCTTTGAAATTAATATTGATTTTTCACAAAAAAAAAAAAAAAAAAGAAACTTATGCGGGGAGGCTTTAAGTGTTGCTTTATAATCATACGCCGCAGTCCTTTATAATGTATTATAATAATATTTATAATTGTATGTAATTCTACTGTCCTCAAAGCTTATCTCCATAGTTTATCTAAAATACCCATTCCAAGAGTCTAGCAACAGTATCACTATAAAAGGAAGATCGAAAAATGCAATATAACAGCAGTATGGTAGATTAAACTGGCGAAACCGCTAGGAGGGTTCACCATTGATGAGCCAGGCCCTCCCATAAATTTTTTCCATTACAGTAAGGGCAGTAGAAATGGTTTAATTTCAAAAAGAATCTCAAGCGTCTATAATAGTTTCTAATTTTCATAACAGATGGCACGCTAATGTATCACAACACATATCTGTTGATTGCTATAACCATGGTTGAAACAATTGGAAAAATTAAATCCTGAGACCTTAGAATTACAATGTTTTGTTGTGTCATTATAATCATGGTTAAAATAAACTTGGAAATTGGGACCTTAGAATTATGATGGCATATAACAAATACACCTATCCCCCAATTTACACGGTACTTGTTTTACACGTTTTCGCTTTTACATGGTTTTCCAAATATTTTTTTTTTGTTTTTATCGCACTATACTAAATGCTACTATGATTGAACACATGCGCTGTGTACACATCTCACGAGGAATCCCAAGCTTATGTGCTGACTTGCTGCACACGCACATTGTGTCTGTATTTCTAATTTTTTAAAATTTTTAATTTTCGATTTACACGTTTTCTCAGGAACATATCTACCGTGTAAATCGGGGGATAGGTGTACTCAGTTTTAAAAATCTCTACAAGGTATTTATTTTTCATTTTATCCTGACAAAAGGGAACAAATATTTTGTCCAAAACATTGATTATATGCAAAAACAATATTTCTGGCTGAATAGTGTCATTTTTGTTGACAAATGGTAAAACTTGTCATAGACATACTTTTTTGTAAATACAGAGCTACCAGTTATATGTGGCATAAGGTCCCATGGATGTATTTGAACCACCAAGGGGTAAACTGGAATCTGTGTTAACCAGTGCCATGTGTGCCATACCCAAAAAAAACCCCAAAAAACAGACCCTCCAACTAAACAGAAGGAAATCGACACAGTTGGCCAGATGGAAATCTGGTCACCCGCACCCTCTAGTCTATAAAGAGGGAGCCAAAACCGAAGAGGCCACTCCCTAACATATACTAAATTGTATTGGAAAGGACAAAGGATCCCTGTACAGAAGAGAAGAGTTCTTGAACTTCTTTATGAGCACGACCTCCAAGATCTTGTCTAATTTAGACTAATAAATAGGATAAGTTAAAAAAAAATGTTATCTCTGTTCCCTGAGCTGGCTACTTAAGACAGCTTGTGATTTCAATTTAAGATGTTACGAGCACCAAGAGAACCTACCATGTCACAATTGTGTCTGAAGCAAACACAGCCGTCATTCTTATAGAAAGCATGGATCCTGGAAGACTTGAAGTCCGTGGTGAGAGCCCGAGTCAGGTCTTCCTCACCAGTATAATACTGATGACAGCCGAAGTAAACCTACACACACATATGTAAATAGAAGACATTTGCATTTTTGATGCTAGATAAACACTTATAGATGGAAAATATGCAGGGAGGAAATTTATCCATAGAAGCATAGGGCGCTTCTCCCGTCAAAATAAATGTCAAAACCTGACGCCATCTATTCACCGTCGCCGCAAACTAGCGGCCTCGGGTCAGTGACAAAGCCACAACACCAGCTGACGAGGGCCATTAGCTAGAAACCATGGTCTCTAGGTGGACGCTTCTCAGTTTGCCAAAGCTGGTGTTGTGGCTTTGTCACCGACCCGAGGCCGCTAATTTGCGGCGACAGTCAATAGATGGCGTCAGGTTTTGACGTTTATTTTGATGGGAGAAGCGCCCTATGCTTCTATGGATAAACACTTATATGTAATTCTAGTGTCCTAAACGCTTATGTCCATAGTTGGCTTGAATACCATTTCTAAGATTCTGCGAAACCGCTGGGAGGGTTCACCACTGATGAGCCAGGCCCTCTCATTATTTTATCATTACAGTAAGGGCAGTAGAAAGTTGATTTATTTTTATGATAAGACACAATTTGGATTATAGATTATAAACACAAGGTAAAAAGACCAAATCCAAATAAATAAATAGTGTGTGACGTTTCGGTAACAGGATTTTTACCATCTTCAGACAAAAGTACTGGAAATAATTCAAATTTCTCAAATAACACAGTGTTACTATATGTTACCTTATGGCCGAGAGCTCTCCAGAGCTCCACGAAGACAAACTCATAGCCACAGTTCTTGGCAGAGAGTGAGATGTCAATGATGTTGATTGGATCCCTGGCCAGCCAATCCCGGGAGAGAGCCACCAGCTCTGCCACACTCTCTTCTCTGGTGGGGAAGTCCTTCACTCTGGCCAGACAGAATGTGGTGTCCAGGTAGAGGGCGTCAATCCTCTTCATGCTGGACACACTCTGTGGTCTCTTTCACAGTCGGGGCTTTTTATATAGACAGGCTCTACTTTCTTCACAATATATAGAGATGTCCTCTAGTGGGAGTGTCCTCTCATAAAGTCTTATATAAAAGACATCTTGTTTTAGAGCCAAAGTATCCTTCAGAGAGAGTTGTCCTCTTACCAAAGAGTTGCTATATGGTAAAAATGGTAATTGTAGAAATGAAAACTGTCCTTTATAGAGAGGTGTCCTCTAGCAGGAATGTCCTCTCATGGAGCTTGTTCTACTGTCTCTACAAAGTATTATAAAGTTTTATATTATTTCATAAAATAAAGAAAATACAGGTTGATATCTATTATTGTTGAGGCAGATGCAAGCATGACGCTCTTCTACTAGCTCTAGTGTGTGAGATCTAATTCTAACAAGACTGAGATCTATAAGATACAGTAGGGTCTCTCATGACCCACTCATCCCATGAGTGTGATACACAAAATTAGTTTTTTTAATGTATTTTTAAAGGGAGAGGTACCTCTTTTGTTTTATATAACATTTTATAAACCAAAATTTCACCTTATCATAAAAAAAGAAAAATAAATAAACACAAGGTAATAAGACCAAATAAATAGTGTGTGACGTTTCGGTAACAGCGTTGTTACCATCTTCAGACAAAAGCACTGAATGATTCAGATACTTTTCAGAATAGATTCAGTACTTTTGTCTGAAGATGGTAACAACGCTGTTACCGAAACGTCACACACTATTTATTTATTTGGATTTGGTCGTATTACCTTGTGTTTATAATCTACTAGCCGAATGACCCGGGTAATGCCCGGCTTTTACCCGATTAAATGTTTTATTCAAATACTATTCATTACAATTATAAATTGGAGCCGTGGATGTCACTCTTGTGAAACGTCCCGCTCCAAACTTTAAATGCACATTAGGTCAGCTGGTATTACCCCTCATTTTCACCTCTAGAGGCGCGAGCGAAAGAGCAAATTTGCAAATAACACGACGGATATTCGGGATAGAGACCTGAAATTTTCACTAAGAGTTTTTCCAGATTCTACTTTATAAACTGTTGAAATATCAGTCATATTAGTTACGTATTGTGGACGTGTATAGTTGACAAACATACATACGCTGACTTTTATATATATAGGGATAATAATATAAATGAGTTTTAAAAATTGTAAAAAAAAATAAAAAATGCATCGGCCGGGAATCGAACCCAGGCCGCCCGCGTGGCAGGCGAGCATTCTACCACTGAACCACCGATGCTTATAAGAAATGGCCCTATTTGGGTATTTATTCCATTCACAAAAGCAAACGATGACAGAATTGTTGATGACTCTGATACTTGTATTTATAATTATGTTAGCATAATGAATTAGTCAGTATTCCCATGGTCTCCAGCGAAGAGGTGTGAATTGACTTTTTGAAAATATACATAATTATAAAGATAGAAGCTTCTATAGAAATAAATAAAATAAGCTGAAATAGCTCAGTTAGGAGAGCGTTAGACTGAATATCTAAAGGTCCCTGGTTCGATCCCAGGTTTCGGCATCTTTTTTTAATTTTTAAATTTCTACTTACCGTAACTTGACACGTGACTTAACGTGACAGAATTGTGCATGACGCTGATAACTGTATTAAATATAATCCAAATTGTGCCTTATCACACACTATTTATTTATTTGGATTAGGTCTTATTACCTTGTGTTTATAATCTACTAGCGGACGTACCCGGCTTCGCCCGAGGTTTTACCCGAGTAAAGGTTTGTCTAACGAACATTTGTTAAAACAATTCTCTATAAACTTATAAAAAAAAAAGATATATTTTGATAATTTGAAACTCGTAAATTTGAATCTCTCGATAAAGTGAACATTTTTCCCCGGTCCCTGTGTGCCGGGTCATCCTGAATTTTGTCTTTCATAATTTTCTACATTACAAAATCATCGTTTTATCTAGTGAACATATTTTCCCGGTCCCTTGAAAAATACTCGATAAGTTGAATAAAATCATGGTCGTGAATCTCTCGATAAAGTGATTATTTTTTCCCGGTCCCTGTGTGCCGTGTCATCCTGAATTTTGTCTTTCCTAATTTTCTACATTACAAAATCATCGTTTTATCTACATATTTTCCCGGTCCCTTGAAAAATACTCGATAAGTTGAATAAAATCATGGTCGTTTATGGAAGATGGACGTAGTTCCCGGAGGTCACCCGCCCCCCGCTTGCGAGTTAAAGCTACAAATCTGCAAATAACTCTAAGGATATTTAAGATATTCAAGAAATTATTTTTCGTAAACCTTTCCGGGGATATGCCTAATAATATCCCAAATTTTCACGGCGATTGGATGTATGGTTTTTGAATCCATAGAGGACACACACACAGACACACAGACATTCAATTTTATATATATAGATAATCCAAATTGTGCCTTATCACACACTATTACCTTAAATTACCTTGTGTTTATAATCTACTAGACGAATGGCCCGGGCAACGCCCGGGTTTTACCCGAGTGCGAATACACCTTGCTTCCTAGGGTTGTCGGCGCCCGTTGACTCCCGGCGAGCAAGCGACTGCTCCCGTCGGCCGCCGGCGTGCGAGTGGCTTCCCGGCGCATGCGCGCACCCGTTGACTCCCGGCGAGCAAGCGACTGCTCCCGTCGACCGCCGGCGTGCGAGTGGCCTCCCGGCGCATGCGCGCGCACAGGGAAGCCACGTGTCGCAGGCGGCCAATGAGCGCGCCCCGCCATCAGTTCCACCGCGTTCTAGATGAGCTATTTAGAATAATTTGAATATATAGTTTTAATAATTGATTTATATATTTTTTAAAATAGCCTATCGTCATCCTCGTTATTTTTTACCTATGTATGGAAATTTTGGTTTGAATTAGTGAACTACTGCGAATTTGTATACCGGACATACAAACCAACCAACCAACCAACCAACAGACAAACATACAAACATTCATTTTTATATATATAGATAGATGACGTAATGCCCCCCCCCCCCTGCCGGCGGCGCGCGCCCATTGGCTGCCGGCGAGCATGTGACCTCCCTGTGCGCGCGCATCCGTGACAGAGGCGGCCGATGAGGAAAGACGGTCGTGACTATATATATATTAATAATCCAAATTGTGCCTTATCAAAAATAAATAAGCTGTTCAAAGACAAAATCCAATCCCAGGTCCTGTCAAAAACCCACAGTTTCTATCACCACCACACAACACTCCTGGCTTTGATTCCAAACAACAAAACCCTTCAGTTACGTTCATAGTAATGATAGAGAGATGATACTTACTGAGAGGGGTGGTCAGAGTAGAGACAGCGGTAGTGCTGGGTTTGTCCCACATACAGCCGTATGTCTCCAGTGTACAGCACTCTGCCTCCACTCCCCTCCAGTAGAAACCTGCACCATCCATTTATACACTAGCAACAGAAATTTTGGAAGAGAAATTTAAATTTCTTTGAAAAAAAAAAACTCAACATTTACACAAGGTAATAAGACCAAATCCAAATAAATAAATAGTGTATTGCAATAAACTATTTATTTATTTGGATTTAGTCTTATTACCTTGTGTTTATAATCAATACACTATTTATTTATATAGATTTGGTCTTATTACCTTGTGTTTATAATCTACTAGCCGAATGACCCGGGCAACGCCTGTGTTTTACCCGATTGAATGTTTTTATTCAAATACTATTTGTTACAATTATAAATTGGTGCCTTAAATAAATGCATATATTAGTTAATAACTATAGCCTATGTGCTTTATCTGTCTATGTACTGTTGGCTTCCGTAGGCATCTCTTACTGGGAAAAAGAAAGAGAGGATTCCATTTAGTTATTAACTAATATATGCACTTATTTAAGGAGCGATCCGCTCCAACACAATAGTTACAAAAACCAAAAAGCGAGTGGAGGGGGGCATGATGGGGGGGGGCAAAGGTGGCGTGATCGTAGCCAACCAATAGGAGAGCGCCATTCCAAAAAAAAAAAAAAGCAAACGGTGACAGAGATGAAAAATTATTAAGAACGCATGACGCTCGTAACTGTATATAGAATAATCCAAATTGTGCCTTATCAACTCAATATTTAGCTATTATTGAATGGTCAGATAGAGCTAAGAATCAAAGTCTTATGATCAGAAGATGGATTTTGTTTTCATGATATCTCCCTGGTCCACTTTTTCCTTTTTACTTTGGAGCAGCTTATGTTGTTTACATGATGAACAAGTTCAGAGGAACGTTCCAATTTCAGTATATGTACCGCCGAAAAAGCATGTACAACACCTTCAGAGGAGAATTCAGTAGTACAAGAGTGGAGACTCACATGGCTGAACCAAAGCAGTGACTTGCTGGAAGAAGAGTCACAGTGAGGACTTGAGACTGGAACATACACCCCCAACATGGTCAGAAATTTTGACAGGTGGTTAAGTATAGGAAACCTTTCTAATATAGTCTCTTACAGTTCTCTTTTTATTAAAATCGCAGGGATCCCCTACCTTTTTTTTTTATCAATCCAAAGAGACCTCTTTATCAGGGTTACCTCACTATTATGGTGTCAAAGTGATTGTCACCTAACACCAGGTTCAGAGCACAAATCCGCATTGAACATTACTGGTCTTTGTTGGAGGTTTCGCTAAGAGATGGAGTGCTCAGATTTTACTCATTGGAAGGTTACTTTCCCTCTCAAGATGATACCTAGCCCCACACACCTAAAAACTATCACAAACAATCACAAATATTCAATCCATTAAAAAGAGACCTCTTTATCATGGTTACCTTGCTATTATGGTCTCAAAGTGATTGTCACCTAATACCAGGTTTTCAGAGCACAAAGCCACATTGAAAATTGCTGGTGTCTTTGTTGGAGGTTCACTAAAAGATGGAGTAGCTCAGATTTTACTCATTGGGAGGTTACTTTCCCTCTCATTAGCCCCACACACACCTTAAAACTATCACAAATCACAAATATTCAATCCATTAAAAAGAGACCTCTTTATCATGGTTACCTCGCTATTATGGTCTCAAAGTGATTGTTACCTAATACCAGGCTCAGAGCACAAAGCTGCCTTTACATTACTGGTCTCTCTTGAAGGTTTCACTATGAGATGGAATAGCTCAGATTTTACAAAGTGGTTGCTCACTGGGAGGTTACTTTCCCACCCAAATAGGTGTTAACGGTACGAAGAATAATCCCAACAATGGCTACTACTCATTCAGTGATCCTTTTTCCATTGTGATATCCAAAATTTAGTCACCATTAGACACAAGGTAATAAGACCAAATCCAAATAAATAAATAGTGTGTGATGTTTCAGTAATAGCGTTGTTACCATTTTCAGACAAAAGTACTGAATTTCATTCAGCATTCAGTACTTTTGTTTGAAAATGGCAACAATGCTGTTACCGAAACGTCACACACTATTTATTTATTTGAATTTGGTCTTATTACCTTATTTTATAATCTATAATCCAAATTGTGCCTTATCTACCTAATTATTGGTAAAATGTTTCTTTTTATTTATTGATAAGTGATGCTAGATTTCAAAGATACAAACTATTGAATAGCTTGTAGACAGATGATAAAGCACAATTTGGATTATAAATTATAGATACAAGAAAATAAGACATAATCCAAATAAATAAATAGTGTGTAACGTTTCGGTAACAGTGTTGTTACTTTTGTCTGTTCTTTTGTCTCATGATGGTAACAACGCTGTTGCCGAACCGTCACACACTATTAAATTATTTGGATTAGATTTTCTTGTAATTTGTGGAAGAGTTTGTACGTTGGCACCACTTCAATAAATAAAAGACCTGCTTTTCACATGTGTAGATATGTGGTGCCCTTACAGTAAAAGTAGTCGCCTATTTCTACCCACCATGATTAATCAATCAACCAATAACTTTATTAAGACCTTTAGTCTCTCTCTTATATATAGATTTGCATTGAGATAGATACACACACACAAAAATCTTTAAGACACACAGGTCTTACAGAGGATTCTCCTTGGGGTTACAAGACGGAGAAACCCTTTTTTTTTTGCTTATCCCTAGTACACGTGGTACAGGCCCTGATAATCAAGGAGGGTAGTTAGTGACTGCTTTTACTGTAAGCGCACCACATGTCTACACATGTGAAAAGCAGTTTGACTTTGCACTTACAAATGTGCCAGAGCCCCGTTTGGTTACTTGCGCTCGTTGGTGGGGTTGAACTTTTGCAAGAATCGGGGGCCATTGGAGCATTTTTTTTTTTTTTAAACAGAAAAAAGTGTCCAATGCGGGAATCGAACCCGGGTCCTAGTGGTCGAAAACCAAACGGTTTAACCAGCCTTCCACCGACCCCCATGGAGAAACCCATGAAAGTGGGAAATATACAAAGGGGTAAAAATGGAGAAAGATTACATACACATGGTAAATATATACAGAACCACCATGATTATCATGGCCTGTACCATGTGTTCTATGGATAGGCAAAAAAATAAAATACAAGAAAATAAGACCTAATCCAAATAATTTATTTTCTTGTATTATAATCTATAATCCAAATTGTGCTTTATCATAAATCTTCTTTTTCTTCTTTCTTATCTCCACACTGGGTGAAGTAGAATGTGTCTGCCTTTGTCATTAAGACTGGGAGCACTACTCAGTGGCAGGCAGACTTAACTCCAAAAGAAATGGCCGCCTCTGACATGAGGAACAGACACCATGTGCAGCCACTCCTAACATGGAGTACAAACGCTGCTCATCCTGTATCCCTGGATTAGGAGTCCTAACAGAGTACTATCAGCCAGGCCAGCTGAGCCCAGGTTTTTTAGTGAGCTTGTTACTGCTCCCCCTCCTCCTTTTTTCCAGGCTTAGGACCAGCAAGGGCGGAGTTAAGTAACTTATTAATTATTTACATTGATGTAAATCAAGTTGCATAGTAGTGTAGATATTGCAGGCGCATGCAGAGAGGATCTCACCTCATCTTCTTCTTCAACACTGTTGGAAGGTACTTGGATGAGGCAAGGCTCCTTTGAAGATAGAGTGACCTAGGAACATGATATATAGCATGTGAAAAAAATAGTACAAAAGTGAAATTCTACTGATATCAGGTGGATAAATTAAGAATTTTTTTTTTTTGCTTATCTCTAGTACATGTGAACAGGCCATGATTATCATGGCCTATACCACATGTACTAGAGATAAGTAAAAAAAAAATGGGCATCTCCTGATCGTGTAACTAAAAGGTGCTGTTGGAATAAATATCAACATCTATATATATATATAAATGAATGTATGTATGTCTGTCTTTCCTTTATGCCTGACCAAACCACTCATTGGAACGCCATGAAACTTTGGGAAGTTATTTAATATAGTACTGGGAAGGTTTTTCTAGCAAATAAAATTTTTGAAATAACTTTTCACCTAAAAATAATCAAGATAAATATTCTAAAATTAATCTGTTATAATTCAACAATCTGCTCTAAATATTATTATGATGATACGATGTTTTTGTAATGTAGAAAATTAGGAAAGACAAAATTCAGGATGACACGGCAATTTATTTGAGACAAGAATAATGATACAATTCCAAGGCAAGATACTATTCCTTTAACTTCCAATTACTGAGGGAACCAATTAATATTGATTTTATTCAACTTATCGAGTATTTGTCAAGGGACCGGGAAAAAATGTTCACTTTATCGAGAGATTTGTTAGACAAACCTTTACTCGGGTAAAACCCGGGCGAAACCGGGTACGTCCGCTAGTAATTAAAAATCAATGATTAGTTGATATTTAACTGACAGATGGTGCAAGCCATCAGCAACTTTTAATTGCACAATCAGGAGATGCCTTACTTTATAATATCTCTTGGAATGTATGAGAGCCTCAAGACAGGGGACCTATATTCCAACCCTACCAAGATTGTAAATTTGATCCATGAATTCAGTCTCCATGACCTTGTATAAATACAGTAGAACGAACTCCCTGTAAAGGACACCTATTGCATAAAGTTGCAGAGCCAAAGTGTCCTTTAGGGAGAGGTATTCTCTTACCGGAGAGTTGCTAAATAGTAAAAATTGTAAGGCACAATTTGGATTATAGATTATAAACACAAGGTAATAAGACCAAATCCAAATAAATAAATAGTGTGTGACGTTTCGGTAACAGCGTTGTTATCATCTTAAGACATCATTCAGTACTTTTGTCTTAAGACCGAAACGTCACACACTATTTATTTATTTGGATTTGGTCTTATTACCTTGTGAGTAAAAATTATAATTATGGCAATGAAAACTGTCCTTTATAGAAAGTTATCCTCAAGCGTGAGTGTCCTCTCATGGAGGTTCTACTGTATACAATGGGATAACAATTTGTAAAAAAAAATCATGGAAACAAAATAAGGGCTTTAAATTTTAACCTTAATCTGTGCTTGTAGTGAAGAAGTATACATACCAGATGTGGAGTGAGATGTTTAAACCTGGGGTTGTTAAAAAGCCATAGGCGAGTCTGGGCAGAGACATAGAGCTTGTGGTCCTCCCTGTCCACAACACAGCAAGCTATGTCACTACACGACACTCTTTACACTAGCAGAATCAGTAATAGGACATTAGAAATGGGTTGTCACAAAGAGAGGAAACCATTTAGGAAGAATGAAGAAAACATAATACAAAGTTTGAAACTATTTTAAAGGCGTAAGATTCTTTTTGAAATTAAATAATTTCTACTGCCCTTACGGCAATGGAAAAATTAATGGGAGGGCCTGGCTCATCAGTGGTGAACCCTCCCAGCGGTTTCGCTACTGATGAGCCAGGCCCTCCCATTAATTTTTCCATTGCCGTAAGGGCAGTAGAAATTATTTAATTTCAAAAAGAATCTTACGCCTTTAAAATAGTTTCGAATTTTGATAACAGATGGCGCGCTAGTGCATCATAATACAAAGTCATGAGCACTTAAGAAAATATGTTTGCATGCAGCACAGAATCTGCTTTAATGTCTTTTGTAGGTAACTTATGTCAGATATCATTCTGAGAGGTCAAACAGCATGCCGGACTCTTTACGGACTGCATGTCTCTTACACTTATTCCTTCAATAGGAACAACATTTGACCATTAAAATGTATAGACAGTCAAACTGAGGCAAAATACTCAAGTAAACTGGTAATCATAAATTCAAACTTTTTTTTGATGCTTTAGGCTTCTTTTTAAAATAATTTCCTACTATCCTTACTGTGATAATAAAATATTGGGAGGGCCTGGCTCATCAGTGGTGAACCCCTCCTAGTAGTTTCACCAGTTTGATCTACCAAAATAAACAAAGTTTAAATTTCCTATATCAGATGGTATGATAATGCATCATGAACTGGGAATGTAGCGAACCCCCCCTTCTCTCATATAACAAACCTAACATCATTAAAAATAATCCTGAAAAGTAACATCACGTTATAACAGCAACATGGCTATAACTTCATTATTCTAAAGTCCAGTACAATTATTTTAACCATGGTTATAACAGCACAACATCTTAAACACAAGGTAATAAGACCAAATCCAAATAAATAAATAGTGTGTGACGTTTCGGTAACAGCATTGTTACCATCTTCAGACAAAAGTAACAACGCTGTTACCAAAACACCACACACTATTTATTCATTTGGATTTGGTCTTATTACCTTGTGTTTATAATCCAAATTGTGCTCTATCAGCATAATATCTTGTTCCCAAGTGCTGATGTTTTAATGAGGTTTTTCAATTACACATTTATTTGGTTTGAATGATCCTCAATATTAAATGTTGAAATTTACTTAAGCATCTTATTTTGTTGTTATAGTTTGTTAGACCCTTATTTACACCAGAGAATATGTTTTAACTCTATTGTTCCTTACTATGTGACCTAGATGTAAGTTAACATACTTGATCCTTGAGGAATTCCTAACATCTACAGGATAACCTAGTTTGTGACGGGAGTTTGGACAATATTCTGACTATGAACACAAGGTAATAAGACCAAATCCAAATAAATAAATAGTGTGTGACATTTCGGTAACAGCGTTGTTACCATCTTCAGACAAATCTAGGTGCTACCTAAAAATATAGTTGTCTTATTATTGACTGGTTTAACCTTGTAGGATGGCTGAGACATGTTCTGGAAAGATGCAAGACGCGTCTGAGGAGAGAATCAAGACTGAAAAATCTGCCAAACCGCAGCCTGGTGCAACAATTGGTAGATGATAACAATTCTGTTACCGAAACATCACACACTATTTATTTATTTGGTCTTATTACCTTGTGGAGAATATGTAGAAAAAAAAATTTTTTTAAACTGACAATCAGTCTTTCATTATCAGTTCCAAGAACTTTTCACCCTACCCTCGTATCTTGCTATTAAGTTCCTAAAACCTGATCCTTCTTCAAATAATTCAGAGGATGGCTTTACTGTAAAAAGAAATGGTATTTCATCAAATTGACTTGCCCAAACCTATATATGTTATATAAAAATGAATGAGATTTTCTGCTTGAATTTAGGATCATCTTGAGAATTATGCTATGGTAATTGCAGTTGTGGTTAAAATTCTGAAAGAATAATAATAAAAATGGTTTTGATCAGATATTTTTTAAATTGAACTTATGAAATATATAAAAAAAAACATAATTTGATTAAAGTGCTGCCTGGTTTAAGGCAAGTAGAACAAGGTAAAACAAAAGATTATTTACATAATGTACAAAAGTTTTGAGCCGGCCATCGGGATACAACAACAATGAGTTTTTATAGGGGAAGAGTGACCTCTGGCGGTCGATTTAACAGAATATTTGTATCTATGAAATATAATTTTAAATAAAATAATATTTTAATATAACATATATATATTTTAAAGATGCAAGAAGAATTTTTTAAATTAATTTTAACGGAAAAAAAAAAGAGGTAGAACCTTCATTAAAGGACACTCACGCTAGTGGACACCTCTCTATAAAGGACAGTTTTTATTTGTGAAATTACCATTTTTACTATTTATCAACTCTCCAGTAAGAGGACACCTCTACCTAAAGGACACTTTGGCTCTGTAATTAAGTATTCTTTACAGGGAGGTTCTACTGTATTTATCTTTTATGTTTCGTTATTTTCTCATCAAATCATACACAGCGAGGAAAAAGTAGAATAGCACTTACCTAGAATTAAGTCTTGAAGCAAACTCCTTTGAATCCAAACCTTGCATATGATCTAAACAAAAGCATTCCTTTTTTATATATTTATAAAAGACTTGATAAGGTATAATTTGGATATTAGATTAGAATCAAAGTGTCTATCGGAATCTAATGGAACAAAACTAAACATTTATTTAACTTTCTCCGTGATATTTGGCCAACCCAAAATTGTTCCACTAGATGGCGCTCTGCCATCTAGAAAAGCTCATGTGAGCCTGGTCAGGATATGCCTTTTTTATTTTTAATATCAACACCTGACCCTTTTATATTTCTATTGTTTTTTAACATATATATATATATATATTAAAAAATAGGGCATATTTTGGATTTTAATATGATTTTTTATTGATCCAATTTTCAATGGACCAATCGTCCATCTTTTACGAGGTATTTTGTTATGAAGCACACAGCAGGTCGCGTGCTTCAGGTGAGCCACGAACGTCTTACAAGCTTGTTGGGCGATATTTTTTTAATATTTATATTATGGATTGCTCTATATTCAGAATAATATATACAGTATAACCTCGTTAATTCGACACACCCCAATTCGACACTCGGCGATAATTCGACCATGTTCCGATGTCCCGACCTCCGGCCTATCAAATAACAAACCGTAATTCGACAGTATCGATAATACGACAGTTCCGATAGTTCGACCATTTTAAAATTCGAATTTCGACAGTTGAATGTTATTTTACATGCAACTTTACCGCTAAACGGTATTACGGCGGCGACGATCGGCGGGCGCCGATACGATCGCGCCTGCGCACTTTTGGTTTCTGGTTAGTTTAAGTTTCACTTTGCAGTGCCGTTGCGCAATTTCGCGGATATTATTGTTGTTTTTTTTACGCGGGAATTTCGGCATCATGCGCTAAATAATAATAATTTTTATTTTTAACATTGAAATATTTTAGCTATTTTTAAATTTATAAATAATTTCTTTTTAAATAAATAAATCTTTATAAAATGTAGCCACAATGATTATGATAACATTTTATTTCAATATTCCATTTCTGTGTTATTATAAAAGATTTAAACACAAAATCAATAACACCTGCAGCAGCAGTGGATGACTTTAATACATTAAAATTTATTTATTAAAAGACATTTCAGAAGAAGAAAGACATGCATGTTTTTTTCAAAATGACCATCTGGAATAAATACTGAATAGGATTTCAGTGCAAAAACAGACATCTATAAAGAATTTTTTAAAAGATCTCTTCATGATAATTTTTAAATAATATTTTAAAATTTTCTTTTTATATTTACCATATTCATTTCCTTTCAACTGCTATATTTTTCAATTAGAATAAAATATTATTTAATATATTATATTTAATATTTTAATGTCTGTAGAGTTAATATTTGATTATATTACTGAAAAGAAACACATTGCCAGTAAATTTATTTGTTACAATTATTTATGTTTCTAAAATATGTATTAATGCCATTTTGTCCCTGATACTAAAAGTTAATCATGAAAATAAAATAAAACACACAATGGTTTCAATTAATATCATTAATTTATATTACAAGGCTATTTTTAAAAAATATTATTTTAGCGAGTTAGATGATTACCTAATCATCTCACCTTAATTCAACACTTCCTTTAATTCAACCGAAAGCTCTGATCCCTTGGGGTGTTGAATTAAAGAGGTTCGACTGTATATATATATATATATATATATATATATATATATAAAATAAAGAAGGCATCTCCTGACCACGAGCACATGTGCTTTTTAGATGGCAGAGCGCCATCTAGTGGAGCAAAAATAAACTAAACGTTTATTTAGCTTGCTCCGTAATATATGGTCAACCCAATTTCTTGATAAATCAAGAAAAGCCATCCACGATGCTAGCTCTGCCATCTAAAAAGCACATGTGCTCGTGGTCAGGAGATGCCTTCTTTATTTTTAATATCAACACCTGACCCACTTATCTTTTATTTTTTCTATTGTTTTTTCATATATATATATAGGTTTTTAAAGCCACATTACATGATTATACATAGGTTAAAATTTACAATTGAATAATATCTTTCAGTTAACATTGTTTAGTGATGCACTAGCGCGCCATCTGTTATCAAAATTCGAAACTATTTTAAAGGCGCAAGATTCTTTTTGAAATTAAACAATTTCTACTGCCCTTACTGCAATGGAAAAATTAAAGGAAGGGCCTGGCTAATCAGTGGTGAACCCTCCCAGCGGTTTCGCCATTTTATCATCTACCATACCGTTGTTATATTGCATTTTTGGAACTTCCTTTAATAGTGATACTGTTGGTAGACTCTTGGAATGGGTATTTTAGAAGAACTATGGGCATAGCTTTGAGAACAGTAGAATTACATACAATTATAAATATATAATATGCTTCGAGCAATCGCTCTTCCGCAAATATCAAATTGTGTCTTTTATTAGAACATTTATAATATGATGCACTAGCGCGCCATCTGTTATCAAAATACTGCAGTAAGGGCAGTAGAAATTATTTAATTTCAAAAAGAATCTTGCGCCTTTAAAATAGTTTCGAATTTTGATTGTGAATTTGATGAAAGGTATCTCCTGATCATGCAAATAAAGGTTGATAGTGCAAGCCATCTAACTAGTTGCACATCTGGAGATGTGATCAACCTGATCCCAGTACAATTTCACACTTTTGTGCTATTTTGTTCATATTTGTTTAGTGATACAAATATGTTTAATAATACATTACCTGAATGGCAGTGAGATAGAAAAAATACTGTAGATTCTAAATTTTCTCCATCAAATCTGTCAATTGATACATATCTGTATTCTTTTATAATCCCATCAAAAGTACTCATTGTAAAACGATATTATTACAATGTTTTGCAATGCGTTTTAACATTTAGAGGCTTGCATCATTTTAAAATATGCTTTTGATTTTAATGATTAATACGTGTAATGTACGTGCATTTTATATTAGTCTGCATCAAAATATATAGAAAATGTCATTTAAAAGACATCAAAGGCCTGAAGGAAATTGTATTGATTTGACATTTGTCTTGAAGTTGGTACACGAAAGCCATTTGAGAAAAAAGTATTTATAATAAATAAAACATTGAAAAAATTAAATAGCCAAGCAGACTTCGCCACTTTACAAAGTAGATAAAAGATGCTAAACCAAAACATTGAAACAGAGTTGTGGCTGGTTTTAATTTTAAATATTCATTGATTCCAATCAAACAAGACGAAATGTAACCACTAGTAAATAAAAAAAAGACCAATAAAGCTAATATTACCATGTAGAAAATATAATAATTAAAGAATAACAATAACATTTTAAATTATATTTTAAATATTATATATAATAATATAATTTGTATTAAAAGTGTTAAAAGTCTGTATTAATGCAATTTTATCTCTCACTAAAATAGTTAATTATCTAAAGAAGCATTCTAAATAAATGATATAAGAAAAGTTCGATGGCAATTCATATTATTAATAAATCTTACAAGAGTATTTTCTAAAACTATTATTTTAGCGATTTAATATTTTAATAATCATTTTAACCATTCAAGCCGTGGGGCGCTGAATTAAAGAAGAGTTAGACTGTATTTAATTTGATTTTTAAGACAATTTTAGCATATATTTAGGATTTCATTCAATTTTGATTGCAATATTCTGGTAATATGATTATATTAAAAGTAAAATTTATAATATATATATATATATATATATATATAAGTAATAGTTATTTGCCTTTGGGTTAAAGGCATATTCTGGGTGCATTATCCAGATAAAAAAAAAAAAAGGCTTGCATATGTTTTTCCTCCTCTGTAATTTATTTCAAATAGCAAAACGTTACTCTTCAAAACACTTCATTGTTTATGTGAGAATTGAGCTAGATAGGCTGTAAAAGAAAGATGGCTATATGCCCTGCCTATACCATCCACGAAAAGGTCTTTTAGGAAAAAATTCAAAAAAATTCTGGATCATTTCTAGGGAATGAGCTGTTTCTGAAAGTCCTTGGCTTGTTTTGAAAAATTTCTTGGCAGTTTTTAATTTCGTAAGAAAACCTCCTTTATTTTGATCATAGTTCCATTTTTTTTACTTCAGCTAACAATTCTTGCACTTCTACTGGAGTCTATCCCATCAGAAAAACAAAATATAATATTATTAAGCTGTTCCATTTGAAACTTTTCCTAACACTTTTAGACCTTTTTACAAGTCGTATAAAGGCACGCATGCACAATTTAAAGTATAACAACAAGAGAAGCCTTTTAATAAGACATTTAGGCTTACATAAGTTTCTGGAATCTAAGTATTAGCAAGTAATAGCAAAAAGTATTAATAGGTGAATCGATAATAAACTATATATATATAGGGATGATTGAAAGATTCATTGGATATATTTGAGCCTGGCTATTCCTATACTTAGTCAGTTTTAATGCCATTAAGCCAACCTTTAAAACTGGTATCACAATGTTCACATAGCACAACATATTATAGCGTCAAGGTATGCATTAAATACTCTAAAAATATATATAGCCAACTAAAATTTTATTTTACACATTATTAAATTTAAATTGTTGAGGAAAGGGATACATTTGATTATGTAGAGAACAAACTTTTTGATCACCATTACTATATTGCTATAAGATAAAAGAACAAAAAGAAGCTTCTTGTGTAGAACACGTTTATTACGATAGCTTTGGAACGACATCGTTCTTCAACGGGCGTGAAGATAAAGCATGATGCATGACAATATATAAAAGTACAATGAGAGACATGTAATATGCAAATTTGATTATCTATTCAATATATAAAATAAATATACATAAAATTAATAAAAACTTTTGAGAACTATAATTGCGGGCCTAAATAAACCTATAGGAATAAAAGGACTTACTGCATAAGTGTACTGCGGCTATCTCCTTTCTCTGCTAGATGGTAATTGTCCCTTTTAAAAATATTTTGCGCCCTCTACCAAACTAAACATGCTGCACCTCCTATGAGAACTCTGAGAATATTTTATTTGAAAAATTCTTAAATCTATAAGGTTTTATATTAATTAAATATATTTATTTATTGTAAAACGAAAATTGCAATTTATACCGCGAATGTTTCTTTTATAAAAATAGAAATTTATTTTCAAAGAGAAATAGCGACATTTCTAACTTTAAGGATGAAGTATGGAAAGGTGAAACATGAAGAGTAATGGCGAACGGAAAAATAAAAAGTGTCCAGGGGCGGGAATCGAACCCACACCCTTCTGCTTACCGGGCATTACTCTTCATGTTTCACCTTTCCATACTTCATCCTTAAAGTTAGAAATGTCGCTATTTCTCTTTGAAAATAAATTTCTATTTTTATAAAAGAAACATTCGCGGTATAAATTGCAATTTTCGTTTTACAATCATCAGCCGCGTTATATTGTATTTTAAATGTTACTTTAAGTATTAGTTACGAACGGAAAAATACGTCCAGGGTAGCCGAGTGGACAAGGCACCTGCCCGGTAAGCAGAAGGGTGTGGGTTCGATTCCCGCCCCTGGACACTTTTTATTTTTCCGTTCGCCATTACTCTTCATGTTTCACCTTTCCATACTTCATCCTTAAAGTTAGAAATGTCGCTATTTCTCTTTGAAAATAAATTTCTATTCTTATAAAAGAAACATTCGCGGTATAAATTGCAATTTTCGTTTTACAATCATCAGCTGTGTTATATTATATTTATTTATTGTTTATATATATATTTTTAGAGAAATTATAAATATATTTTTTCTTAAAGCAATTGTATGCCTTATGTTCTGGAATTTATTTGGTTGCGTTCTGGGTTCTCATCTTGGTTGATGGACTCATTGAGGTTGCTGATGGAGGTTATTGTGAAGTCCAGGCTTATCTAATGACTTGTCATATTCTCCTGGTTGTTGAGCCTGACAGGTTCTGAATCCCCCCACACAGGTTTGCCTCCATTACTGTGTAACTTTTGGCGTCGGGTGTAGCAGTCCACATGGATAAGTAGTCCGTAGGAAGGCCAGGGAGGTCTATAGTCCTTTCTTTATTTACTTCTTTGGCCACACTTTCCAGCTCTCACACCAGGCTTAGCGTAGCCCCTCACACACACTTCCTGGTAAGTGGTGAGCTCCTTGCATCATACCATCCCCTTGAGGATGTCCATGGGGTTCTGGACCTGGAGTAGAGTTTCTATGTTTTTTTTTCAGTCCAGGATGAATGCTACAGCAGTAAATTGGGACTAGGTTAACTAGGGACTCATGCCTCCCCTGCCACAACACTCTCACATACAGGTGAGCTCTTTTTGTTGTTGTTAATTTTGCCCCTCTCCAGCAAACATACCTCCATGCCTATTTAAATTTATTTATGTCACCAGAGAGCTATTTACAACTAATTGTTTTAAATTTTGTCTTCCGCATCCTCCAGTAAATTACAGTTAAATCTCTTTGATTCAACCCGACAATGAGTCAACACTTTTATTTTAATTCAATCAATTAAAAAAATCCATCTATTTCCATTTCAAGTTACCACCAATCGATAAAATTTATAATAATTCTTTTTATGACAATGCTTTTTTTAACGATAGCTATTATAGAAAATTATCTAAACTTATAGCCATGGGTTCCCTAAGAACCCCTAAATATAAGCTGTCTTCCTTCGTAAATACAGGGTGTATAGAGAAACAATTCAATGCAATAGTTGAGATGTTTGAAGGTTAATTCAGCGAAGCACACACACACCGCTGAGAGAGTTCATTAGTGGCGAGTCAATCCTTTTCATTTAATAACTTTAATCATTGCAGTAAGGTCTATAGAGATACTGTTTGATAATATTTATGATATGTTTCTACACATTGCTATAAAAATGATTATTACAAATTTGATATAATTTCAACACACTCACTATTATAAAGATATAACGTGTCACCTATAAACGAGAACTGGAAGCATTTAAGCACAAATGTTTCTTTTAAAATATAAAACAAACTTCTACCGTCCTTACTGCAATGAAAAATATTGGAAGGGCTTGGCTCATCAGTGGTGAACCCTCCCAATAGTTTTCATTGTAGTAAGGACAGTAGAAATTTTTTTTTATTTTAAAAAAGAAACATTTGTGCTAAAACTCTCTTACTATAATAATTTAGCCATTTTTCGAATATCATTCAGCCTCTTTAATTTAACAGGCTATAATACAACACATACTTCAATTCAACTGAAAGGTGTTGGGTTAGAGAAATTAGAATATATATATATTATATAATCTAAAATACAAATATTTTATTATTTTTTAAACATATATTTCATTTTCATTCATTGACTGTTATATATTTTTTGACCATAGATTCAGAACATACCACTTTAATTATTATTGTTGTAAATATGTATAGTTAACCCTACCTTTTTTAATTAAAATCACGATTATAGAATTCATTCTATAAATTCTATATTGCTGTGATAAATAATTTTATGTGTAATTTTGCTTCAAGAGATTCAAAATAAAATCCACTTGAAAGGTAAATAATTATCTTTACTATTTCACGACTGCACCTCTTTTCAACAACAAAACACAAAAAAAATTCGAACACAATATATATATATTAAGAAAAAGGCATCTCCTTATCGTGCAACTGAAAGTTGCTGATGGCTTGCGCCATCTATAGGAATAAATATCAACTATTCTCGTTGATTTTTAATTATTCCAGAATTGGCCAAATACCCATTCTTGATTAATCAAGAAAAGCTAACCACGGACGCGTTTCGGGCTGTTGGCCCTCATCAGCGTGGTGCAAGCTGTACCTCAACGACCAAAAAATTGGTCATTAAGGCATCCTGAAAAATCATGAAACGGGTAGTTAAGGCCAGAATTGCGTGAGGACGCTACACAATGTGAAAAAATAGTACATAAAACATAAAAACATTTTACTGAATATTTAATAATCACAAGGACAATTGTTACTTGTAATTCGAGAGTCGATGTCTTTGGAAAAAAGTGTGAAAGTGTTGGCGACCTCAATGGAGATCTTGTGTCTCTCTACCAGAGAACAATATCTCTTGTGATGGACCCTCTGAAGCGTTCGGGGGTATTGTCCACAAACCACAATTATTCTATGAAATGCGGGGTAAACATCTGGTCACCCTTCTGGAACTCTCTCCAGCAACAAACACAACAGCTAGGACGATCATCTACAAGTTCTCATATCTTGATATTGATGAAGGCTATTACAGATACTTAAAAGTAGTTTTTGAATTAATAATTAAATTTAATCTTTATATACGACTTTAAAAATAGAAAATATGTTAGAAAAAGGTTAGAAATAATCGTTATTTCTCCTTGAAATAAATTTTGAATTTTCACTGAAAAGAAACAATGCAGGATGGTATTTCAAATGTCGTTTTACAATCACAAGCCGCATTATATTATATTGTATTAAAAATATGTTTAGTTCCCATCATTCTGCCAATAACTTATTAGCATTTATAAACTTCTCACTAATATTCTACAATACATCTTTCTTCTCTCGATGTCTTCTGTTTATATAAGGTCATGCTGGTAAAAAATTCTCTATTCTTTTAGACACAATTGGGCAGTTGTTTCATTTGAAAATATAGCTGATAGTTGATAATCACGTTAAGCGATTGAATTCTCCTTTTTCCTTTTCTTCTACAGTATTTATTATATGAAATGAATATCTGCGAGCTATAAATTAGTTTAAAAATTTGTGACTATTGACCATGGAATTTTTATCAATTTGAATCGTTCTATATGTTGTAAATCGAGATTTTATCTTAAATAAATTATAATATAGATTTTCCCCTGCTTTTACAGTTTGATTTAATCAATAAGGAATCAAGGGTTTCGTTTCTTATTTATTTAATTTCTCGAGCTTTCGGGCTAACGTATCCTTCAACACAGAGATCCTTTTTTTACGTGTTGAAGGGCATGTTAGCCCGAATGCTCGAGATATAAAATAAATAAGAAAATAAACCCTTGATTCCTTATTGATTAAATAAAAGAGTAAATAAATTATGTAATCCAATATGGTTGTATCTAAGAGATAACAGAAAACACAGACAACCTTCAAAAACCAGGTGAATATTCAACAGTTAGGCAATCATTATTATCATCAGCAGTAGAGCGTATTGTAAGTTGATCAAAGATTCATGGCGACCAGGTTCCTGTTGCTGGCGGTGTTGGCCCTCGGTGGCGTAGACGGGGAACTCCGGAGTTACGTGGCGTCCTCGGTATACCGTGCTGGAGTCCCCGTTGGATCAGGTACGTTAGCTGAGGTCCCCTCCGTCACACGCACGGGCTGCCTGGCCGCTTGTGTGGCCCGGGCTCCGAGCTGTGCCGCCTTCACCTACGGCCCTGGCTGCCGTCTCCTGTCTTCGGCCCTCTGTCACCATAACAAACCTCCGCTGGCCCTGGAGATAAAGTCCGGAGTCCGTTACTTCGACGTCATGGCCCATCTGGACCAAGAAGTAAGTCATATCACAATATATTCCAAAGTTCGAATATACGCACGCACATTTTGTGAATGTAAATATGAATCACAATAGATTCTAGTAGTTCTTTTCCCTATTTTGCATATTGGTAAGCTTTCTATAAAAACAAAATAAAGCATTTCATTTTAGCCCCCTACCCTCCCCCGATGATATTTTGACCGAAGAAAATTTTCAGATTGCAATAAACAAACACATCGCTTTTATAAAATCTGTTGGAGTTCATTATTAATTACACTAGAAGCTCCATTGGGATGACATTCTCGCTAGAGGTCACCTATCTACAAAGGACAGTTTTCATCCCCAAAAAATACAATTTTTACTAATTAGCAGCTTCTCCAGTAAGAGAATACCTCTCTCTAAAAGACATTTTAAATATGATTTGAATAATATCTAAATTCTATATTGGTTCTATTAAAAAAATTAAAACTATGGACATAAGCTTTTAGGATTGTAGAATTGTATATCTTTTTCATCACAGAAAGGATAGTAGAACGTTTGTTTTATTCATAGCAGAAATATTCGTGCTTAACAGTTTTAGTTCTTATGTATAGAGAAGACATGGCGTCGCTGAAGATTAGGAGATCACCGTAAAAGCAGAACAACTAAAGAAGATTTAAGATAAAAGAGTGTCCATTGTTAAAAGGGAGATTACTTACAAAAAATTCCTTTATTTTACTCTCTTTATAAAACTAAAGAACACGTTAGCTTTAGAGCTAACTAGCTCTTGCTGTTAATATAATCCATTCGGTATAATTATTAATAGAAGACAATTATCGCTGAGGAAAAAGTTTCTTTTATATATAATGGCAATACAAGTTTTCGGACTCAACAGTCCTTCGACAGGTATAACTACGCTACTGAAGTTTTTCGAATCTAATCCATATAACTCTTCTTCTTCTTCTTTCTTATCTCCACACTGGGTGAAGTAGAATGCGTCTGCCCTTTGTTATTAAGACTGGGAGCACTACTCAGTGGCAGGCCGACTTAGCTCTGAAAGAAATGGCTGCCTCTGACATGGGGAACAGACGCCATGTGCAGCCGCTCCTAACATGAGAGTACAAACGCTGCTCATCTTGTATCCCTGAATTAGGAGCCCTAACAGGGTACTATCAGCCGGGCCAGTTGAACCCAGGTTTTTTAGTGAGCTTGTTACTGCTCCCCCTCCTCCTTTTTCATCCGGGCTTGGGACCTGCAAGGGCGGAGTTATCGATATACACTGGTGTCCAAAAAATAAGAAACTTTTGTTTTTTAATGATATGTTTCAAAATATACAACGCTAAAAACTAAAAAGTAATTTAATTAGGTATTTTAAGTCGTAGAATTTATTTATAGCAACCATTCGATTCGGTAAAATTGAAAATATACAAATATTTGCTTGTCTTTATAAGTGTGCTATTTGGCGTGTCGTTTACCCCATCTAAGAATTGTCCAATTATAATTTTATTTAATCCTTAGTTAATTATGAGTTTACGAAAAGTTTTAGCAGTTGATTTAAAATGGAGAGCTGTTGGAAGAATGGAGGCAGGGCAATTACAAGTTGAAGTAGCAAAATGGCTAAATGTGAATAAATATGTGGTCAGCAAAATATGGAAACAGTTCATTGAGACAGGAACCATCAAAAGAAAAGTAGGTTCTGGTAGAAAAAGAAAAACAGCTACCTCTGAAGACTGTTATCTGGTCGTAACTGCCAAGCGCCATAGGGAGATGACAGCTATTCAACTCTCTAATGAACTCTCAAGTGCTACTGGAACGAGAATTTCAAGACAAACTGTTTATCGAAGGCTTCATGAAGGTGCTCTTTATGCAAGACGACCAATGGTCTGTATCTCTTTAACCTCTGCTCACAGGAGAGCCCGCTTGAATTGGTGCTTGGAACATCACGCCTGGACTCATGATCAGTGGGCCAATGTTATCTTCAGTGACGAGTCAAGATTTAGTTTAAACACAGATTCTCGACGAGTTTTCATCTGGAGGGAGCCTGGAACCCGCTATAATCCCAGTAACATCAGGGAAATAAACAGTTTTAGAGGGGGGCAGTCTCTTAGTCTGGGCTGGCATCAGTTATAGCAGACGCACACCCCTCCACATTTTTTCTGGGGGCACTTTAACTGCCCAAAAGTACAGGGTCGAGATCCTTGAGCCCTATCTAAGACCTTATAGAGGTCAATTTGGTCACAGTTATATTTTTATGGACGATAATGCTCGTCCGCATAGGGCTAGGCTAGTCAATGAATATCTCCAGAGTGAGAATATTCGAAGGATGGATTGGCCAGCCAGATCTCCGGACCTGAATCCAATAGAGCATGTGTGGGATGCTCTAGGGAGGCGTATTGGAGCTCGTCACCCCTCTCCCAGAACCCTCGTTGAGCTAAGAACTGCTCTATTGGAGGAGTGGGGTTTACTACCCCTGGACCTCCTCCAAAGCCTGGTAAACAGTATGAGGGCTCGCTGTGAGACCTTGATAGCTGTTAGAGGTGATCATACTCCCTATTGATATCTTATTTCTTTAAGATCCGGAACCTTAGCTTTGGGTATGTTAGTAATAATTTGCACACACACACACACACTCGGGCGTGCGGCCACGCTTTCGCGAGCTCCGCCGTTTTCGCCTCTGGAGTGCGTGTAAATGTCGTTAGACATGCCAAAATTGGTACCGGCGGAGAGCCCAGGATCTGCTGATCTAGTGCCTGGAAGGCCCAGCGTCCTGTCCCAAACAGGTGAAAAGTTATCACCGAAAAACGGCTTTCAGAGAAAGATTTCTCTAGAAAACTCTGAAAATAAAGAAAATGCAAATTCGCCGGCAGGCGACTTGCATGCAAATTTGGCCGCCGCGCGTGGTGACGTCACGGCGCCGAAGACTGCTGCTACGACCAGCGCAACTCCAGCTAGCCCGGCCTCGCTCAACTGGGCCGACAGCGAGATGGCGGAGGTGGATGACAACGAGGGCTTCATCGTCGTGAAGGGCAAGAAGAGGCGCCTCGACTCAACTTCACCTGAGCACGCTGCAAGGCAGCCCAACAAGCCTGGAAACCAGCGCAGCTCCCAGCAGCAGAAGCGGCCAACAGGGCCGAGAGCAGTGCCGCCCCAGGAAATCAAGGCGACGCGCGCCAACATCGCCGACGCCAGGGCGAGGCAGGCCTCTACCAACCACGAGTACTACGTCTTCGTGGAGCTGTGCCCAGACATCCCGGAATACTCCTACCTCAAGGCCATGAGCACGCTACTCGGGGGGCCAAGGAGCATCACGCAATTCCATCGAATGAACGGCCACTTCATCGTGGGTCTTGCGGACAAGAAACATGCGAACCATCTGGTCGCGGACGGCCTAGAAATCGAGGGAACGACCTTCAAGGTCTTCCCCTTCCGCAAGAGGGCGGAGCGCATAGTCGTGGCCAACCTGCCCGGCTTTGTGGAGGACAGCACCATCGCGACCGCCCTGGGCCAGTTTGGGAGGCTCACCTCCATCGCCCCCATCCTGGTCAAAATGGGGGAGTTCACCTTCACCGACGGCCGCCGGGAGGCGTTCATCCTGCTCCACGAGGGCGTAAGGCTGGAGACGCTGCCCACCCGAATGACCATCCACTCCAAGGGAGACACCCTGTCGGCCTTCTTCTCCTTTGGAATCAAGTGTTCCAAGTGCGGCAAGCATGGCCACCGCAGAGCCAACTGCCCAGCGCTCGCCAGGCAAGGGAACAGCAGCCCCAGGCAAGCAGCGTCTCCCACCGACGCAAGGCCCCCCCTCCCTCCTCCTCAGCGACCAAGGAAGCCGGCACCTGCGCCCGCAACACCGGCGAAGACTTCAACCGAGGCTCAGGCGATCCCCTCGGCGCCCCATCCTGCCGAACCGATGGATCTCGCCCAGCCCGCCCCTGCCGCCCTCCCTGCTCTCCTGGCTGCCCCGCGGCCCCTCGAGCCTGGCATCCCTTCGCTCGACCACAAGATGGCGGTGGAGAAGATGACCTCACCTCCCTCCACGCCTGCCCGGGGAGAATCCGCACTCAAACAGCTGCTGAAGCACATCGAGGAGACCCCCACCCTTTCCATCGACTGGGACAAGCTGCCCGGCCTTAACTGCAAGGACGCACAGCAGCTCCTCACCTCTGAAACCACCATGAAGAGGATAGCGCCCACGCTGACAGAGGAACAGGTCGCCACCCTCAACAAGTTGCACGAAACCTTCAAGGCCTCGTGCCCAGATTCCAACTCCACCATCCGCAAGACCCTCCAGAAGACCAGGAAGTTCCTGCGAGGCCAACAGCGCCAATGAACTACCGCGTCGCCACCATCAACGCGCGAGGGCTCGCCACTCGGGGGAGGAGCCTTGCCCTTTGTCATCTCCTAAGGCAACATCACGTGGACATCGCGTTTGTCCAGGAGACAAACGCATTTCATCTGGGCAGCGGCCAAGACCTCTGCCTCGGCTACAACGCTGTTGTGTTGGCCCATCCCGTAGCCATCTCGGGATCCGGACTCGCCTGCGTCTTCGGGCCAGGCGTAGCCGTGATACAACAGCGCGTCCTGTGGCCGGGCCACATCGCCTTGGCAACCATAGATGTCCACGGCGAGGAGATGACGGCCATCGTCGTTCATCTGGCGCATGAACCCCGGGAGAGAAACCGGCAACTGGAGCTCCTGGCGGCGACAGCGGCACAGGAGGAGGAGGGGGCCTGCTGGATCATCGGCGATTTTAACATCAGGGATCGGGGCCCCTCATCATCATCATCATCGGATGCCCTCGCCGCTCTTCTGGACCTGGCCGCGCTGGTCGACGTGGCCACCCAGTTCGACGCCGCCCACCTGCCCACCAGAGTCGCCATGCACGGCGACCAAGTCGAATCGAACCGCCTGGACCGGATCCTCGTCCCTGCTGGAGTCCTGGATCGCGTGTCCATCTACGCGACCAGCCACTACCACCTCTCGGACCACCGCCTCGTGCAGCTCCAGGTGGGCCCGCCCACCACCGCCGTCTCCTCCCCCACCCAGCCTCGCTTGGCCGCGATGCTCCGCTCGGGCCTTGCTCTCGAACATCTGGCTGGCTACATCCGAGAGTTGGAGGAAGACGCAGCGCACGATGACGACGACGGGACCTTCTGGGATAGGTGGACCTCCATCAAGGCGGGGCTGCTAGCGGAGGCCAGATCCCTGCACGACCCACGCCACGCTGCCAGCGACAGCTACGTCTACAGGGCGAGACGTTACATCGCGGCGCAGCTCGAGGCCTCCTCCATCCGGGCCGACTACCCATCGCTGCCGGACCTGGCACGCGCCATCCGCCTCCGACGCCCGGTCAGCGTCATCAGGGACGACGAAGATAACGTCATCGAGGGCCCCGAGCTTCGGCGGAGGGCGTTCGCGACCTTCCGGCCCCGCTTCGCCCGTCCCACCACCGATCCAGCTGCGGGAGCTGCCTTCATCGCCAGCAGCGCGCCCACCACCACCTGCGAGCTGAGTGAGGAGGACCCGCTCCACCGGCCGGACATCAGCCCCAGCGAGATCGCCAACGCCATCGAGCACCTCCCTCGCGGAAAGGCCCCCGGCTGGGACGGCTTGCCGTGCGACCTCCTCGTCGCCTTCAACGAGGACTTCTTCGCAGAAGCTCTGGCCCGGGTGTTCGCGGCTTCACGGCTCCGCGGTGCCCTACCTCCGTCGACGCGGCGCAGCTCCATCTGCCTCGTGCCCAAGGCCCGCGGAGGTCGCGGCCTTGATGGCTACAGGCCTGTCGCGCTGCCCTCGGCCGACTACAGGGTCCTGGCCGCCATCCTTCACCGGCGCCTCAAGCCCCACCTGCGGACCCTTGTGCCGGAATGCCAGACGTACGCCGTCCCCGGGAGGTCCCCGTCCTGGAACATCGCCAAGGTGACGGATGCTGTTGAGGAGGCAACCGCCATGGGCTCGCCGCTGGCCGTCATGGGCATCGACTTGGAGTCCGCCTTCGATTCCCTGGACCGCGGCTTCCTGGAGTCCCTGATGACGTCCCTCCGCCTCCCGCCGGCCTTCATGGGCTGGATTAACATCTTGTACGCCGGGGCGGACGCAACGATCCGGGCTGGAGGCTTTCACACCACCGCCTTCCCCCTCCTCAACGGCCTAAGGCAGGGCTGCGCCGTGAGTGCCGCTCTCTTTAGTATCGCTACGGGGCCGCTGCTACGTCGCCTGGAGTTGACCCTCGGCGTGGGCAACGTCATCGCCTACGCCGACGACATCGTCCTCCTTTTCCATCGCGACGAAGAATTCGAGCGGGTGGCGACCGTCCTCGAAGACTTCAAGCGGGCCTCCGGTATCGCCGTCAACCTCGGGAAGAGCGCGGGCCTTTGGTGCGGAGCCTGGCGCAACCGCGGCGACTCCCCTCTCGGCGCCTCCTGGTCGACCACCTCCATCAGGGTCCTCGGGCTCGACATCGCCCCCAGGAGCTCCGTAGCCCATCAGGAGCAGCATCTTCTCGCCCTTCTGGAGTCCGCCTGCCGCAGATGGACGCCCTTCACCCGCGGCCTATCCCTCGTCGGACGATCTAGAGCGGCGAACTCGCTGGTGAGCTCCACCATCCAGCATCACCTGCACGGGTACCTGCCATCACCCCCGACCATCGCCAAACTCCAGGCCAGACTAGCGAGGTTCGTCTGGGGGTCCGAGCATACGGCGTGGCTTCCCGCCGCCGTCATGGCGAGGCCCGTAGCCATCGGAGGCCTCGGCCTCCTCGACCTGGCAACCCAACTCCAGCTCGCCTGCCTCAAGGGGGTGCAGGTCGCGCTCCGCGGAGGCAGAAATGCCTTCAGCTGGCTGGTAGAAAGCGGTGAGGCCTGGATTCACCCTCCACCGGACGGCACCCGTCTCCAGCCCCGCCGTCTACGGCTGCTGAAGCTCTGGGAGGAGGCCTCCAACATCCTGAGCCTCAACCACCGGGCGCTCCCCACGGCTCAGCTGCTGGACCTCCCCATCATCGGCGGCTGCCGGTTCCTCCGCCCTCCCGACCTCCTGGCCCCCGCCCGCTGGCGTGGAGCCCGAGTCCGGGACCTTCTCGCGGAGGGCCACCTCATCGCCCGCCCTACGCGCTCCGTCCTGGCTGACGCCGCGACCCTGGGCGCCTTCTGTCGGAGGCTGACCTCCGAGAACGCCGTGGGCTTCGGGGCGGAGTCTGCACCCTCATCTAGCTCTTTAGCTGCGGCCGTGGTGCTGCGAGGGACGGCTACGCCGTTCCTCAACGGCCTCACGACCCGCTCGGCCCGACGGGCCCTGGATCGCCCGCGCCTCGCCGCCACGCCCATCTCAAGGTTTACCTCGAGATGGTCGCCCACCATCGGTCCACCACCATCCAGGATCGACTGGGCCTCGCTGCGGCGCTGCGCCCACTCGGGCCACGAGGCTGACGCGGCCCTCAAGAAGGCCCTCCACGCCCTGCCCCATCCGGCCCATCCTGCCTCGGTCGGCCCCTCCTGTCCTGCCTGCGGGTCCATCGACCGCTCCCTCGGCCACCGTTACTGGTGCTGCCGTTCCATCAGGCCTCTCATCAGAGAGGCCTTCAACATCATAGGGCGGCCCCCTGACCTGCAGGCTTGGATCTTCGGCGGGTCCGGCCTTGAGGACGACGCCCTTTCCATCTTGGCGTCGGCAAAGTTGCGAATTTATCGCTACTTTGTACAGGTTGGGCTCGGAGAAGCAGTGGAAGACCCGCTCATCGCCTGGTCCAGGACCCTCCAGCGCCGAGGTTTTCTTCCTCCATCTCCCATCATCATCTTGTAAAATATGTTTCATATATGTATATATTTTCTCTTCTCTTCTCATATTCTTTTTTCTTTTTCTCTCCCTATGATTGAAAATATGTAATATTATCTAAGATGACAATAAATATTTTTTAATTGTCAATTGTCACACACACACACACACACACATATTTCATAATTTCAAATATATTATTTTCATTTTCATATAGCTAGTCAAATTCTCCATAGTTTAAACTATTTGTATACTAAATTTTATATTTGTTAATAAATTAGCTTTTGAGAAATTTCATTATTGGTTGAGTTTCTTATTTTTTGGACACCAGTGTAACTTCAGTAGCGTAGTTTTACCTGTCAAAGGGCTGTTGAGCCCGAAAACTTGTATTGCCGTTATATATAAAATAAACTTTTCCCTCAGCGAATTGTCTTTTATTAATAACTAGCTCTTACTCAGACATATTGTATCTTAAAACATAGTGCAGTATTTACTATCAATGAATCAAATTGCAGGATATATTACCATTAGATCATAGATTTTCCTGACTTCAGTTTTGATACTAGAACTTTAACAGCCCTTGATGCAGAGAGGAAGGCCCTATATCAACAAATTAAATGTACCAACACTTCACCCTACGTATTGCTTAAAAAAATATCAGCAAAAAAATCTAAGGCAATAGCTTACTATAAATTTTTTAGATCATCATTATGTAAGGACCAGTCAACAAGTGAATGACTTTGAGACGAAGAGTAAAGCCAGTTCAATTTCTATGTAAATAACACAAGATGATTATAACCTTACCCAATTGGGAGAATCTGTATGGGGCAAGTTCCTAATAAAGGCTTTTGTGTGTGTGGGTGATACTAGAACTTTGGTGAAAAATAAAAACTAATTGGTGTAGATTTCTCGAAGTTACAAGGAGTATAGGTGTAACGTGGGTACAGGTGAATTAATTATCTCCATGATATCATAACTAGTTCCTTCAGGGTTAACCACCCATCAGTACATAAATAAACCCAACCACATATGTGTGGGTGCATGTACCTATTGTCCTTGTATTTGATAGGAGGGTGTGGTGATCTGGTCAACTACATTATAATATTGTTGAAAAGTGAAAAATTGTAGAATATTTCTGTGATTATTCATCTATTGTTTATTTATTGACCATTTTAGACTCAAGTTTGACCAGAATGTAATAACTTTCAGGTTATAGAGATAAGAGCTATAAGGGATTAAGGGTGCAAATATTTGTATTTTTAATGTTTTTATCATGTATAGCTGCTGTAGGGGGTTTTCCTTTTACATAAGTTGAATATCTATTTGCCAGAAAAGTGATATGTTTAGATTTTTTAATGAATAAAAATAACTTTGATAAGAGCATGATTCCTTTTTCCTTTACCCGTCCAAAAGCTTTTACGATCGTCCTATTATAAAAGAAGCTCTTCTCCCTGACTTGTAGTTTCTTCTTCTATATGTAGATATGTAGTACAAGTACAGAATTAAGCATACTTACCGTGAGTATCATGTCCTGCAAATTACCCTATATACATATTTCACAGCCATCATTCACTAACTACAGATAATTTTGACGCATTAAGGGGATGCTTATATTAGCTTATCAAGAACAAAAACAACATCAACAACAATAGTAACAACAACAATAGTAATAACAACAAGAACAACATCAACAACAATAACAATAATAACAACAATAATAACAACAACAACAACAAAAACAAATATTATAGATTTAATTATTCAATTATAAACAAGAATAAAGTCGTTAAAATAAATCAAAGCGAAATAACAATAGTAAATGTATATGAAATTGAAATTTACAAACAATTTTTTTCTTTATTTGAAAGGCAATATGAGAAGAACGTTTTCAAGTAATAAAGAATACGGATCCAGAAAAACTACACAGCCACATTAACCCATGATTTATTCAACTCCCTACAATTCAGTGACTTGCTATCACTCTCCTCGGGGGAATGGTTTTTTAAAATCCTACTTCTACTTAAGGTAGTATCAACTTCAAACAAACAAATGATCTTTGGAAAGAATACGGAATTTTCAAGTAAGTTTAAGGGCTATGGACCCCATCCGGACTAGAAAAGAGAATTCAGGAATGAGGGATACACAATGGACTATTATATCATTACAAAAGGAAGGAAAATATAGTAATTAGTTAGCACAATCATGCCTGACCTAGCAAAACTAAACAGCGAGTTCATTGGCCAGACCTCTCATCACGTGACTAATCCCAGTGAAGAGACGATGGTATAGCAGAAAAATTGTAAATTTTTGAATAGAAATTATAGAATATTCTTCTTCTACTTCTTCTTTCTTATCTCCACTCAATCACACTAAGGTATCAAGCTTGTAAAGCTTTAGATTTTTGATGGTGTCTGCTGGGGATGAGTAGAGCACATCAATGGATGAGTCAATACAGTCAATAATATGTCTTGGGGTTGCAGGCTGAGAATTGCACTTAGTACATAGTGGGAAAACCCTGCAACCATTCTGGAAAATCATTGTCCGTAGATGACCAGACTTAAGTCTGGAAATCAAAGACTATTGTTCTCTTGGGAGGACACAGAACCGGTGCTTGTCCCTCCTGCTCTGTACCAGTCATGTGCAGCATTAGATTTCCATTCCTGCAGGTATTGGGTTTTGATGGTACGGAGGAGGTCATGGAATATTGAAATTATGGAATTGCCCTCACTACAACCGAGTTTATATCTTAGCCTATCTTTCAACTACAATCCCAGTATGAGTCTAAAAACAACAACAACAAACAACTACTATAAAACCAAATAGGATTTAAGGATAATAAACTAAAGTCCTAAATTGATTGTATTTATGAGACCAAAATAATTGTATTTATTGAAAATTGAGCGCAACATATTTGATTTATTTTTAATGAACATTTTGAATTAAAGACCTTTATTTTTCTTTTCCAAAATTGTAGCCATACGAAAGAGACTTTAATAAACCACGTGCTTAAGCTTATCGGGTTTCTGCATTTTAAACGTTAAATAAAAATATAATTGTTTCTTTTTTATTTGTTTAGAATAAATATTTGATCTCAAAATTATACTTTTAAAAGATTATATGGTGGTGGTTGTGTCTTGTTCATATTGATTTTGTTGCTCCATGGAATGGGGGAGGTGCCATTGCCCTGTTAGTCAGCCACATTTCAGAGTTCCCTGTTCACGGTTACTGTAGCGGCTTGGGGCTCACGACACCGTACTACAGGGCAGTCCCTTACTTGTGTTGCTTCTCCCGCCCGCCACGTAGAGGAGGGGTTGGACTTCTTGACAGGAATATATATAGATGGAAAATTTGCCGGGAGGAAATTAATCCATAGAAGCAATGGGCGCTTCTTCCGTCAAAATAAACGTCAGAATCTGACGCCATCTATTGACAGTCGCCGCAACTAGCGGCCTCGGGTCAGTGACAAAGCCACAACACCAACTTTGGCAAACTGATAAGCGTCCACCTAGAGAATATGGTTTCGGTCTAATGGCCCTCGTCAGTCTAGGGCGGACTTTATTCCATGAGATCCACACGGGATCTAATGGAATCCTCACAATCTACCAAAGAGGTGTTTTGCTGGCGTCAGATTCTGACGTTTATTTTGACGAGAGAAGCGCCCATTGCTTTTATATATACTCGTATATATGATGTGATATCCTGTCGACTCTTGTCGAATCCTGTCGTTGTGGAATCCTGTCGACTTAAGCTGTGATGTGAGACCCTGTCGACTCTCGCTTTACTGTGTTAACCGAGAGGAAAAGTCAGGATGTGGAGAGTTTTCCAGTACCTCTTTGCACCTTGGAAGACCTTTAACAGTTCTCACAGAGTACAGGCAGTCGTTATCGAGGCAGAGTGGAAAGCTTTGGAATGTCCACACAAAAAACGGAGGGACACAGTTGTACTAGGAAAATTTCGTGAACAGATAAAAGTCGAGCTAGGAGCGAAAGGATGGAGATTTGAGAAAAGTTCTTACTGGGCTACATGGTCGATGAGGTGGACCTTGGTGACAACTGACAAGGGCTCCCGCTGATGGTGAAGTGACTATTTATTTCTGGCGCTGTTGGAGGCTTATATAATATTTGCCGAGAGGAAGTATGGGATTTCAGAGGATGCAAAAAGGGCGTGGATCGGAAGAGATCATTGTACACTGGCAACTCCCTGACATCTTCTGGGCCTCGTTCGGACTTCTACATCTCTATTTTTGCTTCAGCTCAACTCTTAATCTATTACAGAGTTTTATTTATTTATCCTTAGTTTTTACAAAGTACATTACATATGATGATGTAATGACACATGTCAATCATGTGTATAATTATTTACAGAAGTGTTTATTATACAACATGAAAATATTGTTATAAGTATTATACAATATGGGGTTGTTGGCTTAAATTACCATATATATATATATAAACACGTATACACATCTTTGTATACACATGATAAACAATGATAAACGAGAATTGTGACATTTATTTTAACAAATCAAATATATATTTATATATAGATGGAAAATTTATATATTAATAAAGTTTTATATAAATGCGATAGTGACGTTTGAAAAAGTATGTTGTGTACTACAGGCTCCGTTCAGATATTCTGCAGGGTGTCGCCAACTGGGAAGATGTGGACCGAATTGTCGTAAGTATCATTGTCATATCTCATTGTTTGTTTGCCATATATAATATTTAGAAGGAATATGTAATTAAGTAGGTATACTTGGGTGTTGATTAGTATTAAACCAGAATCCGGGTGAAGTAAATTTTATGTATTGTCATGTCTTCTAAAAAATAAGAATTGTTTATATTTATAATACAATATAATGCGGCTTATGATTGTAGAACGACGTTTGATAATTTTACAGCAAATATTTCTTTTGAACGAAAAATCGTAATTTATTTTTAAAAAGAAATAACGACTATTTTTCATACTTCATCCTTAAGGATAGAAATAGTCGTTATTTCTTCTTAAAATAAATTACGATTTTTCGTTCAAAAGAAATATTTGAGGTAAAATTGTCAAACGTCTTTCTATTGTTTATATTGTCCGATTCTATTAGAAGTTAAAACCCTTCAAATATAGGTATTATTATTTATACAGACGATATGTTTCAATACGAATGTTACCTGAAAACATTCTTTGACCCATTTACAATAAAATAAAAAGAATATGAAAGTGTTGCGTGGATTAGATGAATAATAGTATTAACAAAAACATATTTCCATAGTTTCACTTGATACAATTACAAATAAAATAAACTCCGCCTTTGCCAGTCCCAAGCCCGGATGAAAAAGGAGGAGGGGGAGCAGTAACAAGCTCACTAAAAAACCTGGGCTCAGCTGGCCCGGCTGATAGTACCCTGTAAGGACTCCTAATCCAGGGATACAGGATGAGCAGCGTTTGTACTCCATATTAGGAGCAGCTGCACATGGCGCTGTTCCTAATGTCAGAGGCGGCCATTTCTTTTGGAGCTAAGTCGGCCTGCCACTGAGTAGTGCTCCCAGTCTTAATGACAAAGGCAGACGCATTCTACTTCACCCAGTCATTGATGGTTGTCAAATCTCAAGCTTTACAAGCTTGATACTCTAATATGATTGAGTGGAGATAAGAAAGAAGAAGAAGACAAATTAAATATAACATGAGGAATCGCCTGATATATCATTGCTAAGAAGATAACAAAGGTAAAAACGACAAGTTTATTTATTAAAGAGATGCAAGCTTTCAGACAATAACATCCTGCAACAGGCTGTAATACGAATACAAGGTATTGTCTGAAAGCTCGACAAACTCATACTTCTTTAATAAAGAAACTTGTCGCTTTTAGCTTTGGTCTCTTCTTAACAGATAAAATATACAAGTATGTACTAGTACATACTACATAGTACAAATACTACTACAAGTAGTAATGAACACACTGATGGTTGATCAGGGTCTCTCCCTCGGTTTATATAAATTCTACAAGGCCGCAGTCAATGTCCGTTGGAGAATAATGGATTCGCCGAATGCCGTGGTTTGCTTGGAGGAAGAAGGCGAAGATTGAACGCGGCTGATTCCACACTAGCCCTCTCACTGATATCCTAACCTTGACATATCCTAAACATTGGTACTTTAATTTAAATATTTAATCATGTATGGTTCCTTTTGCTCTGTATGTTTATTTTTTGTATATATGGTTATATTTCTTTTTTTTTTCTTTCTTCTCTCTTTTCTTTTTCCTTATTACCTCTTGTATTCTAGTTTTTACTTTTGAAATATCTTCCCTTGCTAAATCCTGTAGAGGGGAATCATGTATAGGGCTGGATGCCCCAATAAAAAGGCTTGTGTGTGTGTGTGTGTACTACAAGTAGTAGTAAGTTGTACTTTTACGAACGGAAAAATATGTCCAGGGTAGCCTAGTGGACAATGGTATCTGCCCGGTAAGCGGAACACTGTGGGTTCGGTTCCCATCCCTGGACACTTTATTTTTCTGTTTATCATTACTCTTCACAATTCATCCTTTCATACCTCATCCCTAAGGTTAGAAATAATCGTTATTTCTCTTTAAAATAAATTTCGATTTTTCGTTCAAAAGAAACACATGCGGGATAATTTTCAAATGTCGTTTTACAATCATAAGCCGCATTATATTGTATTACAAGTACTTGTATTATATATATTGCCACGTGGAAAATTAGGAAAGACAAACTTCAGGATGACACAGCAATTTATTTAAGGCAAGAACAAAATATGCATGAAAGAAGTTCATATATATTTTGTAGAAAAGTATTTATTATTTTATTAACAGAGTATCATTTTTGTTGACTTTGCTTAGAATTTTTAATGAAACTGACTCCAAGAATTATTAATTAAACATTATATTTATTTATTTACAAGAGAGAGAACAAAATATAAAAGGGAAACTAATATTAAAACAAAGGAACTTTCTTTTTCGGTTTCGGTTAGCGCCTATTTACCTGTGAGCTTACATAGACTCTGTGGTAACAATTATTTAATATATATACAACAAATGATAAACAAAAAATAAGCAATGAAGGAAAATTAACAGAGTAGCAAAATATAAACATTAAAAATGATACTCTGTTAATAAAAAATAATAAATAATTTGCTACACTATATATAAAATACTGATAAAAAATAAAAGAAATAGGGACATATGAGGGTGTGATGCAGCACGCTACGAGCTACACATGGAAGAAGTGACGTTCGAAGAAGCCGAGGAAGCATGTAAAAAGGATTTGGGACATGTGGCCGTGGCAAGACAGAATGCTGAGCATGATGCCCTGGCTGCTCTGTTGCGGGTTGCCGGGCTGCCCAAGGCCTGGGTGGGGGTGAAGCGAGATGCCCCCGGGCTCCCTGACTTTCATTATATCGATGGTCTAGCTGTCGTGAAGGGCCCTCCATCCTTCTGGGGCCCCGACCAGCCTAACAACTCGGGAGGCAAACAGAACTGTGCTGAGATGATGGAAGCCATACGATACCTGTGGAATGACTGTGCGTGTGACAGCAAGGACCCGTACGTCTGTCAGTTCACCAGCCCTCGACCTTCCAATCGCACCTTACTCTCTCGCTGAGATATTTCAATAAAACTCTTCACTGATGCATGCATCCGACTGGCTCTTATTTCACCTATTTAGGGAACACTTTTCAGTACAGTAGAACCTCCATGAGAGGACACTCACGCTAGAGGACACCTCACTACAAAGAACAGATTTCATTTGTAAAATTACAATTTTTACTATTCAGCAACTCTCATGTAAGAGGACACTTCTCCACAAGGGATAGTTTTCATTTGCAAAATTACAATTTTTACTATTTAGCAACTCTCCAGTAAGAAGACGCCTCTCTACAAGGAATAGTTTTCATTTGCAAAATTAGCATTTTTACTATTTAGCAACTCTCCAGTAAGAGGACGCCTCTCTACAAAGGACAGTTTTCATTCGCCAAATTACAATTTTTACTATTCAGCAACTCTCCTGTAAGAGGACACCTCTCCCTAAAGGACACTTTGACTCTGACAATATATCTACTATATATTGAAAAGAAATTAGTATATGAAATATGGGGAACTGTTTATATTGCATTTTTATTTTTGCAATTAGAATAATTTCCTACTATAAAAAGAAATAAAAATCGCGCAAAATAGTTCCAATCTTTATATATAGATGACACTGTTATTTTCTTAAATATACCATGCAGTGTTTATTTCCATGAATACATCCTCACACATAAAGGCAATAACTTAGAGTTTACAGTATACAATAGAGTTTTTAGATAACAAAATTGATGTTTACATATTTACATATTAACATGGCCTTTTCCGCTGACTTCTCGCACAATTTGCAGATACATGTCTTCTTCTTCTTCTTTCTTATCTATACTCAATCATATTAGGGTGTCAAGCTTGTAAAGCTTGAGACTTTTTGAATAAAAGAGATTTGACAACCATCATGATTGGGTGAAGTAGAATGCGTCTGCCTTTGTCATTAAGACTGGGAGCATTACTCAGTGGCAGGCCGACTTAGCTCCAAAAGAAATGGCCGCCTCTGACATGAGGAACAGACGCCATGTGCAGCCGCTCCTAATATGGAGATACATGTGTTATGGGATAATGAAATTCTAAGATTTTCATAGATCCTGTTCAAAAATAACTTTATTAGATACCGCTCAAAAAGATCAACCAAGCCTATGTTATTTACAATGGATATTATGTGTGTGTGTGTGTGTGTGTGTGTATAGATTCCTCATATATATAAATATAAAGTTTAAAATACAATATAACGCGGCTGATGATTGTAAAACGAAATTAAAATTATACCGCGAATGTTTCTTTTAAAAATCGAAATTTATTTTCAAAGAAAAATAGCGACATTTCTAACTTTGAGGATGAGGTATGGAAAGGTGAAACATGAAGAGTAATGGAGAACGGAAAAATAAAAAGTGCCCCTGGACACTTTTTATTTTTCCGTTCTCCATTACTCTTCATGTTTCACCTTTCCATACCTCATCCTCAAAGTTAGAAATGTCGCTATTTCTCTTTGAAAATAAATTTCGATTTTTAAAAGAAACATTCGCGGTATAATTTTAATTTCGTTTTATAAATATAAAGTGTCCAATGTGGGATTTGATCCAGGTTCTTTTCATAGATTAGATGCTGAAAATTCATGTTAGTTTTTTTTCATAATATGGGTTTGTTCTTTTGATTTGTAATACTTTTTTCTAGGATGAGGTTTCATATATTGGATAGTAGCTGTATGCAAGAGACTTGAATTGTTTTATATGTAATCTAATTTTCATTGATTTTTAACGTTGACGCGCTTGGATAATCACCCAAAAATATATAGATCTTGTTTAATAAAATATTAAGAACATACCTTTTATGGCGGTGTTCATACAGCAATAATAGCATTCGATAAATTATACCTTTTTTGTATCTTTTGGTAAAGAGAGAGTTTTTTTTTTTTTTTGTAGCGAAAAAGGAATATTTTGACTAAAACAAGTATTTCATAACTAAGATCAAACATTTTTATGTCCTAGAAGAGGATTTTGTAATTAAGAAAGAAAAAAAAAACTTTGTCATTGTTATTATTTGTAACGAGGTTACGTATATGATGTTAAAATTTTAATCTTTATATTTTAGAAGAGGAGGAGGATCAAGAATATTATTTAATAAATTAATTAAGTTTTCTATTATTTTTTTACATTGATATTAAACCTAAAAAAAAAATCAAAAACTTGAGAATTATATTTAAAAGTACGAAAGTCACAGATACTTTTTCATTCCAGGTAGTGCTGGTCCATTACAATTTTTAAACAGTATTGAAATTAATTTTAAAATTAAAATAATTAAAATCAATTGAATTTGAAATATTTGTATCATAATTTTTTAAATAAAATGTTATCTACGTTGTTAATTTTTATTTTAAACAATTATTATATTAATATATATTTTTTTCTAATGCCAAAATTAAATAAAAACCCATTTATTTGACATTAAAATATATATATATCAATATAATTTGATATTGTTTTTTGGAGGTCAAGAAAAGTCTGTTAAAGAGAGAAGTAGACTTGGTGTAAAGGGATCCATGGGGGGTTAGTGGGTGGTGCTATGCCAAGGTCGCTGGAGTCGTCGAACCACGGGAACCGGTCCTGGCAGGAAGTCGGCTGCTCTCTTCCACAAAGCAGCCGAGACCTCCGTCTGTGGATAACGTCTGACATGTGAGCTCGGTACGTCTGATTTCTTTTTTACTCTCTTGTTACCTCCTATCTACCTTTTAGATTTTACTTTATGCCATTTTTAAGGTAATATGTATATTTATAACGTATTTTTAAAATATTAGGGGGCAAATATTTTGTCAAAAATTTTTAAAATCAAAAATGAAATTCAAAACTCAACCATTGATAAACGTCAACGCGCGTAATTAATTTATAAAATTATAATTTAATACATATATTTACGAAAATATATTTTATAAATCGATATATTTTAGGGAGTTGTGTGTGTGATTGTAAGTATTTTTTAAATATATATATTTTTAGTTGTGTTTGATATTTTCGATATATGTTTATGAATATAAAGGCATGTAATGAATTAAAAATTAATTTATAAATTAACATTTACGCGCGCGCGCGCAAACGTTAATAAAGAGAGAGAGAGGTACAAAATATAATTAAAATATATAATTTGACAATTTTAGAATCGATAAATGAAGTATTTCAAAATCATATTGTTTTCGGGTAAATGTGTAATAACATTTTAATTTTTCTTTAAATTTAAAATTATAAAGCGTCAATAAAATTCAGAAAAAATGTTTACGATATGAAAAGTAACAGTTATATATAATTATATGGAAAGTATAGAAAATATTTTGTAAATGTGTGTGTGAAAAATATATATTTTTTAATGCCATATATAAAATGCATATTTGAGCGGTCACACTATATATCCTTGAATTATAAAGATAATTTCTAAGTTGCGCCTGCGAGGCGATGAAGAAAAAATCTTTAAAAATTAGGAAAAATATAAATGATAAAATTTCTCTTAAAGGGGAGAAATTTGGGGATAAAGAATAGGTACTTTAAACTAAAATTTGTAAATTATTCTTTTAATGAAAAGTTTTCTTAATAATATCATTAATATAAGTATTAAAAATTGATAAAAATTTCGAATTTAATAAAAAAAAATTGTAGCTTGAATGTACTAATTGCGTTATTGATACTTCCATACTATATTTTAGATAATAAAAAAGGCATATATATTGGATCAAAAATAAATTTATTCAACTTATATCTTACCTTTATGCCTTTTAATATCTAAAATTTTAATATGATGGATTGCATTGTGTTTTCAAATAAATTCTATAATTCAAACTTAATAATAATAATACACAAATTTAGTGATAACTTCTAAAAATATTTTGATGTGTGTTTGCATAAACGTAATAATTAAAATAAAATTTCCTTATTTTTAGACTATTATTATTAAAATATAAATGTTGAAGATATTAATCTGCGATTTTAAATGTTTCTTTTTGACCAGTACTTTTGTTTTGTTTTTGCTTTTTCCTAAAATGTTTTTTTTTTCTTCTTCTTCATTATTATTTGTTCTATATGCAAAGCTTTGTTTTTTTTAGACTTGAATAAACAGATTCAAGTTTATTATATTTTTGTGTGCTTTTAAAGTTAAAACACAACAATAAATTCTTTATTTTTTTCTAAAGTTCGTGGTTATTCTCCAGAGAATGAATTTTCCAAATTTTACTACCAAATAAAGCTTTTTTTTTTGTAAAAATAATTTTAAAAAGTTAATTCCACACAGATATCCTACTCAAATATTTCAAAAGTTGAACTTTGAGCAGTGTAAAGAAGCTTTTGATAGTTTTTTCACGATTAAAAATAAATTTAAACCGAATTTTAGTTTTTTTTTTTAAATTGTAAATATTTTATTCTATATATGCATATATTAACTATAGATTACTCACAAATATTAATAGTGGCAATATCTTTTTTAAAAATCCTAATGGCATACTTAATAGTAAGGAATATATTTATTATGTTGTATAACAATGGGTATCGCGGTTATATTAGTAACAAAACGCGAATATCTGGAATTATAGAACAGAAAGGAAATTACATTTATAAATTCAAGTGTCATATATCTATAAAATTTGTAGCAATTAAATTTTTGGAAGTGTGTTTATTCTCTCCCCCTAACATATATAATCAAATATTATCTCTATAAACCTTACTACAATGATAAAAGTTATCCACTGATGAGCCAAGCCATCTCATTCAATAACTTATCATTGCAGTAAGGTCTATAGAGATAATATTTGATGACACATGTAAAAAAGAAACACATTGCCAAAAAATTAATTGTTACCCTTTTATAGAAGGGAAAATGAATGGGATCTGGTGGTAAAATTAAGGTTATCGTTTTATTAAACTATTTGAGATAGCATTTTATAAATATAATATTTGTCTTTTGTTTAAAATACATGTATATATGTTAATGGGAGACATTTTATATTCTTCAGACAATTATTTTTTTTACCTCTATATACATATGAAAATTATTTTATTCATTCTTATATTTAATTTATTTTTTTTCTGAAATTAGAAGTTAAAGGTTAATCAAGTTTCATTTAATGAACTTTATTTATTTAATAAGTCAAATTATAAATATTAGAGTTATATATCATAATATATATGAATTAAAATCTATGAAAAATCCATTAAAATTGGATAGTAGAAAGAACAAAAGAATTAGGTAAAAAAAATATTTTTATTTCATTTTTTAAATTATCACAGAAGCAAAATCGAATTTTCAAATTGACTTTGTACAAATGGTTATTACGATTGACATTCCAAATAAAATTGCAGTGAATTGTCATGATTAAAGACAAAGGTTATCAGAGAATATTGTCAGAGTGCCAAATATTCGGAAGTTTCTAAAAAAATCAGACTATTATAGGCTGTCAAAATGGCGCCAATTGTTGGTTGCCAACAGTCGGCTGCGTTTGAAGAGGTTCTTCCTAAAGGTTAAGGGCACTTCACATTGGCATTGTCTTCTTGAAATTGGTCACCAAACTTCTATTTCGACAGTACCTTTTCTTTCACACACATTTCACATTATTTTCCAACAGTAATTCGTCTTAGATGGGTTTTGTATTGTAGTTAAATAGTGCAATAAGCCTCTGGCCATGAAGGTTATCATCTAAGAACAAGAAATAAAAGAATAAATTGAAGCTCCTACAAGGCGACACATGACATTTCCCAAATTTTCCAACGCTAATTGTGTACAAACTTCCATAAGAGACCGCCTAAAACATGGATAACACCAGCTTCTCCTGTATGCAGTCTTCCACTGGAGGTAGAGTTAACTCAGTTCTCAAGTCAGTTATTATTTTTCAAATGTGGTCATTGGTCAGATGGGTCTCTAATGGGATGTCTAGCCGTATGAAAGAAAACTTTATCGTATGATGTAACCGTTCTCTTTTTTTTTCGGTCTGCTTTTCACATTTGCATATCTTTTAAATTCTTAGTCCAAATTCTCTTGTTTAACTGATTCACAAACCAATTCTTAACAAAGCTATTATTCCTTTTTGATATAATTTCCTACACTTGTGACACACGAGAATCCGTGAGGTCTTTAGGTGGCTTTTTCGAATTTCCCAATCCTGTAATGACATTTTCACTGATTTGCTAGATTTCAAAGAGGAGACCGCTAGAAGACGCGTAAGTAAATTTGATAGGGGAATGGCGTTTCTATTCTTTAAAAGAATATTTTTCCCTCACAGCGTATTATGTGTGCGTGTGCCTGTTGAAATACAAACTAGAAAAGTGAAATGATTTTATTAATGTAATTAAAGGTTTCAAGAAGATTATTGCTCTTTATTAGAATTAATGTGTGTGGTGACCTAATAATATTCATTATTTTATATACAAACAGATATTTGTAAAAAATATTGGCTAAAAAGTCGTTTTTTGATAAAATAGAAACCAAACTTGATTATAAATAAGCCTTTGGTCAATTCTTTAAATAATAATGTTAAAAAAAGATGTTTAGTTTCTATTTATTCAGGTAGATGGCAGTAGCTATCGTTCTGTTGCATGTTCAGGATATATCTTTGCCATCCATTTGACTATTCTGTTTTCCTCTCTCACACATGTAATGATGATGATAAATAACTAAATAACAAGTCAATGACAAAAATACTCTGTTGTAAATACACAATAACTCTTATGTACTTATATGCATAAAAATTACAATATTGGTCATAAGTATATGAACTTGTAATATTTAGTTCATGATAATAGATATCTAATAAATAGTACCTAGTAAAGCATAGTAAGTATTATATACCACAGAGACAAACTAAGATTTTATGTAAGGTGAAGTTCGAAAACATGCATGATCTACATTCTGCGTGCCCCATACATATTCATACCTTGTAAAGAAGAAATCGTAAAACGACACTTGGAGTTACACCGCATGAGTTTCTTTTCAATGAAAAATCAAAATTTATTTCAAGGTTAAATATTGACTATTTCTAACCTTTTTGGATGAGGTATGAAAGGGTGAATTATGAAGAGTAATGATGAACGGAAAAATAAAAGTGTCCAGGGATGGGAATCGAACCCATAATGTTCCGCTTACCGGGCAGATGCCATGTCCACTAGGCTTACTCTTCATAATTCACCCTTTCATACCTCATCCAAAAAGGTTAGAAATAGTCGATATTTAACCTTGAAATAAATTTTGATTTTTCATTGAAAAGAAACTCATGCGGTGTAACTTCAAGTGTCGTTTTACAATCACAGGCCGCAGTGCATTATATATTATATTGTAAAGAAGAAATCCCAAAGATCAAGGATTATAGCTGCCATGTTGAACATGTCTTCTGACGCCGAAGCTTAGGAGAAATAGCCTACTACTTATTTACACATTCGGGATATATTGTTTAAAAAGGCTGTATGATGACGTGTGGAGCTATTTGATTGGTCGATAGGGTAGTCAGGTAGAGTGTACCGCGTGACATTCCAAAGTCACAATGGACCCCACGACACAATGGTGACATCTTTCCGGCCATCGTTTGGGAAGGAGGCCTTCTTTCAGGCTTGCAGGTGTCGTCTGTCTGCTTTCTGTTAGTAGACCATCGTTATTTTTTCTTTTTTTTTGTGTCAGTATTACTTGAATATGATTCTATCGCCTAACCACAATGTATTTCGACCTATAATCGTCACTTTTACTTCATCAATGTTTTTTTTTTTTTTTGGTAAATTTTATATCATTTCATTGATGTTATCATGACATTGTACCATCCCCTGTACTAATGGTGCCCTAGATGATGGTTATACTTAAAAAAAAAAAGATTTTAACGAAAAATTGATTTGGTATTGTCATTTGTCTCAAAAGGCATGATTTGTGAAGAAAAAAAAAATCAAAAAACTTTTCTTTTTACCATTTTCATTTACTTCTTCGTCTTTTCAGAAAATTTACAGAAATCGGCGATCCTTCAATTTTGAAAGAATTTATTTAGGCTAATGTAAATTTAATGTGTGATGTGAATATGTGATGATATTGTTGCTTCCCACTTGGCGTTATTTTACTCTATTAACGAATTCAAAATTCTTAAGGAGGTCCTTAGCACAGTCTCGTCATCCATGAGAGAATCCCATAAACTTTCCAGGTTTTTTTTTTTAGACGGATACACATGATATTATACTAATATTTAAAAAAAAGCTACTTTTGTAAATATATTTGTGATAGATATAGAAATGAGAGATGGGTAATAATGAAATTGAAACCAAGGAAACAAACCAAGGTAGTCTGAAAGCAAAAACTAGTATAATACCACAGAGACAAACTAAGATTTTATGCAAGGTTAAGTTCGAAAAAATGCATGATCTACAGTCTGCGTGCCCCATACACACTCATACCTTGTAAAGAAGAAATCCCAAAGATCAAGGATTATAGCTGCCATGCTGACCATGTCTTCTGACGCCGAAGCTTTAGGAGAAATAGCCTCCTCAAGATATTACGATTTTACGTGTAATTCTTGCATAGGGGGCCAATGGTAGAACCAGAAACATTTAGGATCAAGACAAAATCCTATTATAAGTTGAATGCCGTCTTTAACCATGTTCTCGAAGATCTGTTTAAGGAGGTGTATGGATACATAAGGACTTTAAACCCAAGAAAGGGAGCTAACACGAATGCCATTATCTCTCGCACGTTCTATTCTACTATCTTTTGTTGAGATCGAGAGCCCATTGGTACTGGAGGATCAGAGAAAGTAGCGGAACTTCCGCGTTTGGGCGTGGTTTATGACTTTGGCGACGCCTTCCGTGTGTTTAGCAATGTTTGCTGCCCGTCTACTTGTTACACATAGTTCTACCCAGAGATCTGCTATCTCGTTACTTGTATCAATCAGAAGTATCTATTCAGAATACACTACAATACTTGTTATATCCTCGATGGCATGTGGGATTAAGGAAAGGCAAGCAGGAGACATAAGACGATAGCTTATTTATTTATTTCATCTCAATTTGCAGGTGTTAAATTCGAGCACAGCTCGCGAGTCACCTTGTCCTGGCTATTTACACATGGCGAGTTGGTGGAGTAGAGGTGGTCCCCCCGGACCTTGCAGGAGGGCAGCTGTTGGGCGATGAGCTCTTGACTAAGCGTCATGGCCGGGTCGTCGGAATCGGGGATTGATATCTCCTTTATTTTGTAGAATATCTTCTATGGTTGGATTATTTGAATTTTGCATTTGAAGGTATAATTTCTTAACGGAAGTTTGGTACATATCTTCTAGATCGGGTTGGTTTAAGTCCTCCTTCAGTATCTTGTTTGATAGGTTGAATGGAGATCATAGCTCTTTATTTGGTCAGACTTATATACATGTGAGGATGATAAATTACTAAATAACACGTCAATGACAAAAATACTCTGTTGTCAATACACTACAATACTCTTTAAAGTACTTATTTACATATAAATCACAATATTGGTCATAAGAACGTGTTATATTTACATAAAGTCGATGATAATAGCTATCCAATAAATATAGTACCTAGTGAAGCATAGTGAGTATTGTGTATAATGTTTTTCTTCAATTTACAAGAAGTTTGGTATTTATATTTATCAAACAAACAATTTATACAAAATTACAAAACAACAACAACAACAACAAAAAAGAAATTTACAAAACAACATTGAAAAAAACATATATATAATGAAAAAAAAAAACTTTATGTTTTCTGATTGAAGATTCGCGGGTTACCACAGTTTTTTTTAACAAGTGTATGACGTCCTAAAAGCCGATTTATAAGCTTTGTTTCGTTGTTATATCTTGCTGTTAAATATTTTAAAATTTTATTCGAGACTTTTTCTGAACATTCGCCTCAAAAATAAACATAAATTTCTTTCTTGCTCATTATGTTTCCCTTGAAGATAGAGGTTGCCGCCTGGCCGGCATTCAATATGTTAAAATAAAAGATACTTCGGCTAGAGAAATTGTTTTTATTTTAAAGAACATTATGTTTTTCTTATACTCTTCATTATTTTTATATACAGAATGAGTAGAAGTCAAATTTGTATTTTTATTTCTGAGGTGTAAATTTTCCAAATAAATATTTGAAATATTTAACAACACGATTTAATAATGGAATTTATTGAAACATTTGAAAGGTTATTCACAACATGAGAACATTGGAGAAGGATGAAAAAAGAAGCACAATATTAGAGATTCGCGGTTACTATCCTCAGGCTAATGATGGGGAACTAGGTAAAAAAATTGATGGATGTAGCCATATATTTTTCCAAACAAACATTCAGCCCACAAATGATCTTCAAAAATATTAGAGATTTATATTATTAAATAATAGAAAGAGAAACTCCTATATAGATAGATAACAAATAAAAATGAACTAAGTTATTATCAAGACGTCAAGGAAGATGGGCAATGCATATTGTTAAAAGGAAAGATGTAAAGGGGATTCAAATCTGGTTTGTAAGAATGTAATCGTGACTTTACGATTGCTTCACCAATGAAGTAACGTTACCATGATTTGAATCTGGAAACGCAACAATACAACCTTTGTATATATAATGTGCGATATATTCATTGGAAGATATAAGAGATTATTATTATGAAGAAAGAGTGTTTTTATATTTTTATGAAAAGTGGGAAAAAGCGGTGCTTCCGATGTTTTGTGGTTAAACTTGTCATCGTCTGGTGGTTTTTTTTTTCCCACTTTTCATAAAAATATAAAAACACTCTTTCTTCATAATAATAATCTCTTATAACAACCTTTGTATGTTGCACTTTTTCTCTACTAAGGCCACACAAAGAAAGATAGAGACTCGACAAATTTTAAAAATTTAATAAGATCAACAATCAAAATCCAGGGTTAGATTTCTTTAACTACTTTTATTTCTTTAACTTTTGGGTCAACATGCTCTTCAACAGGAGAACTTGTGCTCCTTGTTAGGAGCAGCTGCACATGGCGTCTGTTCCTCATGTCAGAGGCGGCCATTTCTTTTGGAGCTAAGTCGGCCTGCCACTGAGTAGTGTTCCCAGTCTTAATGACAAAGGCAGATGCAATCTACTTCACCCAGTATGGAGATAAGAAAGAAGAAGAAGAACTAGAAGTATGACTTCCAGTAACTATACATTTGTATACAGGGTGTACAGTTAGCTAGAAGTCATACTTCTAGCTATCCTTTTGAAGAGCATGTGGTCCTGAAAGCCAGAGAAATAAAAGTAAGTCATAGAAACCTGGTCCTGGATTTTGCTTGTTGATAGTTTAATACGATAAGTCAAGGATGAACATATATTATAAATATTAAATATGGATTCTTGTGTGAAACTGGTTGGAGGAAAAAGGATAACCCAAGAAAAAAATGGGAAGATGAGCTTAGCCATAAAGAAAGTGAGGAAAAAAATGGCTGAAAAGAGCATAGGGCAAAGAATAGAAAACCAAAAAGGGATGTTTTCTTCGGTGTATGGATGACATGAGCTGAAGAGGTTACAGAAACTTCCGATAAACAAGAAATGAAGTCATGGTAGGTTAACATCCAGGAAGCAGATGCGCAGTACATCAGCAATTGGAAGAGAAAGCCTTAAGAAATGGGTCAGAGCTCTTGTCATATTTTCCCACATGGTTGACAGACCGACACCCGCCGCGCACGACTTAGCTCGGGAAGAAAGTCTGTCCGGTTGCTAGTCAAAAAATAAAAAAAAATATATCAATGAGTGAGATCATAGAGAGTTCCTTCAGTATTGTTCATTGTTCCTACTTTCTAGCTTTACTAAAAAACTGTTTGATAATAACGCATTGCGAAAAAGTCTGGTCAACAGTCAATAGGATTTTTTTTTCATTGAATATGCATAAAGTGAGATTTTTATTGATTATTCAAAAAAAGTTACTACTAAATTATTATTTTTTAGTGTTAAAATTTTGTAAAATATATTAAAAATATATAATATAAATATATTATTTAATGCTTATGGGAATATTATCTGATTCGGTCGCCACACACACACACACACACACAGTCAAAAAGGAAATAAATAATATTCAATGAATGTGACTTAGAAAAACACTTTTGTATTATACCAATAATTTTTCTACACACTTTTGAAATACTATTTTAAAAAGTTTTTTAAGCACTAGGCTTAGGCACTAGGCGGACCATTATCACCTTTATTGTGGAATATAGTCCTGAATGATTTGTTGATCAACTTCGCATCCCCAAATTCTGAAATAATCTGTTATGCGGATGATGTTTCGATTGTTTGCTGGCACAAGACCATAGAAGGGTTAAAAAATGAAACAGAAAGAACTTTAAATTATGTAATACAATGGTGTACAAGAAATAAGCTAAAGCTAAGCCCGGAGAAAACCGGCTTAATACATATGCACGGCAAACAAAATATTCCAATGGGAACTCCAAATTTCATAATAAAACCAGTGGAAGAGGTAAAAATTTTAGGTATAAAATTTTCTAATCACAGAATTAAGTCAAAAATTAACTTCACACCCCACATTAATGATATTCTTTGTAAAATCAACCGTATGAAAAATCTTTTGTTTTCGCTCTGTGGGAAGATGTGGGGATTGGATGCTAAAAAAAGATTAATTTTATATAAAACTCTTTTCAGGCCAATACTAACCTATGGATCTGAAATATGGTATAAATTTATTAATAAAAGAAGTAAGCAAAGATTAAACTCTCAGCAATATCAGATTCTTCTTTGGGTAGTGAGAGCCTATAAAACGACCTCATCAAATTGTATTCATAGTTTGGCAAAAATACCTATTCTCACAGATCAAATAGAATCGTTGATAATAAAATACGATTTGGCCAATTTATCAAAAGAAGAAATTAATGTATTCAGACCGCATGCCCCGACTATAATTCATAACTACATAGAATCAAGAATGGCTGAAACAATAGCTAACACTAATGAAACATTCAGAACATTTTTCCCATTTGGAATTCCTTTTTATTTTCGTCCGAATTTTTATAACTCACAGTTCGTCACGGGTCATGGTAATTTTGGAGAATTTCTGTCGAAAATCGGGGCAACGGATGATCCTGGCTGTTTCTGTGGAAAAGAAAACCAAGACTCAATGCATTTATTGATGGAATGTCCGATATTCCACAGCTACAGAAGTAATCATTTTTATCCCATCGAAGAGGTTTGCGAATTTGTATATAACAAAGACACTTATGTAAAATTCAATAATTTTTGTAGGTTCATTTTGGATTTTCTCTTCTGTTTAAGAAAACCATAGTTTCAGTTTTAATTGTGTTTTTAACCGGTTATTGTGTTGTATATACTGAATTGTATATAGGTTGCTAAAATAATTTATTTTGGATTTTCTATTCTGTTTGAGAAAACCATCGTTTCAGTTTTAATTGTTTTTAGTCGGTTATTGAGTTGTATATAGGTTGATAAAATAATCCATTTTGGATTTTCTCTTCTGTTTTAGAGTGCCATCGTTTAAGTTTTAATTATGTTTTTAGTCCCGTTATTAAATTGTATAAAATGAATTGTATATAATCTACTAAAATGTATTTAGGCGCAAGTATCCCGAGCTGGGATATCGCGTCCGATATGTCAAATAAAACAAAAACTAGAGATTCAATTCTTAATTAATAATGTATTTGTTTCTTGATCAGCAGAAAGTCAAAGGGAGATAAAATAATTATCAATAAAAATATATTTTCAAAATAATTTCACTAATAATTTTTGTTATAATATAACGCCATATATGAATAAAAAAAAAGAAATATGCCAGTCAAATAGTGCTTAAAAGAAAATAACTTTATTCATTTCTTGTCACCAGTCAAAAGAAAAAAAAAATCAATGAGTATGTATTTATAAGTTTGCAACTTTACGATTAAAAAAAAACTTGAAATTTATATTAGAATTCTATAAATACAACACTGATAGTATATTTGAGAAATTAATATAGTAATTTTTGTAAAAAATACATATATATTCGAGCCGCGTTTATATGAATAAACATTTTTATGAACTTTTATATATATATCAATTTTCTCCTTAGAGAGAGATTCAAATGAAATGATTTGTTAAATTCATTAGAACAAGCGCATAGTACAAAAGATCAAGATTTTTGATAATAATAATAAAATATACTAATAATAATTAGAAAATTTGTAAGAATAATTGCAAAAGTATATACGCAATATATTTCAAAAATAATTTGCAATAGGTTTTCTTATTCAGTTAAACTGGCACAGGCGTTAACTCATCGCTAGCTAAAAGATTTCACAAGATATAGAACAATATATAGAACCAACAATAATACTAGAAACTCAGCTTGCACAAAAGAAATCAGCCATTGTGCTTTAAAAGAAAACAAACCAAGACAAACAAAGAAGATAAAGACATTTTCATTTATAAGAATTGTTTTGAAAATTGAGCAATCCATACTTAATTCATTAGATAATAAAAAGGCATATATTGGATTTAATAAAAGATTTATTTTGCCAATATTTCGGTTGGCTGAACGCCAAACCTTTATCAAGGCATTACATTTTTGTAATCTTGTATACACAAAAATGTAATGCCTTGATAAAGGTTTGGCGTTCAGCCAACCGAAATATTGGCAAAATAAATCTTTTATTAAATCCAATATATGCCTTTTTATTATCTAATTTATAAGAATGTTCCCAATTTTTACAAAATCAAGCAAACAAGTATATGCAAGATTTTTTAGAAAAGTTGCAAGACTACCTTAGATTGATGTTTTCTTTAAATGAATTTTTCTTATAATTACAAACTATAATAAAAGGTTTTAATTAAAATTTAAGACATCATTGCACCATTTGTATATATTAAGAAAATTTACTTAGCCCGATTTTGTTTTCTTTTTCAAATAGAAAAAGCATCTTACTCTCTGTAATGCGATGAAAAAATAAACATAGCATTAAAGACAATAGAAAGTATTTAAAAAAAAAAAAATTCGTGCTGAATAAAATAGTTTAATTTATCTAAAGTTTTTAATTGTTAGCTTAGTAAAATTTCTCTAGATAAGGTCTAATATACCCTTTGTTTTAGGTTTTTTTAAATGAATATTCTCTTCATTTATTGAAACCTCCATTTTTGTACGAAGGATTTTGAATAGTCCCATGCAATGCAAATGAGACTAGCAAAATCTACCATTTGAACTTGCTTAAAAAATAATCTATATTTTTGATTATTACAATATAATTTTGGAAATATAATTAAACACATTCAACTAAGGGAGATATATATTTAAAACACAAATTCCTGGAGCACAACATTCAACAAACATTCAGCTTTAAATGAATATTATTTATATCGTCCCAGTTTACAGATGTCACCTTGTGTCCTGGTTATTTATATACTAGCCGAATGACCCGGGCAACGCCCGTGTTTTACCCGATTGAATGTTTTGATTCAAATACTATTTGTTACAATTATAAATTGGCGCCTTATATAAATGCATATGTTAGTTAATAACTATAGCCTATGTGCTTTATCTGTCTATGTACTGTTGGCTTCCGTAGGCGTCTCTTACTGGGAAAAAGAAAGAGAGGATTCCATTTGGTTATTAACTAATATATGCATTTATTTAAGGAGCGACCCGCTCCAACACAATGGTTACAGAGCGAGTGGGCGTGATCGTAGCCAACCAATAGGAGGGAGCCATTCAAAAAAAAAAACAAACGGTGACAGAGATGACTGATTAAGAGATGAAGAATGACGCTCGTAACTTGGTGAGTTGGTGGAGTAGAGGTGACAGACCTTGTAGCTGTTGGAGATCCTAACTAAACGTCAGGTCGTCGTGGATTGATATCTCCTTTATACTGAACAATATCTTGTATAGTTGGATTTGATGAATTTTGTAGTTGAAGGTATAATTTCTTAACGGAGATTTGATACAAATTTAGTATTAGTAGTAACATAAAGGTAACCCAGGCTCCTGGAGTGTATCCATAGATCGCCAACTTCCCGGGCTGTCCTGTTGTTTAGAAGTCAGTCTTGGTAGCCTTAGTGAACCAGTTCACCAAGTGTTTCCAGGCCGGTTTGTTTCTTGGTAGATTCAATAGGGCAGTGTTATTGAATGAGGGCAGTCCAATAAGTGTGGCCGTTTGGAATCGCTGTAGTTCAAATGCTGAGCAGCTGATATTTTTTTTTCTTCTAGATTCTAGATTTATAAGAAAGAGAGCGGGCAATAAATGCCTCAGTCATTGGTCAAATCAAATAAATAGCTTGAATTTTCAATGAGTCATATATATCTATAAGAATATTTGTGCAAATTATGATTAATGTATGTGTATCGCGATATTATTTATTATTATTGTGATAATTATTTAAAAAATTTCGGTATTTCACAGAAGAGAAAAAAAGGGTCAACTTCTTTTTTACCAACTTATTAAAGAGGAAAATTCTCACAGGATTTTTTTTTTGCTTCTATCTTTACATTCTACTAAATCTTCTCAAGACTTCCGCGTTACTCCACGTCACTCCCCCCCATCCTTCAAATCTCTAGAATTATTTCCAGACTTCTTCTTCCTTATGACTATCATATAGAGAGATGCTACAGTCAAACATCCTATGAGCGACTACCTCTCCGAGCAACCACTTCTGTAATATCAAAAATGGCTTTTTATCATCTTAATTTTGATGAACTACTACCTTCAGAAAAAATAAGGAGTATCTATAGTTAAAATTTTACACAACTAAATTTACTGGCAATGCGTTTCTTTTAAATATCATCAAATATTATCTCTACAGACCTTACTGCAATGATAGGAGTTATTGAATGAGAGGGCTTGGCTCATCAGTAGTGAACCCTCAATTTGGCGAAACCGCTGAGAGGGTTCACTACTGATGAGCCAAGCCCTCTCATTCAATAACTCATATCATTGCAGTAAGGTCTGTAGAGATAATATTTGATGATATTTAAAAGAAACGCATTGCTAGTAAATTTATTTGTGTAAAATTTTAACGATAGATGGCAATTAAATTTAATTTACTAATGTATCTATAGTTGTTTGAATGTTATCAACGAAAGTAGATTTTTGTTTTATTCTCAGCAGCAAATTCTTCAATACATACGAAATGAAATTACTAAGTACGAATTTTTACTTTTTTTCATTTTGTAGGAATGAAATTTTAACTACCTATTAAGAGAAATAACCATATTTTTTGTTAAATGAACCTAAAAATCGATTAGGAAAAAAAAAAGCCCAAATTCGGTTATAAATTGGTATTCTCAGTTATAAAGACTTTTTCAACTTATATAGATTGGTCGTATATTAAGACCTTTTAGTCTTATACAGATTCTCCAAACAGAAATGTAGGATACATACAGGAAAAACAGTAATAGTATCTTAATGGTAATATGATATTTATATACAGGAAAAATTATATAAAAACAATCAATATAATAGATTAGTATCTGGGTAAATTGGAGGAAAAGAAATTTATTATACATGGATTTACCACGGATTCACTGCAAATGAAGATAAAAAAGTAAAAGCTATTACAATGAATATTGAGATAAGATTTTTCTTCCTGTGGTGAATCTGTATAAGACCGGTGGTCTTAATAAAGCTTTGTTTGTGTGTGTGAATATTGAGATAATGAAATGTATATCTTTAATAAAGCTACCCGCAAAGGAGGAAAACGCAAGAAAAATAGAAAAAAAGAAAATTTAATAAATATAATGAGAGGTTATTTTTATAATGAACCAGCAATATTTATGCTTTTTGGACTATGTTCTATCACGGAAAGCTCTAACGTACCAAGAACAATGTCGAAAAACAAAATGTTTGTGACAAAAAATCAGGTTGGACACATGTTAACTTAAGATGTCACCAGGAAGTGACAGTCAAGCCTGGTTAACTTCACAACTTTTTGTATATTTAGCACAGGTTCACTTGTTAGCACTATATTTAACAATGACTAGTTACAAATTTAATTGGTTTAATTCTCTATGAAATTAATTAAACAATTAAAAAGGTTTCTGGAGATGGGTTTCTTTTTATTTTATTCAAGTAGTCTCAAGCTTTCGGGTATCTCTGCCCTTCTACAGAAGAACATATATAAAAATATGCAAATACTCTAATTAAATAAGAATATATTCTAAATAAAACAATATGCTAAAGTATCCTAATGTATATATATATATGTCGTGATAGAATGGAAGGGTACAACCGTTATGAATGAAAACTTCATGCCGTGCCGTAGCATTCGCCCGCGCTGGCTTCCACGTTTATCTTGTACAGTGTATTTATAGATGGATGAATTTGTATTTACATTTTAACACAAGCTTAACATATTTACAGTTTATTCTTACGTTAATTATTATTATTTTTTTTACTATTTTAAGTCATCTTCAACCTCCCAAAATTTTTACCTCAGTACAAGACGTAATAGTGGGGATAAAGAATGAGCGACAATACTTATTTTGTCAAATTCAGACAAAAAGCCAACCAGTCACGTTTTGTACTGGGGTCATAAAATAGATGTTTCAATGCATTTTTAAAGGGAGATACGCAACATTTAGTAAATGAATGTCATCCTTCCGAAAATGTATGTTATATATATAAAAATAAGTAATATATACATAACAAAATGTGAAAAAAATATATAAAAAGGGTCAGGTGTTGATATTAAAAATAAAAAAGCCATATCCTGACCAGGCTTACATGAACTTTTCTATATGGCAGAGCCCCAACTAGTGGAATAAAAATAAACTCAATGCTTATTTAACTTGTTCCGTTATATTTGGCCAACCCAATTTATTGAAAAATAAAAAAAAAATTCAACCACGAACGCCTTTCGGGCTTTTGGCCCTCGTTAGCGTGGGGCAGACTGTACCTCTACCACCAAATATTTGGTCCCAGAGGCTTCCTGAGAAATCAAGAAATGGGTATTTAAGGCCAAGTTTGCATAGTGAGCTTGGTCAAGATATGCCTTTTTTATTTTTTAATAACAAAATATAAATAATAAAATGCTAAATCTTTGTTATTTTTCATCTCACCAAAGTTACTGAACCAATAATTAAGAAAATTGTGAAAAATTTAAAATTCATTAAGTAATCTTTAAGAAAAAGGCATCTACTTTTATCGTGCAACTGAAAGTTGCCGATGGCTGAAGTAATCTTTATAAACTCGAAAATCAAATTTTCTCTAGTTCTACATTTTTCCAAAAGGATCAGCACTGGTAAGAACAATAAATAAATTTGATTGGTCGCTATTTTTTTTTTTTTAATTAAAAAAGTTGTATATATTGCAGCAGATTATTTATTATTCTATGAACAAATTTTTAATTTCGATAATTGTATTTTGATACACTGTTAAATTTTCTCTTTGCCTCTCTGCTATTTTATTAGTTTTAATTTGGTTTATCCTTAAATAAATTTCTGCGTCATTCTGAAGTTTGTCTTTCCTAATTTTCTATGTTACAATATATTTGTCAATTACGCGACAACTCATTTAACTGAGTAGAGATGAATCTAAAAAAAAAAACGTGCTTGAAATGTAGCTGGACAATATCTGTGAGCGAAACTGGATCCATTCGGCTAGTACTCCATAAAAGTAGAAAGATGTTTACATTTGTATGCACATAGGTTAATTTAGCAAGTCAAAGACTTTCCTTAAAGGTTGCCACAACGTGTATAGCCCAGTGAACATATACTGTAGACGTCTTCCTTGATGTCTATCGTGACGACCTCGATGAAAGTAGAATTTCTTCCTTTTGTCCTTATTTATATCTTGCAGTGCCATCGGGTTTGTGTGACACTTCTACTTTTACCGCAATAACCTTCTTTATTAACTTCTTTGGCTTTATCTTCTTTAGTTTTATCTTCTTTAGCTTTAACTTCTTTGGCTTTATCTTCTTTAGCTTTAACTTCTTTGGCTTTATCTTCTTTAGTTTTATCTTCTTTGGCTTTATCTTCTTTGGCTTTATCTTCTTTAGCTTTAACTTCTTTAGTTTCATCTTCTTGAGCTTCAACTTCTTTGGCTTTATCTTCTTTGGCTTTATCTTCTTTAGCTTTAACTTCTTTGGATTTATCTTATTTAGTTTTAGTTTTATAAAGAAGTTGAAGCTCAAGAAGTTAAAGAAGCTTTAACTTTTTTGGCTTTATCTTCAATAATAGCTTCTTTAGCTTTGACTTTAATCTTCTTGAGCTTCAACTACTTTAGATCCTTAAATTACTTGTTCTTTCCTTTTCAAATAATCCGGCTTGAGGGACCAAATGTATTAAATTAATATCCAAGATGGCGGAATATATACTGATGATTTTATGATAAACATGATCTGATATCTTTATCTCTTGATGTAAAGAGGATTCCTGGAGCCACAACGTACTGAAGTCACCAACTATCCTCTAGGTTGACATATCTAATGGTGGAGTTTATCAGATGTACTGTACTTGGTTCTGTAGGTCTTCAGGGGTAGATATACTTATTCTTAGGATGGTAACCTGGTATCGAATTCCACATTTAGCACTTTTTATAACAAGCTAAAGTACCACTTCTGGTTGAAATATCTGAACATGATGAGAGATTACTGTGATTCAAATAGTATTTAGGAGCAATAACAGTTTACAAAAATCTACTTAAATAAAAGAATACACTTCCGATGTGAGAGAACAAACTAGACTAGATTGTTAATATGAATACCATAGCCTGTAACATATGTAGTTGGGATAAATATCAACAACTAAACCAAGAAAAACACTTCCAAGGACTGGAGATTCTAGACTAAAAGATATCAATTATATAATATTTTGTAAATGTAAGGAATTCGTAAAAATAAATACTTATTGTCAATATGTTGATCTGGATTTCTCTTTTTGAGTTGTACTAAGTGAAGTTATTTTTGAAGTGGACTGCCTGAAAACATCCTACCCCAAAAGTTTCTGAACCCACCAACTACCCCAGCGCTCCCCTAGAAGGTTTCAATGTCTACTAGGGGGTGTTACTGGTAAATTTGGGACGTCATTGGTACTTTTTGGTTTCCAAATGAGAAAGGAAAAAAAGTGGAATACCATCTGTGCTTCAAAAAGCTGTTGCCGAAAGTCCGGTAATCTAAATAAACCCATCAAGGAGAGACTTCAGGAAGCAGGAAAAGTCACAAAACAAATTAAGAAACCGTTAAAAGTTGCACCATTCACGCGAGGGGTGTTTATATATCTTAATTGCTGAAGTCACTTGCTGCGACAAGAGTTCCAGGAATCAGCAGCACCAGGAAAGTCGTCGACATATTTGGATCCTGTTGCGACATCAAGGAACAGTTAGCTAGACCTTGACCTTGGCTGGTTTTTTTGCCCGTAGGGGACCAAGGCGACATTCGCTTTCGTTCTGAACAGGTAAAACCTGTTACTTGGTCGTCTAGCTGAGGTCATGTTTACCATGGGTCTCTCTCTGTCTTTTAGTTATTAGCTTTTTTTAACATGTATAAGACCTAAATATCAGGAAACAATGGCATAAATTTGAGTCAAAAGACGACCCATCAAATAAGTTTATATATAAAAGAGCCTACCTGGATCTGTAAAGAAAAAAAAAATCTCAAAATATTTCGAGAGATTTCTCCCTCTTTATCAATTTAAACTTAATTTAGAAATTCTTGTAGATTATTTATTATTATTTTTTGACCAATGACAAAGTTGTTTTCATGTGATCTACAAGAATTTGTAAATTAAGTTTACTGTACAATAAATTGATAAAGAGGAAACAATCTCTCGGAATATATATATATATAATATATATTTTGAGAAAAAAATCGTTTTTTATTTCTTTACAGATCCAGGTACGCTCTTTTATATAAAAATGGCATTAATGTCTATGTATTTCATCCCTGTATATGTAACCTTTATTCTGTAAAGCTTGAAGTATTGACTGTGAAAAAAAGCTTCTGTCACTTTATAAGAACGCATAAAAGAATACCTATTTAATCTGCATATGCACTCTATGCAATAATAGAGAAGCAAAAACCGTTTGTAATGATATCGGAACAAAAGATTTTAAATAAAATGCATTATCACGTCATATGTTATTGGAAATTTGAATTATTTGTGAGGCGTACTATCCTCAAGTCCATAGTTTATTAAAAATACCTTTTCCAAAAGAGTTGATCTTCAATAACAGTATATATAATCAAAACAGCTCAAAATATAATAATATAGCGGTAGATTAAACTGGTGAAACACCGCTAGGAGGGTTCACCACTAAAGAGCCAAACTCTCCCATTCTTTTTATCATTGTAGAAGGGCAGTAGAAATATTGTTTTATTTTTAAAATAATCATAAGCACGCGTCATAGATAGTTAAAAATTTCCAACAAAGACTATGTAATGCTATCAGCACGGGAATGCCTAGATTGATAATGAACAAAACAGGATACAATGGTACTATGACTTTACCAAGCTCTATACCTACCTATTATGACTCTACCTATTTCATATTGAAATGAATTTAGTAAAGGAGAATTGTTGAATGCTTTGTTACAAACCACGGAAATTTCAAAAGTTTGTAAAATAGAATAAAGACATTGGAGGATTCAAGTTGCTTTTGTGGTATTGAGAAACAAACTTCAAGACAACTATTGATCGATTGCCCAGCATTTTAAGATTATAGAATGAAGAATGAACTAGTTGTTTGTGAACTTAACGATTTAATTTCCGATAAAAAATCATATTTAAAGTTCAATTCATTTTGTAAATACATTCTAAACTTTCTACAAAATCTGGATCTCTAATGTTTTCATGCGTTGAATAATGTAAATAACTTATGTAAATAAACTTTTCTCCATGTTTGGCGCAAGTATCCCTTGTGGGATATAGCGCTTTGGAAATAAAATAATTGGAATTATGCAAGTTTTTAAACTGTGCTTACAAGTGTCTCCCATCTTTCTAAAGTCAAATTTGAAATGATTTGAAAATGTCTTCACTAAGGCTAAAGCTTTGATGGTAAAACCTATCTCCCTACGTTGCCGATTGTTGGCAGTTGTACAATTTAATCCTTAGTTTTGCTTTATTGCTTAGTTAATTTAGCTTTAGGTTAGCACAACCTAATGAAGCCATCACTGCAAACATTCAAATTAAACTTTAAAAATGAGTAGAAACCAACTTAGTGTTGCTCGTTTAACACTGAAATGGATACTAAGCATATTATTAACCAGCAGGTTATTTTACCAAGTTACATGTAAACCTTTGACAATTATTTCTCCTTTAATAAAATGAAAAGAGAGTAGATTTTATAAAACATGTCAATATTTAGTTATCTTTGGGCGTATTTCTACTTTGACCTTTCCATGGGTCCATGGTATTGTTCATGGAATAAAGGGAGGATGGGAACAAGGGCGAACTGGAACAAAAGTTGGGAAAAGACAAAAGATAATTGGTTGATTCACCCCACCTCCTATACATAGGTTAGTTAGCACAGTATCTGGTTAGTTAGTATAGTACCTGGTTAGTTAGTACAGTATCTGGTTAGTTATCACAGTATCTGGTTAGTTAGTACAGTACCTGGTTAGTTAGATTGGCGAATCTTAACTGGATGACACCTTTGATGATGATATAGCATCTCCACCTTCTGATTGTATCATCATAAAATGTTTATTAGCTCAAACGTGGCGCAACTGTAGCCTATATGACTTTGTATTCTTTTTGCTTATCCCTAGTACACGTGGTACAGGCCATGATAATCATGGTGGGTAGAAGTTGGCGACTGCTTTTACTGTAAGTGCACCACATGTCTATACATGTGAAAAGCAGTTCGAATTTACACTTACAAATGTGCCAGAGCCCCGTTTGGCTACTTGCACTCGCTGGTGGGGTTGGATTTTTGCAAGAATCGGGGACCATTGGAGAATATATTTTTTTTTTATCAGAAAAAAGTGCCCATTGCGAGAATCGAACCCGGGTCGTAGCGGTCGAAAACCAATGGTTTAGACCATCCTTCCACCGACCCTTCACTTTGTATTCTTAACAACTTAAGTTCAAATGTTTATTGGGGAATGATAATGTTGACGTTTCCTTTTATATATTAGCACCATTAAGTAAAAATATTATGTTTCCAGGGATAAGTTTCTTTTGTAAAATCTTTAATCTCAAACTTTCAGAACTTCGTTCAAAGAGTGAATCCACACTCAAACATGTAGAGGTCAGGTTGATTGTGATTCTAGATTTCGGGCACAAACGCCTTTCAACAGGAGAAGATAAAGATCAAAGAGATGTGTATTGACGTCCAAATTTATATATACACACATTTGTTCAATTTATGAGTTGATGTATAAGATGCGGTAAACATTACCTACAGACAGTCTTGGTAAAGCAGATGCTAGTGGACTCTCTCTTCTTGATATATAAATGGGATCACTTTACCCTAGGTATGGAGAAAAACAGAAACCAACCAATGGTACAACCTATCGTAAAACTATCCATTAATGGTTCATGATAAAATTCTCTCTGGAAGCCTTATATTTTGACTTAGTATTAATATAAGGGATTTTATTCTATTGAATATAGCAATATTGTAACCATAGTGTAGCATATCAATAAAATAATCCCTTGTATCAGTAATTTTATTCAATAGTATAACAGTATATTCTGATCAGGAGTATTTCCGATGTTCTTCATTTTCGCCTATTGTCAATGTTTGGTAGCTACTTATGCCCTCTCTACTCGAGATGTATATTGACGTCCCAATTTATATATACATACATTTGTTCGATTTATGAGTTTCTTTTTTCAGAGTCGACAAAAATGTTTTATTTTTGTGAATATTTTGTGGGATAGGACTGCGCCACGCCAGAAATCGCGTCCTAGAAATAAGTCAAATAAGTCGATTTATGAGTTGATGTATAAGATACGGTAAACATTACCTACAGACAGTCTTGGTAAAGCAGATGCTAGTGGACTCTCTCTTCTTGATCTATAAATCTGATCACTTTACCCTAAGTATGGAGAAAACAGAAACCAACCAATGGTACAACCTATCGTAAAACTATCCATTAATGGTTCATGATAAAATTCTCTCTGGAAGCCTTATATTTTGACTTAGTATTAATATAAGGGAATATATCCTATTGAATATAGCAGTATTGTAACCATAGTATAACAGATCAATAAAATAATTCCATGTATTAGTAATTTTATTCAATAGTATAACAGTATAAAACAACACTTAAAGTTTCACCGCATAAGTTTCTTTTCTGTGAAAAACCAATATTTATTTCAAAGAGAAATATTTACTATTTCTAACTTTTTTGGGTACCGTTCGCCATTACTCTTCATATTTTCACCCTTTCATACTTCATCCAAAAAGGTTAGAAATAGTAAATATTTCTCTTTGAAATAAATATTGGTTTTTCACAGAAAAGAAACTTATGCGGTGAAACTTTAAGTGTTGTTTTATAATCATACGCCGCAGTCCTTTATAAAGTATAACAGTATATTCTGGTCAGGAGTATTCCCGATGTTCTTCATTTTCGCCTCTTGTCAATAATTGGTAGCTACTTAATATTATACATAATACAAAGACATTATACATAACGGCGAATAATATTGGTATTTCAAATTTTTGCAAGTGTTTATCAAACTTTGGGACAACATTGTACATTATAACCAAGAATAAAGTGACATGAGAGACTATATAGACAGAAAAAGTCCAAATATGAGAGTTGTAGCGATCTTGAAGATTAAACTGACCAATTTGCATATTTGCATGACAAGTTTACCACCAAGGAAACACACCTTCCTAATATTTCTTCCGTTCACAATGATTATAAATAAATGTTTTCAAAATGTGATAGAACACTAAAATCATGTACATTTTCAAATTGATCCAAGCCAGAAGATTACCTTCCAAGAAGATCCATTATTCTATCTAATTGAGAGAACCATTAAGTTATTATTGAATCTCACTAGAATACTTCCTCCTATCATATTTATGCACAGCCATACTACCATCTCCCCCATCATCAATAACAAACACAAGTAGTAAAACAACAAGGAAGACAGAATTACAAATTCCAACTCCGTGCGAAGATAATAATAAGGCTGCATGCCCAACGTTACATAGAAGAATAGCCACTTCGTCATCTTAGGTTTGTATGGTAATGTGGGAATTTGCATATGTGCGACACATAACCCCTCACTATATCTAGGTCCTATATTACATATATAGCTGGTACACAGCCGGTACACACTATATATAAACATCTCTTTGGCAGATTGTCAAGATTCCATTAGATCCCGTGTGGATCTCATGGAATAAAGTCCGTCCTAGACTGACGAGGGCCATTAGCCCGAAACCATGGTCTCTAGGTGGACGCTTCTCAGTTTGCCAAAGCTGGTGTTGTGGCTTTGTCACCGACCTGAGGCCGCTAGTTGCAGCGACGGTCAATAGATGGCGTCTGGTTTTAGACGTCTGTTTTGACGAGAGAGGCGACCCTTGTCTCTTTATATATATATATATATGAATCGCCGAATGTCGTGGTCCATTTGGAAAGGAAAGCGAAGATTAGAACGCGGCTGATTCCACACTAGCCTGTTCAGTGATTCGCTAACCATGACGTATGCACGAAGGAACGTGTGGCCATTGGACATGCGTCGGACCTGGAGGCTGTTTTTGGGTGCTGCGCTGTCTGGAGTATAGGAGTTCCATCTATTTTTTTTCTGTGGTGAATCTGTATAAGACCGGTGGTCTTAATAAAGCTTTGTGTGTATATATACATAGAATACATACTAGGGCATTTATGATGTGATATTCGACAGATTTGACCATTTATACTTACAAGCGGATAGCAAATATTCCTTTAAGAAGACTATATAATACTTGTTAGGGAATTTATGGTGTAATTTGCCATTTATTTGACCTATTCTTACTACAAGAGTACTTCAAGACTATATAAGATTAGGAAATCCCCATCAAGCTGGATTGAACGATGATGTGCCTTGATGGCTTCAATTCACTTCCAATACTCAGCAGGTAGCTGACACACTTGGCCGAAGTTGTCATTTCCCTGAGAGAACCAGTCCATGAACGATGTCCTCCTTTATTTAACCTTCGATAGTATCTGTGTATCTTTGATTTCTTTGTAAAAACATCATTCAAGATTGTAGAGTAAATCGCATAGGGATTTAATACATTTTAACAAGAACTAAGACTCTCGAAGAACGAATCAACGAGTTTTATCTGTACTCCATTTTGAAAAATTCTGTTCGTTAGCAATATTATGTAAGGTAAATAACAATTAGATGCAAAAATTCAATTAGGGTATAATTTTATTTTTCTGATTAACTTTTCTATTCTCCTTACTGTGATAATAACATATTGGAAAGACCTGACTCATCAGTGGTAACCTTTCCAGCGGTTTTAGCCAATTTTAGTAGACTATTGGACTTCTCTATCTTAGTATTTTAGAGAAATTCTTGGCTAAGGTATTTTAAAGAGAACTATGGACCTACGATTTTAAGACAGTGAAAATACATTCATGAGCAAAACCTAAGGAAGTTGTACCTTTTAGCATGTATATCAGGATTCAGATAATAACTCTGAAAGATATTTGATACACAGTGGCTTTTATTGAAGCCACACAAGATAACCAATGTGAACAAAATGCCTGTCTCTCTAAAAAAAATGGACAACCGGTCAAAGTCTATCCATTTAAGTTTTGTCTATGAGAGTAAATCTTCTTATGGCTGGTCCACATAAAAAATACGAAATATTGAGATATATATATATGAATAAACATCAAATATATTTTTATAAATGATGCATTCTGTATAGGTGAATGAGAAGGTATTACCATGGGATTATTGAATGAATCAAGAAATTACAGAGATTTATAGAACTAGCCACATTTTTTCGTCTATTGTCTGCTGAGGTCTATGAAAAAATATCTCTGATATATATTCCTAGAAAACAATATCCATAATACATTCGATGCTCTAGAGAACCGACTATATGAGAATTGAAGAAATTTTTCACAAGGCCAAACACAAGTCCCTCATCAACACAATCAGACTAAATCAGCCGTGATGGTGTTAGTTCATCAACTTAGATATCTAATCCTCTTTTACATTTACAAACACTTTCCTTTTTTAGAAAGATAAAAAGAAGTCGGGGAGAAGAGATTTAAACTCACACTCTCTGTTGAGGATGGAATTTTGCAAGAATCGGGGGTCATTGAAACAAAATTTTCTTTGGAAAAAAAGTGCTTAATGCAAGATTTGATCCTGAGCTGTGGCTTTCAAAAATCGACGGTTTATATCACTTCACTATCAACTCCCCTTCATCCAGTTGTTACAAAAGGAAATTAAGACAATGATAATCTCTCTATGCGCTAAAGAAACACAAAGTCGGGTAGAAGAGTTTCTTTTATCCTCTTATATAAAGAATCTCTTCTCCCCAACTTGCATGTCTTCTTTTAGCGCATAGAGAGATTATCATTGTCTTAATTTCCTTTTCTAACACAACTTTCCAGTTGGGGAGTTGGTAGTGAAGTGTTCTAATTTGTCGAATTTCGACATAACGCCCCGGGATCGAATCCTGCATTTGGTACTTTTTTTCTGAAGAAAAATTTGTTTCGATGATCCCCGATTCTTGCAAAAATCCATCCCCAACAGAAAGTGCGAGTAAGAAAAAGATGCTCTGAATCAGCTTAGTTGATTGTGCCACATCAACATAGACATAATTCTCTTCCAACTTTTCCTTTCCTTCTATGACTCAACTAGAAGTAAAAGGAGAGGACAATGTTTGATAACATTCTCCTTAGTATAAGTCTTCTTCTTCTTTCTTATCTTCATTCAATCATTTAGGGTATCAAGCTTGTAAAGCTTGAGACCTTTGATGGTGTCTGCCAGGGAAGAGTAGAGCTCATCAATGGATCAGTCAATACAGTCAATAATATGTCTTGGGGTTGCAGGCTGAGAGTTGCACTTAGTACATAGTGGGAAAATCCTGCAATAATATGTCTTGGGGTTGCAGGCTGAGAATTGCACTTAGTACATAGTGGGAAAATCCTGCAATAATGTGTCTTGGGGTTGCAGGCTGAGAGTTGCACTTAGTACATAGTGGGAAAATCCTGTAATAATGTGTCTTGGGGTTGCAGGCTGAGAGTTGCACTTAGTACATAGTGGGAAAATCCTGCAATAATATGTCTTGGGGTTGCAGGCTGAGAGTTGCACTTAGTACATAGTGGGAAAATCCTGCAATAATGTGTCTTGGGGTTGCAGGCTGAGAGTTGCACTTAGTACATAGTGGGAAAATCCTGTAATAATGTGTCTTGGGGTTGCAGGCTGAGAATTGCATTTAGTACATAGTGGGAAAACCCTGCAAATTTTCTGGAAAGTCATTGTCTGTAAATGACTAGACGTCTGGAAATTAAAGACTGTTGTTCTCTTGAGAGGACAGAACCGGTAATTGTTCCTCCTGCTCTGTACCAGTCATGTGCAGCATTAAATTTCTATTCCTGCCGGTATTGGGTTTTGATGGTACGGAGGAGGTTCTTAGTATAAGTAAATATACAAAGGGATCATTTCACAGTGATATTTACAAACTTAACATTCCTAAATACCAAGAGGATCTCTTCTAAGGATAATATTTTAAACAATTTCGTAATTGTCCTCACGTACATAACGTCACGCAATTTTTCATTCCTTTCTTCTCTTTCTTTTCATTCAATCCTTTCACTTCAACTTCTCTTTCGAAATCATCATATTTCACTTGATTCTTCTTTCTTTGAAATACCTTTTTTAATGGAAATGTTTTTACGCAAATTTTGTTTTTGAATTGAAAACGCTTTCCTACTGTTACTAATGCAATGCAAACATATTTGGGAAAATCTAAGAGTGAAAAAGTTTATTCTTTATAGCGATAACGGTAAAACACGAGATATCAAAATTCTCGGTTCTTTATAAGTGTAACTATTCAAATATTAAAGGTTTCAAATATTGTTTTTAACGTTATCATAATGAAAAAATAATCTTTTCTTCTTTTCTCTTTCTCTTTGACTTTCCGTTATATATCTGAGGAGATTATTAATTGGCGAAAAAACATGAGTATCTGAAGAACGCCCTTGCAACCTCAGAACAATTTTTAACGCCTAACCAAATGCTTTATTTTTATTTACTTCTCCTGACGAAGACAAAAGATTTTTGTCGAAACGTTGAGAAAATAAAAAAACTCTAACTGGCCAAAGTGTCTATTTTTCATAGAAATGAGTATCTTGATCAAACAGTGCCTCAGATTTCTAGAGATTGTTTTTTTAAATAATTTTTATTAACGTGATCTCGAACTTTAGGGCATTTCTGCCCTTCTACCGGAGTACATAAAAACATAATGGCGTTTATACTCGTACTAGCCGAATGACCCGGGCAACGCCCGTGTTTTACCCGACTGTAGATGTTACAACGGTGATCCTTAGGTCGCTGGTTCAAATCCGGCTCGAGGGAGCCGGCGAGCACGTGACCTCCCTGTGCGCGCGCATCCGTGACAGAGGCCGATGAGTTTGAAATTACGTTAAAATAAAGGTAAAGAAACTCATCTCCAGAAATCTGTGGCATTGTTTGATTAATATCCAGGAGACTCAAATCAATCAATAGAGTGTCTTGACTAAAGATTATTAAAATAATTGCGAAAGTATTTTATTTATTTATATTTGCTTATCCCCAGTACACGTGGTACAGGCCATTATAATCATAGTGGGTAGAAGTAAGCGACTGCTTTTACTGTAAGTTCACCACATGTCTACATATGTGAAAAGCATAAAGTATAAACACAATATATCAATAGGTATAATTTCAATAAGTTTTTTTATTCACACTGAAGATTGAATATCAAATTACAATGTCATACAGAAAGCTGAAGAGATTTGCGAAAGATAATTCTTTGTATCTCTGTAGATCTTCGAAAGACAACTCCATTTAGACTATAGATTCTTTAAATAATTGCAAAAGCTGAAATACAATATATCACTAAGAATATTTTCAATAAGTTTTTTATTTACACTGAAGATTGAATATCAAATTACAACGTCATACAGAAAGCTGAAGAGATTTGCAAAAGATAATTCTTTGTATCTCTGTAGATCTTCCAAAGACAACTCCATTTAGACTAAAGATTCTTTAAATAATTGCAAAAGTTGAAACATAATATATCAATAAGGATAATTTCAATAAGTTTCTTTTATGAGCAATAGTCACCCAGGAATTATTTGAAAAAGTAAATTAGAATTCGGTTAAAAAGTTTCTTTTATTTTAGATTTTCGCAAGCTTTTGAGCGAATTTCTGCTCTTTAGCATTGTTAGCTATTGAAGCAAAGTAATTGAAACATTGAATCTTCAATAAAATAAGAGTTAAAATAAAATGCTTTGGGTGTTTTAACTTTTATTTTATTCGAGATTCAATGTAAAATATTTTCTCCTGTAGAAGGGCTTTTTTCCCCGAAAGCTTGAGAGATTTTTAAATAAAAAATTATTAAAAAGAAACTTTACCCTGGAGGCTTAATGTTGATTCAAGGGATCATATTATCGAAAGGTAGAAATGTATTAAAATGTTTAAAGACTAAATTCTCTATCTATAGATTACAACATAAAAACCTGTCAACAGGTATTGTTGTTGTTGTTGTCGTGTTCAATGAAGAGCCTTAAATGTCTCCATACTTCTCTATCAGTGCAGCAGCAATGTCCACTATTACCATTTTAAATGTTGTTGTTGTCGTGTCCAATGAAGAGCCTCAGATGTCTCCATACATCTCTATCACAGCAGCAGCAATGTCCACTACCACCATTTTCAATGATGTTGTTGTCATTTCCAATGAAGAGCCTCAGATGTCTCCATACATCTCTATCACAGTAGCAGCAATGTCCACTACCACCATTTTCAATGTTGTTGTTGTCATTTCCAATGAAGAGCCTCAGATGTCTCCATACATCTCTATCACAGTAGCAGCAATGTCCACTACCACCATTTTCAATGTTGTTGTTGTCATTTCCAATGAAGAGCCTCAGATGTCTCCATACATCTCTATCACAGTAGCAGCAATGACCACTACCACCATTTTCAATGTTTTTGTTGTCATTTCCAATGAAGAGCCTCAGATGTCTCAATACATCTCTATCACAGCAGCAGCAATGTCCACTACCACCATTTTAAATGTTGTTGTTGTCGTGTCCAATGAAGAGCCTCAGATGTCTCCATACATCTCTATCACAGTAGCAGCAATGTACACTATCTTGGGTCAACAGGTGTTACTCCCACAAGCGACCACCCACCTAGAGTGGTCCACTTTTGAAATGACCATTCTGTCAAAACACCATTTCCCAAACAAACACTTCTTCAACGTTATCAATGATATAATCACAAAACTAAATATATCTTAACAATCTTTATTTCCACCCACAATGGTTATTTTTATAAGTATTTTAAACACAATTTTTTAAAATGCGGTCAATACATTTTAAACACTACTACGCAGAATTCTACTCTTTAGTTTCATTTAATGAACAATATACACTGAGTAAAATTGAGTCAAATTGTATATACAATCATAGACAAAACTTAAGGAAGTTTTATATTTTAAGCATAAATCACTCCTTATTTGCTTATATAACAGCGGATTTCCCATAATATGTAAATTCGAACATTATCCTTTATATATATATATATTAGATAATAAAAGGCATATATTGGATTTAATAAAATATTTATTTTGCCAATATTTTATTAAATCCAATATATGCCTTTTATTATCTAATGAATTAAATATGGATTGCTCTATTTTCAAAAAAAAAAAAAAAAATATATATATATATATAAGAAATAACAGAAAATATTATAAAATATATTAATAAAAATATATACATGCTAAAAGGTAAAGAATCCTTAATTTTTGTCCATGAATGTACTTATAAGATATAACAATTCTGGATTTCTGGGATCAGTATCTTTAATGTATAATCCTGAAGATAGAAGTTGCCTGGCCGGTTTTCATATATTTGTGAAAAATAGACACTTCAGCCAGTTAGAGCTAAATGCTTTATTTTTATTTATTTCCCCTGACGAAGACAAAATATTTTTGTCGAAACGTTGAGAAAATAAAAAACTCTAACTGGCCGAAGTGTCTATTTTTCACTTTAATGTGTAAATTGTTTAATTCGAAAGATAGAATTCTCTGTGAAATGTAAATAATAATAATAAACGGCCTCCGAGAATAGGCTTCGTGCTTATTCTTGGACACTCATGGACAAAACTTAAAGAAGTTGTACCTTTTAGCATGTATATCGGGATTCAGACAATACCCCTGAAATATATTACAGTGACCTTTATTGAAGACATATGAGATAACCAAATGTGTATACACTCATAGACCAAACTTAAACATGTATATCAGTATTCAGATAATAACTCTGAAAGATATTTGATACACAGTGACCTTTATTGAAGACACACGAGATAACCAAGTGTGTATACACTCATGAACAGAACTTAAGAAAGTTGTACCTTTTAGCATGTATATCGGGATTCAGACAACAACTCTGAAATATATTTAATACACCGTGACCTTTATTGAAGACACACGAGATAACCAAGTGTATATACACTCATGGACAAAACTTAAGAAAGTTGTACCTTTTATCATGTATATCGGGATTCAGACAATAACTCTGAAAGGTATTACAGTGACCTTTATTGAAGATACACGAGATAACCAAGTGTGAACATAATTGCTCTGTCTCCTTAAAAAAAAAAAAAAAAAAAAAAAAAAAAAAAAAAAAAAAAAAAAAAAAAAAAAAAAAAAACAGACGGCCGGTCAAAGACTATACACTTAAGTTTTGTCCATGAGTGTTAATCATCTAATGGCTGTCCACACAGAAAAAAAAAACGAATTATTGAGATATAAATTAAAGAAATATTGCTATCTAAATGAAGAATCTGTATAATTGGTTTGTTCATTAGTAAGGTGTAGAGTAATGTTGTTATGTTTTGTTTTATAACAAATGGTCAAATTTCGATTTCACAAACATAAGATAGATGGTCTCCAAAGAGGTCAACTGTGATAAATGGCGACTCCCTTGACCTGACCTCTAACTGACACTTTTTAACACAATTGATAACTCTCTTTGGAAAAATCTGGAACATTTCTTGAGTTCAAATCTGGTAACTCACGGAATCGATGCTGTACTTGACTAATAATGGTTATAGCCAATGGTCTTTGAGTAAATTTTATGATCTTTCGAAACTCTATAAACGATATATGATACACAATGAGTTTTGGATGTATTTTATGTGGAAATATATCTTCTATAAGGAATAAAATTGCAAAGGGTACGTACCTATTACACAAATAGAGTTTTAAGTACTATTAAGTACCTATTAGTACACTACTAACACTAGTACACTATTATTTAAGTACTAATTAAGTAGAGTTAAATTATAGTTAGTAGTGTGTTTCTCCTGTCGCGAAGGGCTGATAAGTCTGAATGCTTGACAAATAAAAAGAATGTACAAGGAACATAGCCCTGGATGTTTTATTGATTTTATTAAATTATAAAAAAATAGCTAAAATATATTTTCAATAAATATCTTCATTATGTGTCTGAATGCTTGACAAATAAAAACAAAAAAGGATTGCAAGTTGGATGCTTTATTGACTTTTTTTTTATCATATTATTAGAAAAGATAGCTAAAATATATTTACAATAAATATCTTCATTATATGTATTTAAAAGGAAAAATTTCGAACCAAGGGGCTCTCTTACAGGTCTAGACTAATATGAAGTTTGTAGTTCGAAAAATCTTGCCTTTTCTACAATAAATATTATGATGCATTAGAGTGCCATCTGTTATTAAAATTCGAAACTATTATAAACGTGTATGATTCTTTTAAAAATTAAACAATTTCCTTTGGAGTAAGGGCAGTAAAAATTGTTTAATTTTTAAAAGAATCATACGCGTCTATAATAGTTTAGAATTTTCATACAATAAATATATTTATATTTTAAATAATATTTTTAATTCTACTTTTAATTCCACTAGTTTTTTTTTTTTTGCTTATCCCTAGTACACGTGGTACAGGCCATGATAATCATGGTGGGTAGTTAGCGACTGCTTTTACTGTAAGTGCACCACATGTCTACACATGTGAAAAGCAGTTCGACTTTGCACTTACTAATGCCAGAGCCCCGTTTGGTTACTTGCACTCACTGGTGGGGTTGGACTTTTGCAAGAATCGGGGGTCATTGGAGCATTTTTTTTTTCTTTAAACAGAAAAAAGTGTCCAATGCGGGTTCGAACCCGGGTCCTAGTGGTCGAAAACCAAACGGTTTAACCAGCCTTCCACCGACCCCCAATTCCACTAGTTACTAATTCTAGTAACATATCCATATACCCTCATAGACAACACTTAAGGAAATGGATAGTCTTTGACCGGTTGTCTATTTTTTCGAAAGAGACAGAGACAATTTTATTCACACTTGGTTATCTCGTGTGTCTTCAATAAAGGTCACTGTAATATCCTTCAGAGTTATTGTCTGAATCCCGATATACATACTAAAAGGTACAACTTCTTTAAGTTTTGTCCATGAGTGTATATACGCTTGGTTATCTCGCGTGTCTTCAATAAAGGTCACTGTAATATCTTTCTGAGTTACAAAAGGTACAACTTCCTTAAGTTTTGTCCATGAGTGTATAAGCACTTGGTTATCTCGTGTGTATTCAATATAGGTCACTGTGTGAATCAAATATCTTTCAGAGTTATTATCTGAATCCCAATATATATGTTAAGAGTTACAACTTCCTTAAGTTTTGTCCATGAGTGTATACACACTTGGTTATCTCGTGTGTCTTCAATAAAGGTCACTGTAATATCTTTCAGAGTTATTGTCTGAATCCCAATATACATACTAAAAGGTAATAAAGTCGGTTTTACGGGCGAAGATTTTACGTGACAACGGTAGAATATTTATTGATATGAATATAATTAAATTGCACAATAGGAACAAGGAATTGAATGAAAATAAGAATTGCACAAATTTTAACTATAGAAATATATTTTGTTTACTAAAACATTGTACATGTAAACTTAAACTTACCTAATTCCTATTTGAGTGTTTAAGGAAGTGTTTCTGCTGTAATGTGTCTTGCGAAAGTCAAGTCGATAGTTGTTCCTTTTAACGTAGTTGACTTAGAAACGTTTGATACGCAACCAAGATTATACGTATTTTTCATGAAATTAAGAAACGAGTTGTCAGGCTTTACGTTTTGTTAAAATCACCACACAGAAGAATCGGTATACTAGAATCAACTTGCACGAACGGTGGCACGTACTGGCTGTTGTGAATGTACGGACCGAGTCCTTGCCATAGTAACATTCCAATATCCTGCATACTAGCTCCTGGATGAATATATACAGCACCGAGTATAAACTTGAAGCTAGTATTAGCGGCGAAGCAAGTAACTTCAGTCATGCACATGTCACCCTTGGTTTTAATGACACGAGTTACGTCTGTAATCGCAACTTGGAACACTTCCGCAGTAGATGTCGATGATAATTTACGATAGATCGCCACTCCACCAGCCGCGTTGGTATTTGAAAATCAAAACACTTATTCAGATCGAAGGTTCAAATTTTTGCTAAATAAATTTGAAATTAAATAAAATTTGTAATTGTAAATGATGAAGTTGAAAATTAAGACATTTACTTAAATTAGATTTTAAAATTCTTGCTCAACACAGTTTAAATAAAGTTTTCTTATATCTGCCACTTTTTCTTAATATTTGTAATTTTAAAGAATCAATTCGAAAATCAAAACATTTATTCAGATCGAAGGTTCAAATTTTTGCTAAATAAATTTGAAACTATTTAAAATTAGTAAAATAATAATTAATTAATTAATTAATTTTAAACTAATAATTTACACCACACGTGTGAACTTGTATTATGACGCTTTCTTGTTTTTCCAACGCCAAGAACGTTCGAGAAAGACAAAGACAGAGACAAGCATGCGCCGATTCAATGCGCCTAATTCTCTAGCGCTGCGCGCGCAGCTGCGCGCGCAGCACTCTCGTTCGGTGACTCATCGTAACGTTACCGGGCGTTACACTTTTTCATAAGTGACTCCCAGCCGCAACCTAATTTAAGACGTTGTCACGTCAAAACTTCCTTAAGTTTTGTCTATGAGTGTATACATACTTGGTTATCTCGTGTGTCTTCAATAAAGTTCAATGTAATATCTTACAGAGTTATTGTCTGAATTCCGATATACATACTAAAAGGTACAACTTCCTTAAATTTTGTCCATGAGTGTATACATACTTGGTTATCTCGTGTGTCTTCAATAAAGTTCAATGTAATATCTTACAGAGTTATTGTCTGAATTCCGATATACATACTAAAAGGTACAACTTCCTTAAATTTTGTCCATGAGTGTATACATACTTGGTTATCTCGTGTGTCTTCAATAAAGTTCAATGTAATATCTTACAGAGTTATTGTCTGAATTCCGATATACATACTAAAAGGTACAACTTCCTTAAATTTTGTCCATGAGTGTATACATACTTGGTTATCTCGTGTGTCTTCAATAAAGGTCACTGTAATATCTTACAGAGTTATTGTCTGAATCCCGATATACATACTAAAAGGTAAAACTTCCTTAAATTTTGTCCATGAGTGTATACATACTTGGTTATCTCGTGTGTCTTCAATAAAGGTTACTGTAATATCTTACAGAGTTATTGTCTGAATCCCGATATACATACTAAAAGGTACAACTTCCTTAAGTTTTGTCCATGAGTGTATACATACTTGGTTATCTCGCGTGTCTTCAATAAAGGTCACTGTAATATCTTACAGAGTTATTGTCTGAATCCCGATATACATACTAAAAGGTAAAACTTCCTTAAGTTTTGTCTATGAGTGTATACATACTTGGTTATCTCGTGTGTCTTCAATAAAGGTCACTGTAATATCTTACAGAGTTATTGTCTGAATCCCGATATACATACTAAAAGGTAAAACTTCCTTAAGTTTTGTCTATGAGTGTATACATACTTGGCTATCTCGTGTGTCTTCAATAAAGGTCACTGTAATATCTTACAGAGTTATTGTCTGAATCCCGATATACATACTAAAAGGTACAACTTCCTTAAGTTTTGTCCATGAGTGTAAATATCTAATATAATCTCTTTCTAATTCTTTATTTTTGGACGTTTCGGTGACCTATTACCACCTAGTGTGTTTCTCCTGTCGCTAAGGGCTGAGAAGTCTGAATGCTTGACAAATAAAAAGAATGTACAAGAAACTTAGCCCTGAATGTTTTATTGATTTTATTAAAAAATATTTTCAATAAATATCTTCATTATGTTTCTGAATGCTTGACAAATAAAAACTACATGCGAAATGTAGCCCTGGATACTTTATTGATTTTTTTTATCATATTATTAAAAAAATAGCTAAAATATATTTACAATAAATATCTTCATTATATGTATTTAAAAGGAAAATTATCGAACCAAAAGGCTCTCTTACAAGTCTAGACTAATATGAAGTTTGTAGTTCGAAAAATTTCCTTTTCTACAATAAATATTATGATGCATTAGAGTGCCATCTGTTATTAAAATTCGAAACTATTATAAACGTGTATGATTATTTTAAAAATTAAACAATTTCCTTTGGAGTAAGGGCAGTAAAAATTGTTTAATTTTTAAAAAAATCATACGCGTTTATAATAGTTTAGAATTTTCATACAATAAATATATTTATATTTTAAATAATATTTTTAATTCTACTTTTAATTCCACTAGTTACTAATTCTAGTAACATATCCATATACACTCATGGAAATGGATAGTCTTTGACCGGTTGTCTATTTTTTCGAAAGAGACAATTTTGTTCACACTTGGTTATCTAGTGTGTCTTCAATAAAGGTCACTGTGTATCAAATATCCTTCAGAGTTATTGTTTGAATCCCGATATAAATACTAAAAGGTACAACTTTCTTAAGTTTTGTCCATGAGTGTATATACACTTGTTTATCTCGTGTGTCTTCAATAAAGGTCACTGTAATATCTTTCAGAGTTATTATCTGAATCCCGATATACGTGCTGAAAGGTACAACTTCCTTAAGTTTTGTCCATGAGTGTATACACACTTGGTTATCTCGCGTGTCTTCAATAAAGGTCACTGTAATATCTTTCAGAGTTATTGTCTGAATCCCGATATACATGCTGAAAGGTACAACTTCCTTAAGTTTTGTCCATGAGTGTATACGCACTTGGTTATCTCGCGTGTCTTCAATAAAGGTCACTGTAATATCTTTCAGAGTTATTGTCTGAATCCCGATATACATGCTGAAAGGTACAACTTCCTTAAGTTTTGTCCATGAGTGTTTACACACTTGGTTATCTCGCGTGTCTTCAATAAAGGTCACTGTAATATCTTTCAGAGTTATTGTCTGAATCCCGATATACATGCTGAAAGGTACAACTTCCTTAAGTTTTGTCCATGAGTGTATACGCACTTGGTTATCTCGCGTGTCTTCAATAAAGGTCACTGTAATATCTTTCAGAGTTATTGTCTGAATCCCGATATACATGCTGAAAGGTACAACTTCCTTAAGTTTTGTCCATGAGTGTATACGCACTTGGTTATCTCGCGTGTCTTCAATAAAGGTCACTGTAATATCTTTCAGAGTTATTGTCTGAATCCCGATATACATGCTGAAAGGTACAACTTCCTTAAGTTTTGTCCATGAGTGTTTACACACTTGGTTATCTCGCGTGTCTTCAATAAAGGTCACTGTAATATCTTTCAGAGTTATTGTCTGAATCCCGATATACATGCTGAAAGGTACAACTTCCTTAAGTTTTGTCCATGAGTGTATACGCACTTGGTTATCTCGCGTGTCTTCAATAAAGGTCACTGTAATATCTTTCAGAGTTATTGTCTGAATCCCGATATACATGCTGAAAGGTACAACTTCCTTAAGTTTTGTCTATGAGTGTATACACACTTGGTTATCTCGCGTGTCTTCAATAAAGGTCACTGTAATATCTTTCAGAGTTATTGTCTGAATCCCGATATACGTGCTGAAAGGTACAACTTCCTTAAGTTTTGTCCATGAGTGTATACACACTTGGTTATCTCGCGTGTCTTCAATAAAGGTCACTGTAATATCTTTCAGAGTTATTGTCTGAATCCCGATATACATACTAAAAGGTACAACTTCCTTAAGTTTTGTCCATGAGTGTATATACACTTGTTTATCTCGTGTGTCTTCAATAAAGGTCACTGTAATATCTTTCAGAGTTATTGTCTGAATCCCGATATACATGCTGAAAGGTACAACTTCCTTAAGTTTTGTCCATGAGTGTATACGCACTTGGTTATCTCGCGTGTCTTCAATAAAGGTCACTGTAATATCTTTCAGAGTTATTGTCTGAATCCCGATATACATGCTGAAAGGTACAACTTCCTTAAGTTTTGTCTATGAGTGTATACACACTTGGTTATCTCGCGTGTCTTCAATAAAGGTCACTGTAATATCTTTCAGAGTTATTATCTGAATCCCGATATACATGCTAAAAGGTACAACTTCCTTAAGTTTTGTCCATAAGTGTATACGCACTTGGTTATCTCGCTTGTCTTCAATAAAGGTCACTGTAATATCTTTCAGAGTTATTGTCTGAATCCCGATATACATGCTGAAAGGTACAACTTCCTTAAGTTTTGTCTATGAGTGTATACGCACTTGGTTATCTCGCGTGTCTTCAATAAAGGTCACTGTAATATCTTTCAGAGTTATTGTCTGAATCCCGATATACATGGTGAAAGGTACAACTTCCTTAAGTTTTGTCCATGAATTTAAATATCTAATATAACTTTCTGATATTTTATTTTTGACGTTTCGATGACCCACTACCATCTTTTAAAAGGAAAAACTAATCTTTTTTTCTAAAATTATAAACTCAAAAGGAGCTTCTTCTATTATATCTATCTTTTATAGAAGAAGCTCCTTTTTAGTTTATAATCTTACAAAATAGTTATGGAATTCGAAAGTTGATGTCTACACAAAAACCAATCTTATAAATGTTAAATATAAACTACACACACAAAAAGATATTTAGAAGTGAGACGAGAGACTTTCGCTTCCAAATATACTCTATAACAAAAAAATCGACGCACCAAGAAGCAGTTGTCCGATTTATATGAAAATACGTATACAAAGAGGTTTCGACCAAACATGCAAATGATTGAAATGATTTTAATCGTTTTTTTCCCTATACATGCTATTTACATACACCAATTTTTGTCCTAATCTGACAACTCCTTCTTGGTGCGTCGAATTTTTTGTTATACAGTGTATTTCAGGCGATTATTCACGTAGGAATTTCCAACGTAAACCTGACATACATCCGGGAAATATCCAAATAATAAAAAACTGTTTTGACTAATTAGCGAACACTCTTTACGTTTAAGGAACCTGCAAATGATTTATTCAAGTAAGAAAAAGTCAAGGAAAGAGAGAGAGATAACTGTGCCTGGTGTGGAAACCATTATTTTTTAAGCCATCAATCTGACTATATATATTTATTATATAATCTAAAATGCAATTATTTTATTTTTTACAAACATATAATTTTTTTTCATTCATTGATTATTCTACATTTTTTTAATCATAGATTTAGAATATAACACTTTTTGGATATTGTTGTAAATATTTATTAGTTAACCCTACCTTTTTTTAAAATTCACGAATATAGAATTCATTTTATAAATTCTATATTACTGTGATAAATAATTTTATATGTAATTTTACTTCAAGTAATTCAAAATATAAACTACTTGATAAGTAAATAACTATCTTTTCCTTTTTCACGACTGCACCTCAATTCTCTATCTTTTTCAACAACAAAACAAAATATTCATAATATATATGTAGTTCGAATTCTCGAAAATGGCTCTAACGATTTCGGCCAAATTTTTTATATGGAGTTCTTTGAATTATGAATTCATCTAAATAGGTATTTTTTCAAGTACAGTAGTTAACTGTCTTTATTTCCACAGTAGAAATCTTGTAGTAAGACTTTATCCAATCCATTTCCAATTCTTGTTTTTCTGACACGATATTTGTTTCAGTGAGGCATATAGAGATAGGTATTATCTCTAGCAAAATATGATATCACTGGTCAATTCCTTGTAAATTTTTGCATCACTTCATATTACTAACGATGATTTTTGATGCCAATTATGAAAAATTTTGAATCTATAAATATAAATTTTTTAGTAGTTCTGAGCTAAACTCAGATAAATCACTAATGACATTATAAATTGAAAGTATCCAGGTATATTTGGAGAGATTTTTTTATATATAAGTTTATTATATTTAAAATACATGTACAGCTATATATAAACGTTTCTCTCTTTTCTGATTAATTCTTTTATAGTTAAATATTGTTTTTTAGCTTCTAGTATAAATGTAATTGTGATAGCATAGTGGTATATAACCTATAGATTTTTGAAGACCAGAATTATAGTGAAGCAAGAAGTTGAATATTCTTTGAGTTTGAAAGCTTGTAAAAAAAAATAGGAACTTTCCCTCTATTATTAATTTGTTTATTTTTTCTTGGTCGTCTGTTTTTGCACAAGTTGAATCAGGTTAGAACGATGTATGTAAATAAGATGATTCTTTTATTGCCTTAAATACGAGGTAATTAACTCGTTTCTCTCTCTATATCTAAATATGTTTAAAGTTTAATAAATTGGGTTTTATAAATCTGAGAGTTGTCTTCAAAAACGATCCAACATATAGTTTTAATCCTGCATTGGACATCTTTGGACATTGAATATCTTCTTTTTTTCTTCCAATAAAAGAATCCCTTGTGTCAATATTAAGATGAAAACATCAGAATTCTAGGGATACGTTTCTTCCCCCTGAAAACCTGATGTTTTTACCTTAATCATTTTTCTCTATTTAAAAATAGGAAATTTATTCTTAATGGCCTCTAAACTTGTACATGTTCAACGAAACTACCAGTAATTGTAACTAACCAAACAAGTTTCTTACATCCTCTCCCATTACCTGCTTAATTGTACAGCCCTTGATGCAGAGAATACGGCCCTATATCAACAAATTAAATGTACCAACACTACGTATTGCTTTCAAAAATATCAGAAAACAAATCTAAGGCAATAGCTTACTATAAATTTTTAAGATCATCATTATGTAAGGACCAGTCAACAAGTGAATGACTTTGAGACGAAGAGTAAAACCAGTTCAATTTCTATGTAAATAACACAAGATGATTATTACCTTACCCAATTGGGAAAATATGTAGAGGCAAGTCCCTAATAAAAGGCTTTTGTGCGTGTGTGTTTCTTACATCCTGAAAAAGCAAATGTCAAACTGCTATGAAAATTCGAAACTATTATAGACGCGTATGATTTTTTTAAAAAGTAAACAATTTCTGCTGTCCTTATTGCAATGGAAAAATTAACAGATGACGCGCTAATACATCATAAACTGCTATCTACTTATGTATATAGGTGGAATACTTATAGTAGTCGCAAGCTGTTACTTATCATGATCATCATGGCTTGTACCATGTGTTGTTGTCGTATCCAATGAAGAGCCTCAGATGTCTCCATGTATCTCCACCACAGCAGCAGCAATGTCCACTATCTTTGCTCTTCATTGTAAAATGGGTGCCGTTGCCACGTTAGTCACCTTGGAAACGAATCAGAATTTGGTCGAATATTCCAAGGGTCCAGGGGACCCGCAGGGAGGTGTGGTCGGACTTCTCCCCCTCCCATACCATGTATATTTAGGACAAATAACAAGAAATATATTGCGTATATTAATTAAATAAGACAACATGTTTCAGGAGATAAGTTTCTTTTCATCTCTAATGGAATCTCTCAAGCTTTCGGGTATTACCTCCTTTTACAGGAGTACAACAATGAACAATAATACATATTACGTATACACCTATCCCCCGATTTACACGGTAGATACGTTCCTGAGAAAAAACGTGTAAATCGGGGGATATGTATACACAGAAATAAAAATAAAATACATTGACAGGTTAAAATATGTAGTCAGCACATAAGCTCGGGATTCCTCGTGAGATATGTAAACAGCGCATGTGTTCAATCACAGTAGCATTTAGTATAGTGCGATAAAAACAAAAACAAAAAACTTATTTGGAAAACCGTGTAAAAGCGACAACGTGTAAAAAAAGTACCGTGTAAATCGGGGGATAGGTGTATTTTGACAAAATTAATAAGGAATCTAGGGCTTGGTTTATTTTCATAATTATTTTATTTCTCGAGTAACACGGAGACACCAGAGAAGTACCATTTCACAAAGAAGTTCTGGTGTATCCGTGTTGAAGGGCATATTAGCCCGAAATTTCGAGAAATTAAAAGAATTATGAAAATAAACCAAACCTTATTGATTTATAGATAAAGAATTCTTCCTGATTTGAAAATTAGACGAAAAAACATGAGATAAAGGAAGACAAGTTTCTTTTATTGATGCATAGGCGCAAGCTTTCGGGTAAAAACCCTTCAACAGGCGAGCAATGAAGCGCGACTTATAAAAACTATGGTACAAATGGTAGGAAGGAATATATATATATATATATTCCTTCCTACCATTTGTACCATACTTCTTACAAGTCGCGCTTCATTGCTCGCCTGTTGAAGGGTTTTTACCCGAAAGCTTGCACCTATGCATCAATAAAAGAAACTCGTCTTCCTTTATCATGTTTTTTTCGTCTAACTTATTGATTTAGTTAAAATGTAAAAGCAGGAAGAAATCTTTATTACATTGCATATACAGTTAAACCTGTCTATAGCGCCCCCTCTTGGGACTCACCAAAATAGGGTGCTATAGAGAGGGGGCGCTATAGACAGGTCACTTTTAATGTAAAATGTATACATTTTAATGTTTAAAATCGGGCACTATAGAGAGGAAGGCGCTATTTAGAGGGAGCGCTATAGATAGGTTTAACTGTATGTAGACATTAGTTGTCTACATTATGCAACTCTAGGTTGATATAGGAAGTTTACGAAAACAAGAGGGATGTAGATAGTCCATGGTCTACATTGGGAAAAGCAATGCTGGGAGGAGCCAAGGCTGGATGGCCCTCGTTCACCTTGGACAGAATACAAGGTCTTCAGGATCGTCATGTTATGTCAGGTTTGTCGGATTCTCCATCGTCCGTTATCTCTTTTCCTCAATACTTTCATGTTCCCCTCACACAGAGCTATTCTCCACTCAATAACATATGGAGAATCCAGGATAAAAGTGATGGGGTAAAAATATTCAATTAAGAATTCGACACAAAGTGCATTCTTTGCAATAGCAAATTTGTGGCCATGACTTTTGTTGACTTAGAATTTTTAATGAAACTAATTCAAAGAATTATTAATTAAACATTATATTTATTGATATACAAGAGAGAGAACAAAATATAAAAGGGAAACTAATATTAAACAAAGGGACTCTTTTTCTTTAGGTTAGCGCCTATTTACCTGTGAGTTTACACACACTCTGTGGTAACACAATTAATTAATATATATAAAACAACTTTCCACACTACACGTTTTATTGTCCGGCATTAGAGGAAGAGAAAGAAATTCTCCGTTAAAAGATTGGCGAAGAAAACAATTCTCCATATGCTCTAATAGCAAAAATAGTGAAAAGTAAACCTAATTCATTAGCTTTTCACAAAATATGGAAAATAGCATAGACAATAGGAGCAGCACATATAGAATTCTACACAAAGTTCACTCTGTGCAATAGCAAATTTGTGGCCATGATTTTCCATAATATATGCTTTATTGGCCGGCATTAGAGGAGGAGAGAAAAATTCTCCATCAAAAGATTGGTGATGAAAACAATTCTTCATATGTTCTAATAGCAAAAATAGTGAAAAGTAAACCTAATGCATTAGCTTTTAATAAAATATGGAAAATAGCATAGACAATAGGAGCAGCAAATATAGAATTCTACACAAAGTGCATTCTTTGCAATAGCAAATTTTTGGCCATGATTTTCCATACTATATGCTTTATTGGCCGATACCAGAGGAGGAGAGAGAAATTCTCCGTTAAAAGATTGGCGAAGAAAACAATTCGTCATATGCTCTAATAGCAAAAATAGTGAAAAGTAAACCTAATGCATTAGCTTTTCATAAATTCTGGAAAATAGCACATACAATAGGAGCAGCAAATATAGAATTCTACACAAAGTGCATTCTTTGCATTAGCAAATTTGTGGCCATGACTTTCCACAATACATGTCTTATTGTACGGTACTAGAAGAGGAGAGAGAAATTCTCCGTTAAAAGATTGGTGATGAAAACAATTCTTCTTATGTTCTAATAGCAAAAAAGTGAAAAACAAACCTAATGCATTAGCCTTTCATAAAATATGGAAAATAGCACAGACAATAGGAGCAGCAAATATAGAATTCTACACAAAGTGCATTCTTTGCATTAGCAAATTTGTGGCCATGATTTTCCATACTATATGCTTTATTGCCGGTACTAGAAGAGGAGAGAGAAATTCTCCATCAAAAGATTGGTGATGAAAACAATTCTTCATATATTATAAAGGCAAAAATAGCGAAAAGCAAACCTAATGCATTAGCTTTTCATAAATTCTGGAAAATAGCACAGACAATAGGGGCAGCGCAAATATAGAATTCTACACAAAGTGCATTCTTTGCATTAGCGAATTTGTGGCCATGACTTCCCACAATACATGTCTTATTGTCCGATACCAGAGGAGGAGATGGTGAGAATTGGTGATGAAAACAATTCTTCTTATGTTCTAATAGCAAAAATAGTGAAAAACAAACCTAATGCATTAGCTTTTCACAAATTCTGGAAAATAGCACAGACAATAGGCGCAACACAGATGATGGATCCAACTTGAAGGTCGATATTAATCTTCACTTTCTGTATATAACTGTTATTTAAGTGCTATGTAAACTGTGCTGTTGCTAACCTACTCCACGCTGACGAACGCCAACAGCACGAAACGCGTTCGTGGATGACTTTCCTTGATTTATCAAGAAAATAGGTTGACCAAATATCAGGGAACAGGTTAAATCAATGTTTAGTTGATTCCTATTCCACTAGATAACCCTCTGCCATCTAAAAAGCACATGTGTTCCTGGTCAGGATATGCCTACTTTGTTTTTACTGTTTTGTAAGTATACACACGTAGCGTGGATGTTTACAACTTAAGTAAAAATCATTTAAGCATTTTAAATTCAAATTTAACTTACAAATATCCACATTACCTGCGTACACTTACAAAACAGTCCTAGTTACAAATAGTCGATGTCTTTATTTAAGCTTGTCGATGAGTAATTTTGACTTGAGAGAAAGCTAGCATTTCTGATTTAGTAAAAAATAAACTCGCATTATGAAAAATTGTCTTCTTCTTCTTTCTTATCTCCAATCAATCACATTAGGGTATCAAGCCTGTAGAGCTTGAGCCGATGTCTACTCGGGATGAGTAGAACTCATCAAAAGATATATTACATCCATAATGATTGGGTGAAGTAGAATGCGCCTGCCTTTATCATTAAGACTGGGAACACTACTCATTAGCAGGCCTACTTATCTCCAATATGAAATGGCCACCTCTGACATGAGGAACAGACACCATGTTCAGTCTTTCGTAACATGGAGTACAGAGCTGCCTGAAAAATCGTGTGGTGTGTTTTTCAAAAACAAAAAAACGAAATTCTGTAAAAAAAATATTTATAATTATAATTAAGGAATCAAATCATAATACATTTCACAGTAGCGTAGATAAAATGTTAATATGCGCATTAAAAAAAAGACCATTAATAACCACAATGATTATTCTCTGGTAACTAACCATTGTAATATACAAGATGAAAATAAATGAGCCATTCTTTATTGAGCAATCACAAGAAAGAGGTGATAATATCTGAAAGTTTCGTAAGATCCTATAGGATAGAAGGACAAAGAAGTCTAGCTTAAGGCTCTATTTCTAAGGAGAAATAAAAGCTAACGGAGACAAGATTCTTAAGAATAAAGAACCTTGTCGAAGCAAATGTGATGGATCTAACTTGAAGATAGGTCGATGTTAATCTTCACTTTCTATAGATAACTGCTATATAAACTGGTTTGTAAGTATACACACTTAACGTAGATATTTATAATCTAAATAAAAATCATTTAAGCATTTATAATTCAAATTTAAGTTATAAATATCCACACTACATGCGTACACTTTCAAAGTCGCTTTTATTCCTTCATAGAAATGATTTCCAACAATTCATCTTATTGGAAATAGAAGTCTAAATGGATAAAGTGGACACCGAGGTCTAGTATTGTAGTCTTTGACTAGCGCAAACACAAAGGTTAAATATACGTATATATATCTTTTTATAAATTTATTTGCCATTGATAAAATTCATAACAATAATATTTTATCAAAGTTTATTTTCACCCCTATATCATCAAATAATAATAAATTTATTTTCCTCCAATTTACCCAGATTAATCTATTTATTAACTTGATTGTCCTAGTTAAATTTCCCCTGTATATAAATTTCATATTACCATTAAATGTAGAATTCGAGTTAAAAATATTTTCCCTTTTATTTAATTTCTGGGTAACTATTGCTTACATAAAATAACCATTAAATGTGATTACGTTTAAAAAATATAATAATAACATTGCTTATTACTGGTATTATTAATGTTATTCCTACATGTACCCTACATTTCTATTTGGAGAATCTATATAAGACTAAAAGGTCTTAATTAGGATTTTTGTTGTTATTATCATCAAATACAACAACAACAACAACAACAACAAAGCCTTTATTTAGGGCCTCTCGCCCTATACAGGATTCGCCAGTTCACAAGGGATGGGGAGAACACTGTGTGGCCTTTTTCCGGGATATAGTCTTGTGGAATCCAAATATCGCCATCGCTATATACCTATTCTTTGATATTTCATTAATTAGTGCCGGAAATGAAGGACAAAGTTGCCCCGTTTTATCATTTAGTTTTCGTCTTTCCTCAGACAGAGCAGCACAGTCAAATAAGTAGTGCAAAATCTCCGTTGTTATTCCTGATCCACAGAAAGTGCATTTCAGGTCTTCACGCCTCAATAAAATCAGATGATGTTCTCTGAAAAAAATTGAAAGGGTTCTAAATTGTGCGATTAATCTGATGACAGGAAAAGGGAGTTCACTTAAGAAATATTTTTCGGTGGTAAACGTTGTATATATATCTCTATAGTGGGAATATAATATTATCATCAATTAATATATCTCTACAGACCTAACTGCAATGATACAATTTTTGATAAAACTTTAATCATTGCAGTAAAAGGTCTGTAAATATTTGATGATAAAACAACTAGGTAACCCAGGCTCCTGCAGCGTATCCATAGATCGCCAACTACCCGGTATTGATGATACACGTGAAAAGAAATAGATTGCCAAAAAATTATTGTTACCAACTTTACAAGTATATTTGTCTAAAGGATATCAAAAGCCTAGGATAAGAGCATTTTGACTAAATGACCACAGGGGTTTAGTATAAGGGTGTTTTGAAAATTAGAAATATTTTTAACGCTACTGTTCTTTTTAAAAATATAATTATAAAAGCTATTTAAACAGACCTCTTTTATACTGAAATAAATAAAAATTGAAATAGAGAGGGCATGGCTCAGCAGTGTTGAACCCTCTGGGAACTGCTGGGAGGGTTCACCACTGAAAAGCCATGCTCTTGCTTTTTACATTTTTATTCATTACAGTTAAGGTCTATAAGAAATATAAACTCTTTTTGACCTAAATGCATATTTTATAAATTAAAATAAGTTTATACTGCCCTTACTGTAATGATAATATAATGAAAGGGCCTCGTTCACCAGTGATGAACCCTCCCAGCGGTTTCGCCCTTTTGGGAGGGTTCACCACTGATGAGCTAGGTCCTCCCATTATTTTATCATTGCAGTAAGGCAGTAGAAAATTGTTTTATTTAAAAAAATGAACATACAAGTCAAAAATAATTTACAACAGATTTACATTTACATTACATTTCTTACAACAGATGTTGTACGAATGTTGGGGAGGGGGGGGGGGGGTCGCTAATGTAATATATATATGGTCTGTAGAAATAGTGTGTGTTCAATCCGGGAATCGAACCAGGGATCTCGTTGTTGGCAATCAACGATGTATGCCACTACGCCACCGCTGCGGTATCTGTAGACATAGATTTTAAATAATAATAATAATAGCGCGGGTTAAAAATATTTTCAGCGATAGATACGCTAAATGCCACAGGGGTCTATGATAGAATTCTGATTAAAAAGCAAAGAGATCTAGAATAGAAGTCTATTTGTTTGAATGACAACAAAGTTAGTAAACTTAGTTAAAGACACCAACGTATAGAATAAGAAAGAATATTCGTTTAAAGGGCACTGAGAAGGAAGGATACTGGGGAAATTAAACTAAGCAGACTTAGAGGAAGGGGCAGATGGAAAAAGAAGGCCTACTGACCCCTGACACGATGACGTCTTGCAAGCCAATAAGGGACCCTGGACTTGTGAAATGGCCCTACGCCAGCACAATGGCGAGCAATCAGGTTGGCTTACCTAACTGGACACAGAATCTACGATGTCCTTTTGTCTGCAGGTCCATAGGGAAGGTTTGTTAGTATAGGAACATGGCATTATAATGAGACTTGTTCCTTGATATATGTTGATAAATGTTCTTAACTTGCTTCTGTACCCAGTGACCTGAGGTATCTATGGTTGAAGAACTTGCTAAGTCTCTAGTCAGCTGAAAGTGTAATTGAGCTTGGTATTAGGATTCTAACTGGATAACAAAATCTACGATGTCCTTTTTTCTGTAGATAATCCATAGGGAAGGTTTGTTAGTATAAGAACATGGCTTTATAATGAGACTTGTTCCTTGATATATGTTGATAAATGTTCTTAACTTGCTTCTGTACCCAGTGACCTGAGGTATCTATGGTTGGAGAACTTGCTAAGTCTCCAGTCAGCTGAGAGAGAGAGAAAGGTGAAATTAGTTTGTTATCTTTATGACTAGACTCTAACTTGACAACATAATCTACGATGTCCTTTGTCTGGAGGTCCATAGAGAAGGTTTGTTAGTATAGGAACATGGCTTAATAATGAGACTTGTTCTTTGATATACGTTGATAGATGTTCTTAGCTTGTTTCTGTACCCAGTGACCTGAGGTACCTATGGTTGAGGAACTTGCTAAGTCTCCATTCAGATACAAATTAAAATGATTTTGTTATCTTTGTGAGACAAGTGCGTATGCTAATTCCAGGCTAAGTAAAGTATTTTTGAAAATATACAAATATGTTTTTCTTGATACTGACTTTGGTCTGTAGTGAACGCTTTAAAATTTTCTATTTCGTCTTTTATAAATCTTTATGAAAATGAACTCCGAGAACTGGACAAAATAAAACAAAGAAGAAATGATAAATGATAGGTAAAGATGTTAATTTTTGTTGAAAAATACTAAGATTTCGGGGAAAAATCGTGCCTAGATAGATAGACATTCGTAAAATGTTATGCTTGAAAAAATGATTTCATTGCACGAATTTTCAGCCGAATTGAACTGCTTTTCACATTTGTAGACATGTGGTGCACTTACAGTAAAAGCAGTCGTCAACTTCTACCCACCATGATTATCATGGCTTGTACCACGTCCACTAGGGGTAATAATAATAAAGTAAAAATATAAGTTTATAAGCAATTCTATATTTTAATGTAGGACGAAGTAGGAATTGAAATTTTAGTTTCGTGAAATCTAACAACTATCTAGATCTAAAGACCTCTTTGGTGAAGTTTTGACCTCTTTTCCTAGAAGGTCAGATCATCCGTTATCCCTTCAGGAAGAGTTGAGCTCACGTATTGACCTTATCATCATTCTTCTTTCTCCTGATCTGAATTCATAAACTGCCTTGGCGATACTGAATTGCGAGATAATGATTCCCTTTCAACATATGAAAAACAAGATTTCAACTCTCCTTTTCAATATTGGGGGAAATTGCTGTCGATTATTGATTTATATTATTTCAGGTAAATCAGTCCCCTAAGACAGGTATGTGCATCCTTAATCAAACTCCTCCAAGAAAATCGTTCCATAGCCATATTTTCAAATGATGTCGACGCGTACATTTATAGGGAAGGTTTGGTACGATGGACATGGTAACATTAGGAATGGTATTGGCCTTGGAACTGAACAATTAGCTGTATCGCCATTAACATGAATTATCCATGGTGGAGAATTGATTGCGACGTTAGTCTATCCCATAACATGACCTTCAGACCGGTGCCAGAACATCTGCCTTGTTCCAGAACTTCTGCCTTGTTCTATTTATAGAACATTGCCTTCTCCCTTTTTCCAGAACATAGACTTCTGCCTTTTCCCAGAACATAAGCTTCTGCCTTGTTCCAGAACATAATCATTTTCCTTGTTGTCAAACATAGATTTCTGCCTTGTTCTATAACATGGCCTCTTCTGCCTTTTTCCAGAACATAAACTTCTGCCTTGTTCCAGAACATAATCATTTTCCTTGTTCTCAAACATAGATTTCTGCCTTGTTCTATAACATGGCCTCTTCTGCCTTTTTCCAGAACATAAACTTCTGCCTTGTTCCAGAACTTCTTCCTTGTTCTCAAACATAGATTTCTGCCTTGTTCTATAACATGGCCTTCTGCCTTTTTCCAGAACATAAACTTCTGCCTTGTTCCAGAACATAGACTTCTGTCTTGTTCTAGAACATAGACTTCTGTCTTGTTCTAAAACATGGCCTTCTACCTTGTTACAGAACATGGCCTTCTGTCATTTTCCCAGTACATGGTTTTCTGCATTTTTCCAGAACATGACCGTCTACCTGGTTATAGAACATAGACTTATTCTTGTTTTAGAACGTGAAGCTTATCTTGTTTCAGAAAACGGCGTCCTGTCCTCTAACAGAACTTAAATTTCTGCTAGTGACCAGACATAGCTATCTATCCAGTGTCAATCCAAAGTCCTCAGTTTTTATTGCTATTGTTGTCGTACATTTAAATAATAAATTCAATGATTTTATAATATATTAATTATATTAATCATCAATTGTGCAAATTTTATCCTATCATCATCTTGTTTAAATTCATTCGTCTAAAAAAACTTAATGCAATGTGAGGATAAAGATTGATAAACATTTATTTGAAAATCATTCTTTGAAATCTAAATACATACCCGATATAGAGTTCTCAGTCAAATAATTGCATAAATTGTTTTCTATCATCTTATTTACATATTAATTCATCTCCATAAATCTTATTTTCAAAAAAAAAAAAAAAAAAACATGGTTTGAAAACGATTCTTCTAAATATAAATAAATTTAAATTCACCTCAGATATCAAAATTCTTACAGAGAGAGAGAGACATTGACATTTGAACACTTTTATTGACATCTTGTCAATTAGGCTTTACAAAATGAATGAAGAATAATGAGTTATATACAATGATTTATGAGCAAGGAAGACTCCATCATCTTGATATGGTCCTTCTCCAGATCAGGAGGGGGTCCTCTTGGACCCCTCGCAACTCCAGGGTCAGGAAGAGAGAGAGAGAGAGAGAGAACGCTTCACGATTTTGCGTGTCATCCTTGCGCAGGGGCCATGCTAATTATCTCTGTATCGTTCCAGTTTTAGTATATGTACCGCCTAACAAGCGTGTACAAGCGTGAAGAAAGAGACAATAGACAATTAACATACTTTATGGACATCTTTATCAATACAAGGTTAAAGTGCAAAATCCGCACAAATTAGGAAAAAATTAACAAAAATTAAAAACATCAAATTTAAAAATATATACAACAGACTGATCCCTCAATGAAAGAACGTCTGAAATTCATCTTCACAAACCACCTTAGAGAGAGATTGAGATTGAAACTGATTTATTACAATGTCCATATAAGATTATATAGGGTTAATAGGAGAAAAAAAAGTAAATTGAAATATTATTTTAATCATGGTCGTCTGGTATGAGGTCACATTCTGCCCTGAAGTCGGGCAGATCTCCCCGACTATTGCCATGTCGAGGAATAGCTTCAGACTTCTGTTCATGCGACAGAGAGAGAGAGAGAGAGAGAGATCGCATAGATTCTCAAATATCAAAAGTCCATAAGCCTCATGCAATATCATAAGCCCAATAATAAAAATATCGTCTTCTTCTTTCTTATCTTCACTCAATCATATTAGGATATCAAGTTGTGACCCTTGATGGTGTCTGTTTGACAACCATCATGACTGGGTGAAGTAGAATTCGTCTGCCTTTGTCATTAAGACTGAGAGCACTACTCAGTAGCAGGACGACTTAGCTCCAAAATAAATGGCTGCCTCTGACATGAGGAACAGACGCCATGTGCAGCTGCTCCTAACATGGAGTACAAACGCTGCTCATCCTGTATCCTTAGATTAGGAGCCCTTACAGGGTACTATCAGCCGGGCCAGCTGAACCCAGATTTTTTAGCAAGCTTGTTACTGCTCCCCCTCCTCCTTTTTCATCCGGGCTTGGGACCGGCAAAGGCGGAGTTATAAAAATAGTTATAAAAAAAATCGTTGCTTAGTCGAATTCCATCCTCATAGAAAGCTATCTTCAGAAGAATACGAAGTTTGACACATTTTGTTATCAAGATTGGTTAATTCAATACAAGGTTGTAGAGTGTTATTGGTATTTGGCCACACGATGTAAATATTTGGTGTGGCCCCTATCTATGTGGTGGGGGAGATAAGGGGGGAGGGGTTGACCTTCCTGTCACATATGTGTGGGAAGAATCTGACCTACCGACCCAATAACTCCACCTCACATTACCCCCCTCTTGGATGAGACTTGGCAAATGCATCAAGAAAGAGATACCAATGATAGTTCAAGGTATTGTACCCTTTACATTCATCATAAGAACAACGATCTTATCACAAGAATGATAAAGAGATTTAAAGATTAATTTTAGAATATATCTGTGATTTTTACTTGCACAAAAGTAGTGAAAAGCAAGACTAATCCATTGACTTTTAACAAATTCTGAAGAACAGCACAGTCCAAAAGGCATAACACAGAAGAGAGACCCAACTTGAGGAAAGATTGATGTTATTCTACACTTTCTGTAGATACATATTATGTTGCTTCTGTTTACTCATCTAGGAGAATCCTGTATGAAAGCGATTGTCCTTAAACAAAGGCTTTATTGTTGTTATATATATATCTGTGATTTTATTATTTTTGACCACTCATTTTTATTTTTGCTCTTTTTTACATTAAATTGTTTTTCCTAAAGTAAGGTAATTGTCTTTAATCAACTATTTTTTTTTTACGAAATAGAGCAATCTACATGAAATTCATTAACAGTATGATGAACTTATCGAACACTTTTATTAAAATTCTCCGATATTTTGATGAGGCCGACCGCCTATCTTCTTCTAAGAGCATAGAAAGTTAGAAGAATAGAGAGCCTTGAAAATTATGCTGATTACGATATTTCTAAGAGAAAGGTAGCGTTGAAAATATATCTAATTTTGAGCAATAAGTTTATTTACTAATATAGCAACACTGTGTGACAAGAAAATTACTGAAGAACTTCCCCATTACCTGCTTAATTGTACAGCCCTTTATGAAGAAAGGAAGGCCCTATATCAGCAAATTAAATGTACCAACATTTCACCCTACGTATTGCTTTAAAAAATATCAGCAAACAAATCTAAGGCAATAGCTTACTATAATTATTTTAGATCATCATTTTGTAAGGACCAGTCAACAATTGAATGACTTTGAGACGAAGAGTAAAGCCAGTTCAATTTCTATGTAAATAACACAAGATGATTGTTACCTTACCCAATTGGGAGAATCTGTATGGGGCAGGTCCCTAATAAAGGCTTTGTGTGTGTACTAATATAGCAAGCTTTCGGAAATTTAGTGTCCTTCTACAGACATAGCTATCTCTATAAAGTGGAAAAAGAATGAAGATGATATATTAATTCTCTCATTTTTATATAACATATATGCCTGTAAAAGGACAATAAGTATCCTAAAGCTTGCTATATCAATGAAGAAACATATTGTAAAATGGATACTCCTTTCCTTTCTGTATAACAAGTTATCAAATTTCTTTTCCTCCAATTTACCCAGACTAATCTATTAGCTTGATTGTATTTATGCTTGACCTTTTTCCTAGAAGAAAGTCAACTTCATCGAAATATAGGAAGATAATAATAAAAGTGTTTAATACAAAATAAGCTTTGAAAGCGTAGAATGTGCATCTAAATATCAGTTCATTCAGAATTTGGATACAGAAAAGGAAATATCATATCTTTGATTCCCTTTTAAAAAGCGACAGTGGTTTTACGGAACGTTTGAAATTCCAAATTCAGTTGAAAAATAACTTTATTACACAAAAAGAGAAACCTAGTTTATGAGTTTACAGTTAAAGGTTGAAGAAGAAGGTTGAATAAATATTTATTTATAACTTAATTAATTATACAACCAATCTGTAAAAATGGAATTTTCCAATTGATAATGTAGCATCTATATTTTTTTCTAACGATGATGTTAATAATGATTTAATAATGAACTTATTGTTGACCAGAAATTCTCTCAAATGAATCCCAGGCGAAGCCATATAGAAATCAATATATTTAGTATTCAAATAAAAGAGAAAATATTGAAATTTTGAGGCATGTAGTAAAAAACTCTCTCTCCTGAAATTTTCCTAAAGCAATTCCGACTATAAAGTCTTAAGACAGAAATAACATCTCAAAAGCATTTTTGAAACGATCTTTAAAAATAGCATTTAACAAAGAATTCTTAAAATATGAGCATTCTTTACCTTTTTCCTTACAGTTGTTTTAAACTTAAGGAACATTTAAGAACCCTTGGACATAAGGAAAATATATTCAGAGGCCACGATACTGTAAATAAATGTTTATGTAGAAAGTAGACATAAGGAAAGTCTTATAAACTTCGTGACCAAACAGTTCATTATGGTTTAGGTTAATGTGGACTTAGGGCATAGCCCTTATTATAGCTCTTAGTAATGATGATAATGATAACTGTTCATTTATGTAGCTAGCTACCATATACGGTATATACGGGTCATGGATTTTTTTATTATTAAATTCAGAAAATTAAATATTTATTGATATTTTATTGTAGTTTTTGTTTTAATTTATGAGAAAAGGATGTCCTGAAAATTGTATTCTTCAATGAGAAATATCTCTGGTTTTTTTTTTTAAGAATGAAAATAATTGTAAATACTTTCCTTATTAAAATAACTTTGTTTTATGATTACTCTATGTTCTGGTCTCATTTATAATATTGATATGAACAAATCGAACATTGATATGAAGCTAACCCCCAGGACATAGCAACAATATCTTCCGTTGAAATGGACGTAAAAATTAGGCGCTATCTCATCTCTGAATAAAAGTAAATTCGGATCAGTGAGAAAGCCACAATACCAGTTTAGGCAAATTGAGAAAGTTTATCTGTAGACCATGGTATCTTGTTATATTTATCATTGAAGAATGTAATTTTCAGGACATATCCTTTTCTCATAAATTCAAAAAACCTGTAATAAAATCTCAATAAATATTTAATTTTATGAATTTAAATAATAATAAAAATGATGACCCGTATATAGCTAGCTACATAAATGAATAGTTATCATTATCATCATTACTAAGAGCTATAATAAGGGCTATGCCCCAAGTCTACATTAACCTAAACCATAATGAACTATTTGGTCACGAATTTTATGAAGACTTTCCTTATGTTCTACTTTCTACATATACATTTATTTACAGTATCGTGGCCTCTGAATATATTTTCCTTATGTCCAAAAGTTCTAAAATGTTCCTTAAGTTTAAAACAAATCTTAGAAAAGGTAAAGAATGCTTATATTTTAAGTAGATCATGGTATCTTGTTATGTCTCTCTTCAATTTGCCAAAACTTGAATTGTGGCTTTTTTACCGTCCCCTGAATCTGCCTTTTTGTAGAGACGAGGCGGCGCATAGTTTTTACACCTATTTTGACGGAAGATTTGTCCTTTCTTCTCTTTTTTTTTATGGAGTAATTTCCTCCCGGCAAAAATTCTCAAAATACTCACGTGAACTTGAAAAGTTACATAGTATCCCCCGATTTATACGGTACTTGTTTTACACGGTTTTCCAAATACGTTTTTTTTTTTGTTTTTATCGCACTATACTAAATGCTACTGTGATTGAACACATGCGCTGTGTACACATCTCACGAGAAATCCCGAGCTTATGTGCTGACTACATATTTTAACCTGTCAATGCATTTTATTTTTATTTCTGTGTACACCTATCCCCCGATTTACACGTTTTTCTCAGGAACGTATCTACCGTGTAAATCGGGGGATAGGTGTACAGTTTTTCTGTAATACTCTTTGGAGGTCTTTTACCCTAACTTTATATGAACTATTGCAAGTTTAATACCAACTAAAGTTGAGATTATTTTGCTAGACGTATCTTAAACGGTTACAAACGATGTTGACCAAAAGAATTATGCCTTGAAGTAAACAATTTCGAATTAAACAATTTTCACATACCCAAATTTTATGTATCTTCACACACAGGTTCCAGTTATTCTAAAATTAAGATAAACAAATGTGTAAATGCATTTAATACAAAAATTCGCCGGTTCAAAATCACTTTATTAGGTGCCGCTCAACAAGAGCAACCTAGTTTAACGCGGGATTCAATCCCGGTTCATGACTGTAGGGAATCGAGGGTGTTACCCACTCGTCCTTATCATACAAAAATGAAAATTTCCAGCGTGCCAATTAACATATTAACAAATTTACATAACAATTTATACAACAAAGAAATTTACATAACAATTTTTATACAAAGAGATTTACATACGTTTTCTCCTAGTTTTAAGTTAAAATATTTGCATAAAGTTGACTACTTTAGTAGTCGCAACAGTGATAGTACCAAAACTGTAAAAACAAAATTCAACTTGCCAATTTGACCATCATGTATTACCAAAAAGACATAATGAAAATTCGATTGAGTGACAGAGCGATACCAGGTGTGCCCCTTGGGCTCAAAAACAAATCAGCGAGACACGATGATTAACAGACCCCTCTCTAAAGTAGTTTCAATATAAATCTTTCCCTCTCAAAATATCTTCATCAAAATTTTTCTTTTTTACCTATGTCCCAACCAGTTCTTCAATTACTTTTCTGATTACCTTTAACAAGAATCGTTCCTATTCAGGATAAACAATCTTCTAGTAGAATAAAAGAGCGAAACTGCTGGAATAATTCATGATTGGTGAGTCAGGCAACCTCCCAAACATTTATTCTCATTGCAGTAGATACTGTGAAACTATTACTGGGACTCTAAAACAGTTCTAGAATGTCTAAATCTTCATATTGAGTTCATATTTCATCTTAAACGAATCCTGTATAAATTATGAAAAAAGGCATCTCCTTATCGTGCAACTGAAAGTTGCTGATGGCCTACGCCATCTATCGGAATCAATATCAACTATTCTCGTTGATTTATAATTATTCCAGAATTGGCCAAATACCCATTCTTGATTAATCAAGAAAAGCTTAACCACGGACGCGTTTCGGGCTGTTGGGTATTTGGCCAATTCTGGAATAATTAAAAATCAACGAGAATACTTGATATTTATTCCGATAGATGGCGCAAGCCATCAGCAACTTTCAGTTGCACGATAAGGAGATGTATTTTTTCTTAATTATGCACCTTATCCCAGTACAATATCACATTTGTATTATTTTCAAAATCAAGTTCCAAAATAAATTTATTAGGTACCACTCAAAAAGAGAAACCTAGTTTATGATAATTACAACAATGAATAATATGTGAAGGTTATTCACATATTAAATAAAATGTTAATACGGGATTCAATCCCGGTTCATGACTGTCGGGAATCGAAGGTTTTACCCATTCGTCCATCGACTCTTATTGTCAAAATAAAAGAAAGCTAAGAATATATAATCTTTCTAAATTTGGCTGTTTGTTATCTTATATAGATATAGCTTTAAAAAATAGAGGTGTTATTTTCAAACACGCATACATTTATTCTATGAAATTACTCGCTACAAATTTCTAATAAGTGATAATTTTTGTTGTGATTAAATATATTCGTTTTAAATATTTATGTGTTATATTTAATATTGATAATGTCACATATTTTCTTGAACACAATAATATTGTATTCTAACGATTCCATTACATGTTTAATTTTTTTCCAATACATATGTATATGTCGTAGCTAAATGAAGAGGCGCAGCCGTTATGCCTAGCGAACAGCGCACCCGCGATATCTGCCCACCTTTATTTTTTTGTCCAGCTTTTTTATAGATGGATGAATTTACATATTTACATTCCAACACAAGCGTTACATATTTACATACTCATTTTGACGAAAATAAATTATATCTCCCGGAATTAACTATACAAATTATGACATATATATAGATAATAAACACACAACATGCTGCACATGACTGGTACAGAACAGAAGGGACAAGTACCTATTCAGTCCTCCCAAGAGAACAACAGTCTTTGATTTCCAGACTTAAGCCTGGTCATCTACGGACAATGACAGAATGGTTGTAAGGTTTTCTCACTATGTACTAAGTGTCAACCTGCAACCCCAAAACACATCCTTGACTGTATTGACTCACCCCATGATAGGCTCTACTCATCATCCCCAGCAGACACCATCAACAAGCTCTACAAGCTTGATACCCTGATATGATTGAGTGGAGATAAGACAGAAGAAGAAGAAAAGACGATAAACATTCAATGTATGATTTCGTCGAAGCGTTCCCTATCATAGATTAAAAAGAAAAGTAGCTCCCGGTTGAGCGCTCCAACGTGAAGGGACAAACCTGCTGCGGGTAGTTAGACGGGAATTGACCCAGCAACAAAGCCGGTTTTGGTTCAGACGATGGGGGCATCGTTTCGCCTTCTATTTTTTATTCTCCTTTTTTAAAATCTCTATTTTGTTTCTTTTATCGCTGTAAACTATTTTATATCTTGATACTATTATCTGAGTACCTTCTCACACACACACACACAGAGAAATAATCGTTCGCGTTTATTTATCTTCAAAATTAATTATTTTTTTCTTAATTCAATTTTTTTAAATTTTGTATCCGTTTTCCTGTAGAAGGGCGTTATCCCGAAAGATAGAAAAACGTTTAATTAAAAGATACTTATCCTTTGGCGTTTACTTTATTATCTAAAATATAATTTTTGTGATAGAGAGATATATATATTTTAAAATTATTGTTTTTTTAAAACACTATGACATATATATTATAAAAAATAAGTATATTAAAAGAAAAATTACTTTTCAAATCTATCATTGAAAAATGAAGGGAAAAAAAGTCATATAAGGTCTGTTCGAAGTCTATGAAAGAAGAGGTTAGTCTGAGAAGTCTGTTTAAGAAGAGGGCGTGTTTTTCATAGTCTTTTGTTAGAAATGTATGTAGGAATCGGTCGTGTTTGTCTATAGTCTAGTTCTTTTGTCTGAAAGCCGTGTAAAAAGAGAGGTTGTACTTTGTCCGAGGTCTGTGTAAGAAAAGAGAGAATATTGTTTTACGGGCTATTGACCAAAGTGTAAGAAAAGTCTGTGATTGTTTACAGTACTGTAAGGAAGCTTTCACCAAAGCATCTACAAGAAATGGTGTTTGTGCAGGCAGACAGTCGGGTAGGAGTACACAGGTTCCATGGACCCCACCCACCGTTGGAGGCACCACCCCTCACCCCCCAGCAGCTCGACGGGGGGAGACGACGAGTCCCCCATTATGGCCAGGTACCACCCCCGAGGTGGGGGCACGCTACGTTCAAGTCGTAGCGTTCCAGCTCTAGCAATGGCTACCTGGGACGGAGAACCTTGCCCAGTCCACGGAGGCAGGGGCCCTCCCAGCCCACGACATCACTGTGGGTCCGTCATGGATTTCATGCCACCACATCGGACCCTCAAACCTTATCATCACGGATCCTTGCCCCTACTAGCTCCTCCCCCACCCCCTTCAATGACCCCCTACCCCCCGCCACATCTTCTGCCTCCCTTCTTCCGTCCCAGGCCGTACGTAATACCAGCCGCCTTCGAGCCGTTACCTGTGAGGGACCCGTTCAAGGCCCGCACACCACTGCCCCACCACCACTATGCCCATTCCTACAAGGGCTATGAAGAAGAAGATGATTCACTATGCTGTAAGGGCCATCTCATTGTCCTATGGATCATCTTGGGGGTGGTGACGGTAGGCGTGGTCTTAGGTATTGTACTAGGTGTCACTCTCACCTGACCACGCCTTCCAACGCACCTGATTCTGTATATTAAATGTCTGTTTCATAGAGATCGGTTTCCTCACTTACTTTTCCAACATACACATCAACCTGAGATGCACAGCCCATACCAGAAGTTATGAAACACACAAATACAAAACTTAGATAACCACATCCAATGATCCTGTAGGATAGTGTCCCGCAGTCGATGTGACGTGGAGTACACACAGTAATGACAACACTTACAAGATAAAAATCTAAGCAGATCTCTACTATGCTCAAATATTTCAGAACAATCGAAACAGAAGATCAACTAATGACCAACCAATTTTCCCGCCAAGAGAAGAGAGATTAGGCCTAATAGTCTATTGTGTGTGCGAAGATCTACGCCTACTTATTTTGGAATGGCAATCGTCTGCTGGGAAAACTGTTTCCGCCATTAAAAAAAAAAGAATATCAATGATAGATGGCTGAACAGGAACTGATTTTGGCGAGTAAATTATGGCTATTAAAAATAATAAAATTTATTATTGATTTATTTTAAAAAATATATATATGGTAAGATAGAGGCTGTCTGGCCGGAATTCATAGTTCTTCAAATTAAAGATACTTCGGCCAGTAAATCTTTTTTATTGTCTCGATGTTTCGACAATTTTTTTTTGTCCTCGTCAGGAGCGAACAAAAATTAAAACATTTGGCAAAGCGTTAAAAATTATTCTATTTTTGTTCGCTCCTGACGAGGACAAAAGATTTTTGTCGAAACGTCGAGACAATAAAAAAGATTTACTGGCCGAAGTATCTTTAATTTAAAAAATATAGTTAGGTATGCATGTGTTCTTTCTAACTGAAAAATTCATTCGCCCAACCAACAAAGAAAGGAATTTCGTTAATTACAAGGTGGGATCAATAAATAAGGTGAATTTTATTTTATTTAAAAAAATAAGAACGATATTAAAAATTAGGACTTGATTTATTCAAAATAATCACCTTGGCTTTCTATATACATCGTCTCCATCGTTCTGGCAACTTGTAAATACCCTCTTTATAGGCACTCTTAGGAAGCGTGTGAAAAAAATCTTGCACCACTTTCTCGACATCTTCATCCGAGTCAAATCGCTTTCCCTTTAACTCCTTCTTTAGTAGTCCAAAAAGGAAATAGTCAGAGGGGGCTAGGTCTGGACTATATTCAGGATGTTCTAAAACTTCAAAACCTAATTTAATTATTGTAGATACAGTTTTACATGATGTATGCGGCCTTGCATTATCATGAAGGAAGAGAACACCTTTACTAAGCTTCCCTCTTCTTTTGTTTCTTATACCGGGCTTTAGCTTATTTACAAGAATGTCACAATAAAGGTCGCTGTTCATACGTTGCCTTGAGGATAAAAAATCAAGACAGATTGGTCCATCAACATCCCAAAAAATTGTTAACAAAACTTTACCGGACGAACGTTAAGACCTGATTTTTTTTTTTGGTCTTGGAGAGTCGCCACGTTTCCATTCCATAGATGCACGTTTTGTCGAAGGATCATAATGATAACACCAACTCTCATCTCCAGTTAAATTTGGTCAAGGAAATGATCACCTTCCTCTTCGTACCGCTTCAACAGAGCCTTTGAAACCCGAATACGGTAAAATATTGGTCCAAATTAAGGAAATGTGGAACCATCTGCAGCATATTTTTCTAAATTGCAATTGTTCTTTAATAATAGTGTGCACAGTTCCATAGCTTATATTCAAATTGTCGGCTATGGTAAAAATGAATATTTTTCTATCCTCCAAAATTAAGTTTTTAACCGCATTTATCGTGCTTGGCGTCGCTGTAACACTTGGTCGTCCAGGTCGCTCAATATCGGTACATGTAATTCGTCCATTTTTGAACTCGTTAACCCATTTATAAATGTTTTTTGAGACAAACAAGACTCACCATAGATATTTTTCATTCTTTGGCATATTTGAGATGTTTGAATACCTTCTGCATTCAAGAAACGAATAACTGCACGTTGTTCAAGCGTGGTGCAATCCTTCAAGGGAGCTTCCATTTTAGTTTATTTATAAGTCTCGCGCCGCGCGTGGGAAAAAAGAACAGAACACCTTAAATAGTCTCTCGATGTTATATTTTAATATTCTGTGGTTTAAATTATTTTTACTTTTTAATTTTTAAGAAATAAGCTAATTCACCTTATTTATTGATCCCCCTTTGTAATTATATATTTTATATACAATATATATATTGTAAAACGACATTTAAAAATGATCCCGCATGTGTTTCTTTTGAGCGAAAAATCAAAATTTATTTTAAGGAGAGAAATAAAGATCATTTCTAACCTTTGGGATGAGGTATTGGATGAATTGTGAAGAGTAATGATAAACGGAAAAATAAAAGTGTCCAAGGATGGGAATCGAACCCACAGTGTTCCGCTTACCGGGCAGATGCCATGTCCACTAGGCTACCCTGGACTTATTTATCATTACTCTTCACAATTCATCCTTTCATACTTCATCCCTAAGGTTAGAAATGATTGTTATTTCTCCTTAAAATAAATTTTGATTTTTCGTTCAAAAGAAACACATGCGGGATCATTTTCAAATGTCGTTTTACAATCACAAGCGGCATTATATTGTATTATACAATATATATATATCGTAATTTAAACAATGTGTTATGTAAGTAATAAAGTATGACGTCTTTTCTAGTCGTCTCAAAGTGACACCATCTTGCCACCGGACACCCGGGGATCCAGGGAGGGACAAAAAAGGGGCGTTGGTCCGGATGTTGACAGGCAGTTAGGTTACAGTGGATATTTTCGGATAGGCCGCTTAGTCTAGCTCAGTTGTCATCTCACGGCGGCCCTCGTGGCCGGCGTTTTGGTTCCTCCCTGCCCCCGCGGCTTCATGCAGGACGCCGAGCTTTCCTCAGTTAATCCTCAACTTTCCCCTGGTCCTGGTGCCACTTGAGACGTACTAGGAGAGCGTCTTTTGATCCCAAACTTTGTCCTTACTGTCCCGTGCGGACTTCCCACTCTGCACGCCTTGCCAATTAACCCCGACTGCTTCCAACTCACTTGTTGTCTTACCCGGGTTTACGACATATACATATATAAATCGAAAATTATAAGGAGTAAAGAGAAGAAATAGGATGAGTAAGATTATCTATTATTCGAATACATTTAGAATTCTTGAATATATACAATGGTGTTGTATGTATATGGTGTTGTATTTTGGTCTATTTAGCTTTATATAAATGATTTTTAATGATGTTTAATGGAGCTAATTTAAGCCTTACCTTTAGGATTTATATTTGAGTGAATGTAAGCAAGCTAATGAAAAGATAGAATATACGCAACTGTCAAAATTAATATTTTAACATCGTAGAATTTTATCATTTAAATAAACAATAGGGAAAAGGGATATTTTTACTGCAAACTGTTGCTTAGAGTTTTGTTATGGAAGGGTAAAATCTCATTTCATTTTTAGTAATAAATCTTTATTTTTGCACTAAATATAATCAGGAATATTTTAAAATTTGGTTTTGGTAATTTATTTTGCTGGTTGAGAAAGTATTCAGAGAGTAGTTTGATATAGTAGAAAATTTTATTGATGAAAACTGGAAGAAAGGATTGCTTTTTCCTTAATTCTAATAATTTATCCCAATTTATAAAATTGTTTTCTCTTTATGAGCGAAAAGTTTTATTCAGTATATATTAAAATCTATTTATTCCAAGCATTTGGGAGCGCCCTTTCCCTAAGAAATATATTGCCAAGTGGAAAATTAGGAGAGATAAACTTCAGGATGACACAGCAATTTATTTGAGGCAAGAGAGAGAGAGAGAGATATTTATAACCCAGGGAGCACAGAACGCCAACTACCCGGGAAGTCCAGCTCACTAGTATGGACTAGTGCTAAACGCTTTTACTCGCGTCCTGTTTTGATTGCTGAGTTGAACCAGTTGACCAGGAAGTTCCATGCTGAGGTTGAATCTGGAAGGCTGGCCATAGATCTAAGATTGAGGTAGGTCAGTCCAAGCAGGATAGCTGTTTGCATCCTATGTCTCAGGAATGATGGTCAGCTGAAGAGAAGATGATCGACTGTCTGTGGTTTTTCTGAACAGTGGATGCAGGTAGGGTCAGAACAAACTATCAACATATATAGTCACGACCGTCTTTCCTCAATTTCTCAATTCCTCATCGGCCGCTGTCACGGATGCGCGCGCATCATCATTATGATCATTATCATTATCTAATGATAATAATAATAATAATATTATTATATTATTATTATTAAGTCACGACCGTCTTTCCTCATTCCTCATCGGCCGCCTCTGTCACGGATGCGCGCGCACAGGGAGGTCACGTGCTCGCCGGCAAGCAACAGGCGCGCGCCGCCGGCATTACGTCATAGATTATAAACACAAGGTAATAAGGCCAAATAAAAAAATAGTGTGTGATAAGGCACAATTTGGATTATAGATTATAAACACAAGGTAATAAGACCTAATCCAAATAAATAGTGTGTTATAAGGCACAATTTGGATTATATTTAATACAGTTATCAGAGTAATGCACAATTCTGTCACGTTAAGTGTCAAGTTACGGTAAGTAGAAATTTAAAAATTAAAAAAAGATGCCGAAACCCGGGATCGAACCGGGGACCTTTAGATATTCAGTCTAACGCTCTCCTAACTGAGCTATTTCGGCTTATTTTATTTATTTCTATAGAAGCTTCTATCTTTATAATTATGTATATTTACAAAAAGTCAATTCGCTCGCGCCTCTAGCGGTGAAAATGAGGGGTAATACCAGCTGACCTAATGTACATGTAAAGTTTGGAGCGGGACGTTTCACAAGAGTGACATCCACGGCTCCAATTTATAATTGTAACAAATAGTATTTGAATAAAAACATTCAATCGGGTAAAACACGGGCGTTGCCCGGGTCATTCGGCTAGTGAATGATAAACAGAAGATAAGCAATGAGGAAAGTTTACAGAGTAGCAAAATATAAACATAAAAAATGATACTCTGTTAATAAATACTTCGCTACAATATAAAATAAACACTATATTAAGTATATAAAATACTTCATTATATTGTTTGAAATGTTGCTTAATTTCAGGATTTGAAAATTAGGGGAACCTCTGTAATAGTGAAAATAATGTTTGTGTGTGTATGAAGTCTACTGAAAAAAAAATCAGTTCCATATAAATACATATATAGTACTCACACATAGAACATTCTAACAATTTTTGTAGTTATTAAAGAATTTTATTTTATAAGTAAAAAGTCGAATCTGCGAAATTATAAAGCTGAGATAAGAATCACAAAAACAAGACTCAGAATGAAACATTACAAAGGAATGACAATACATCCAGATGACACAATAACCTATAGGAAATGCAACAATAGTCCTGGTGTGGAACTAACACCTATCCATATATTCTCATGTCCAGTAATGGCCGCAGTCTTGCAGAAAATTGACATGGACCCAGAACAGCTGCTTTACCCACTCAAGATAGAGGACATTGCTGTGATAAAGATGTATGGAGACATATCTTCATTGAACACGACAACAACAGAAAATTGACATGGACCCAGAACAGCAGCTTTACATACCCAAGGTAGAGGACATTGCGACTGCTGTGCTTGAGATGTACGGTGACCTTTCTTCATTGGACACGACAACAACATAAAATTAACATGGACCTAGAACAGCAGCTTTACACACCCAAGATGTGCTTGAGATGTACGGTGACATCTCTTCATTGATCACAACAACAACATAAAATTGACATGGACCCAGAACAGCAGCTTTACACACCCAAGATAGAGGACATTGCTGTGATAAGAGATATGTGGAGAAATCTCTTAATTGGACACGACAACAGTAAAATAGCATTAATGAGTTTTTTTAAATTTATAATTTTAGCATAAAAATATTTTCTTTTACAATTTGATTTATTCTCAAAATTATTCATAAATTATAATTTACATTTTCAAAAAAAAAAAAAAAGATATAAAAGAGGAAATATATGCAAAAATATATCACTATATAAGCTATTGCTTTTCTTTTTTTTTTTAAGAAGAATAACTTTTAATTGATTTATCTATAATTTAAAACGAGAAAATTATGGATTATGAGGTGGCTATTCGTCTAGATGATAATTTAAATATTGCAATTGAGAAAGTTGAGAAAATTTATGGTCAAATAATACAAATGAATGCTGTCAAAAAGCTACTTGATCGTTATAATTGGGGACTCAAAATATTCAATGAAGATAAAAAAAAATCTGAAAAAACCTCCAAAATCGATACAATATACTGTTATGGATTAGGATCATTGACAAATAGTAGATCATTAGAATTATTTGTATTTCTTCTTATAATGAAAAATGATTTTTTACCCAAGAATATTTACATTTATGATCCTGAATTTAAAGAAATTGATTTAAAAATCTTTGAGAAATATCAAATTAATTTGCTAAAAGAAAATTATGATGAAAGCAGAATAAAATTTGAAGATCGTACATTACTATATGCTCCATATCTTGATACGATTATAGTTGATAATATACTTGAATATAACTGGGATAAAAATGCGATTAAAAATATAGCAATAATTTATCCATATCTTAAAGGTTACTTTGGTTCAAATGAAAATTATATTCCATATATTTTAAAATCCCAATCTTTATTTCAAGAATGTGGTTTACAAGGAGAATTTAATAATAATATTAGCTATATATCTGAGTTAAGTCTTTATTTTATTCCTACAAAGGTAATTGAATATACGGATCACAAATTCTGGGAACCTATAAAAAGTAATATTATAGTATAAATTCTATATATAGAACTAAAATGATTATTTAAAGATTTAATAAAAAGCAATTTCTTATTATGTATATATAAACGAATCAAGAAATTTTTGTGTATTTTTTAAAAGATAATTTTAATGTAAATAAAAATATCATATTATGTAAAATGATTAATAAAATTATAAATAAGAGTTTTTTTTTTCTTTCTTTCTTTCCAAAACTTTCATGAACACATTTTTAAAAGTTATTTTCTGATAAAAATTTATAATATATTAGTTATAAAATTCGTGAAAATGGAATTTACTTTTGTTATATTTAATATCATATTTTTATATTGTACAATTATTTTACTTTTCAATAGACATCATATTTTTATATTAATATTCTCTCTGGTATTTTTAATCTAAATTTTGTTCATAAAATAGGATACTTTGCCAGTTAAGTAACCTTTTTTTGCCAATCCCTATAGAAAATGTTTCGAGGATACATAAAAGTATTTTAGTTTTGAACATCATATACTTATTGGAAGTTTTGAAGTATATAGCTATATTAACCAATCTTTTTTTTCCCTTCCCAACGTTTCAATGACTATTTGTCACTTCAGCGAAATGACAGTCATTGGAATGTCGGGGAATAAAGATGTAGAACATTTTATTTAAAAATTTTATAACTTAATAGGATACCATCTTCCCGCAGTATCGCGAGGTTGACCAAACTGTGTAAGTAACCTTCTCAACTCTGATCATCATCTATACAGCTTCTCTGATCACCACCTATACAGCTTCTCTGATCACCTATACAGCTTCTCTGATCATCACATATACAGCTTTTTTGACCACCTATACAGCTTCTCTGACAATCTATACAGCTTCTCTTGACCATCACCTATACTACTTCTCTGACCACCTATGCAGCTTCTCTGGCCATCACTTACTTAGTCTAGCCATACATATTGTTACAAAACCAAATCAGTGATAAAAAATTAATTTGACCGCGTTAAGTATTCAAAATACAGTTGTTGTTATTTGAATATCTCGTGCACACGTGCTCAAGAAAAAAATCGAAATATATTTGTTTTTTGATAATGGGTTTGGGTATTAAAGAAAACCCTATAGTTATAATAGCCTTACACAAGGTAGGCCAAAGTCCTTCATCCATTTTTAAACTTTTACAAAGTTTGAATATTACGCGTCAATTTGTTTATCGAATCATTGAAAGGTTCAACAAGGCTTGCACTATTGATGACCTTGAAAGATCTGGTCGACCTCGCATGCAACGAACGCAAGCAGCTATAAAAGCCATTCGCGAAAGAATTCGTCGAAATCCACACTGCAAACAAAAGATCTCAGCAAAGCAGATAAATTTAGCTCCAAGATAGTTTCAAGGATAATCAACGAAGATCTTGGACTGAGAGCTTTCAAACGACGCACAGGTCATTTGATAACCCCTGCTCTTAGATATATTAGAAGGGTTAGATCAAAAATGTTGTTGGCGCAGCATGATGGTCGGTGGCATGAGAGAATCCTTTTCACAGACGAGACATTTTTCACTGTCGAGGAAAAGATTAATCGTCAGAATGATAGGATATATGCTCGTAGCTCTCTAGAAGCTTCTTTGAAAGTCAGAAGACTTGAAAAAGTCACCATCCTTCTTCTGTCATGGTTTGGTGGGGAGTTAGCTACCAAGGTGTAACAGATCTCCACTTCTGTGCCAAAGGGGTAAAAAATACAGCTAAAAACTATAAATAAGACATTTTGTAACAAATAGTAAAGCCTCTGAATACAAAAATGTTTAATGGAGAACATTGGATATTTCAACAAGATTCAGCTCCTGCTCACAAAGCTAAGTCAACTCAACAATGGTTGGAGACGAATGTTCCGGAGTTCATAAAGGCCAATGAATGGCTCTCTGGAAGCCCTGATTTAAACCCCCTTGATTACAGTTTGTGGGCATATTTAGAGGAGAAGGTGTGCTATAAAAGATATCATAATTTGGATAAATTGAAATCAGCATTGGTGAGAGCAATGAAAGAAATACCCTTAGAAAAGGTGCGTGCCACCATAGATCAGTGGCCCGAACGTTTGAGATCCTGTGTCAAAAATAAGGGAGAACATTTTGAATGCTTGTATATATTTAAAATCTATGTCCTATTGGCTAATAAAATATGTATTTATATATTCCATTAGGTTTTGTTCTTAATCATTTAATTTATAAAATTGTTTGTAACAGAATTTATGGCTAGACTGTGTATATAGGTTCAAACGAATAAGCCTGTTTACTCCTAAATATCTACTGAAACTAACCAAGTTTAAAAACTGCCTGGTGACGCATAAAACATTTCGATAAAATACTACCTTTTTTTCAATACTAAGGTGGAAATATAAAGCTTCCAGTGATAGGTTTCTTTTTAATTTTTTATATTCACAAATATCTCTCTCCTTTAAAAAGAAACCTATTCATGGAGACCTTATATATTTACACCTTAATATTAACCTAGTAAACTGGTTTCCTTCTTGCCACCGTTAGAATATAAACCTGAAAACCAACCCGGAACGAATTTTGTTCATGGCTCCAGGAGTTTGAGTCATCTTGAGAGATAGAGAAAAGACATATATCCTAAACTATTATAAATCTATTATACAAAGTTGAAGGTATATGGAGAAAATCTTGAATCAGTACAATATAGAATCTCTTCCTGAACACTTGATTGTAAAGTATTCATTAGAAATGAGTGTTTTTTTATTAGCAGAGATAGGTTAGTTAGTAAAAATAGTAATATTTTTGCATTGAAAACTGTCCTGTGTAGAAGTGTTAGTTTGCTAGAGTGAATCTAAGGAAGAATCTACTTTATCACTAATTTCTGTGTTAGTTCTTTTATTTTTCTAATTTAATCTCTGAATATATATTTGTAATAGGTAGTTAAACTACATGTAGATAAACTAAACAACTTCTATAGATTGTATTGAGTTTTTTTTTTTTCGAATTTAGCTTAAAAGATTTTTTAAAATTTGCATTCCTTTCTATACATTATTAATAAATTACAAAAAATTGTGTTTAAAAATATAAAGAAATATGTAAATATATATTTTAATATTAATTTAGAAATATTTCATAAATATTTAAATTTATTAATTTCAGAAGAGCTTTAAAATATTTATCAATCCATATTTAAGCTGAGAAATGACAGATTTTTTAAAATGCTATTTGCATAGAAGAAAATATAACTACGTAAATTATGAACGTTTAGAAAATGTCTCTCAAATTAAATGGACTTGTAAAATTATCAATAATAAAGTTGAACGATATATTCAGGGATTTGAAATATTCAAGGAAGGTAAAATTTCAATCAGAAGAAATCTTAAATAGACACAATATCTGGTATTATAAAAAGGCATCTCCTTATCCCCGTACAGTATCACATTTGTACTATTTTTTTCATGGAATAAGATATTTAACAATTTATGAATCATTAAAACAAGTTTACATTTCTTCCTATAATGTAAAATAGGTTTTCACACCCATCACAAAGTTTACATTTATTTTTCAATATTTACTTAACGTAAAGATAGAGGTTGTCTGGCCGGCATTCATAGTTCTTAAAATTAAAGATATTTCGGCCAGTAAATCTTTTTTTATTATTTCGACAAAAAAAAAAGTTATCTTTTCGGCCAAATATTTGGCCGAATTAACTTTAAGTTTACGAACTATATTTACTTGTCTTAGAGGTATCTTTCTACCAAAGGTAGGAATGGTTTAATAGTAGGAAGGCTTTCAGTAGATCTGATCGATATCATAATTTATAAGGTATAGTATAATTACTATTGTACTTTTGATATACACTTTATAACAAAACTCTGCCTTTGCCGGCCCCAAGATGAAAAAGGAAGAGGGGGAGCAGTAACAAGCTCACTAAAAAACCTGGGTTCAGCTGGCCCGGCTGATAGTACCTTGTAGGGCTCCTAATCCAGGGATACAGGATGAGCAGCGTTTGTACTCCATGTTAGGAGCAGCTGCACATTGCGTCTGTTCCTCATGTCAGAGGCGGCCATTTCTTTTGGAGCTAAGTCGGCCTGCCACTGAGTAGTGCTCCCAGTCTTAATAACAAAGGCAGACGCATTCTACTTCACCCAGTCATGATGGTTGTCAAACAGACACCATCAAGGGTCACAACTTGATACCCTAATATGATTGAGTGGAGATAAGGAAGAAGAAGACTTTATAACAAAAATATTGGACGTACTAAGAAGGAGTTTTTCGGTTGGGAAAAAATTGTTGTATGTAAAGAACATGTATAGGTGAAACAATTATTGCAATTTTATAACAATTAATTATTTGTATGATTGATCATGATGTCACAAATTGAGAAAGTCAATATGTCGTTGGACCCCCACTGGCCTGGATACAGGCTGTTACCCGGGATATAATGGACTGATAGAGATTCCGGATAGTGTACTGCGGGATTTCTCCTGACAAATTGTCTCCAACTGTCGAGCTAAATAGTCAACATTCCGGGATGGTTACAATCACCTTCCCATCACGTCCCATATGTGTTCTATGGTGAGATATCAGGAAACCTTGCTGACTACGGGAGAGTTTGGCAAGATTGAAGACAATCCATAATAACACGTGCTGTTGTGGCCGGGCATTATCATGTTGAAAAGTAATTTCGGAGTGATGTGAGGGGAACGACAACAAAACAGGCTGTAGAATGTCATTATACATACCGTTGTACTGTTAGAATGCCAGGATTGACTACCAATGGGGTCCTGCTATCTAATAAAATGTCACCTGAGACCATCGTAACGCTGATGAACTGTTTGATGTTCGAAAGTAAGGCCAGGATCCACACGCTGCCCAGGACGTCTCCAGGAGCGTATGCGACGGTCGTCAGAACATAGTAAGAAACGGGATTCGTTACTAAAGAGTATAAGTCTTCAGTCAGCGCAGTTCTAAGTTGAAATTCTATCATTATTTTGAATCATATTGTAAAACTTAGAACGATGGCCAAGGTGATTAGAAGATATATAATTAAGACAACGATAACCTACCTATTTTCTATAGAAAAAGAAGCTCAAGTCAGAAAGGATAGCTTCTTTATACTTGTGTTTCTTCTTCAATAGATTCAATGCATCATAAGATATATAAGTAGTTGAAGTTAATCACAGATCGTCTTTAGCTACGATATAGCAGTTACACTACTCGCATCTCTCTTTTTCACGATGGCGATGCTTTTCCTTTGAAGCCTCTTGGGTGTCATCATTCCACTCCATTGACTGCTCAAATCAACACATCATTGTGAGCTCTCTCTCTCTCTTCATATAAAATAAATATAAAACATATTAATATATACAGTTATCAGAGTCATGCACAATTCTGTCACGTTAAGTCTCGTGTCAAGTTACGGTGTAAGTAAAAATTAAAAAATCATATATACAAGTATCTGAGTCATCAATTCTGTCATCGTTTTAAAAAATTGAAATATTAAAAAAAAAAAAGCCGAAACCCGGGATCGGGTTAGATCTTCAGTCTAACGCTCTCCCAACTGAGCTATTTCGGCTTATTTTAGTTATTTCTATATAAGTTTCTATCTTTATAATTATGTATATTTTCAAAAAGACCATGGGAATACTGACTAATTCATTATGCTAACATAATCATATATACAAGTATCAGAGTCATCAATTCTGTCACGTGTCAAGTTACGGTAAGTGCACCCAATGCAAAAAAAAAACTTTACAAATTTAGCGTTACTGTATGTAAATAATCACTTTCTTATTTTTTATTATTTTTCTGGCCTTTGTTTTTTTATCTCTCTTTTTTTAAAAATCGTTTAAAATGCAGTCGCAGTCACTAGCAAACACATATGTCTGCCTAATTTCCATGTGCTCTTAATATTTTACAGAAAAATATTTACCCGCCAGTATTTTGGATTAATATTTTTTATAAACCTATTTTTTCTTATTTTTACTGAGAAGATGGGCATCGCAGTCATGATCCTTCGTAGTCACTCACTCAACTCAGGCAATTTCAAGGGTTAGTGCGCTGGGGCGGGTACCTCGGGGGTTGGGTGGGAAAGCTGCCATCTATTTAAACTATATTGATTTTGAAACAACTAAATGCATTGCAAAAAATAATTAAATAAAATACCTAAACACTAATATAATACAATTTTTGCCATCCAACACACTTTTTGCCTGTGGTTTATGTGTTACTTCTGTGTTGCTATTCTATGGCACTTCTACTATTTATTATTGATTTACTTTCAGTATGAAAGGAAATGCACTCGGGGTAATTCTCGGGCGAAGCCGGGTAATTCGTCTAGAGAATTCAAGAATGACATTCACGGCGCCAATTTATAATTGTAACGAATAGTATTTGAATAAAAGCATTCAATCGGGTAAACCCGGGCGTTGCCCGGGTCATTCGGCTAGTTAAAATATAACATCGAGAGACTATTTAAGGTGTTCTATTATTTTTTCCCACGCGCGGCGCGAGACTTATAAATAAACTAAAATGGAAGCTCCCTTGAAGGAATGCACCACGCTTGAACAACCTGCAGTTATTCGTTTCTTGAATGCAGAAGGTATTCAAACATCTCAATATATGCCAAATAATGATAAATATCTATGGTGAGTCTTGTTTGTCTAAAAAACATTTATAAATGGGTTAACGAGTTCAAAAATGGACGAATTACATGTTCCGATATTGAGCGACCTGGACGACCAAGTGTTACAGCGACGCCAAGCACAATAAATGCGGCTGAAAACTTAATTTTGGGGGATAGAAAAATATCCATTTTTACTATAGCCGACAATTTGAATATAAGCTATGGAACTGTGCACACCATTATTAATAAACAATTGCAATTTAGAAAAATATGCTGCAGATGGATTCCACATTTCCTTAATTTGGACCAAAAACTTAACCGTATTCGGGTTTCAAAGGCTCTGTTAAAGCGGTATGAAGAGGAAGGTGATCATTTCCTTGACCAAATTGTAACTGGAGATGAGAGTTGGTGTTATCATTATGATCCTTCGACAAAACGTGCATCTATGGAATGGAAACGAGGCGACTCTCCAAGACAAAAAAAAAAAAAAAAATCAGGTCTCAACGTTCGGCCGGTAAAGTTTTGTTAACAATTTTTTGGGATGTTGATGGACCAATCTGTCTTGATTTTTTATCCTCAATGCAACGTCATCGCAAGGCGACCTAAACACTAATATAATACAATTTTTGCCATCCAACACACTTTTTGCCTGTGGTTTATGTGTTACTTCTGTGTTGCTATTCTATGGCATTTTCTACTATTTATTATTGATTTACTTTCAGTATGAAAGGAATTGCACTCGGGGTAATTCTCGGGCGAAGCCGGGTCATTCGTCTAGAGAATTCAAGAATGACATTCACGGCGCCAATTTATAATTGTAACGAATAGTATTTGAATAAAGCATTTAATCGGGTAAAACCCGGGCGTTGCCCGGGTCATTCGGCTAGTATAGTATAAAGAAAACATATACATAATGATATTCGAAACAGATTAAAAAACTATAACATATCTATTAATCTTGAATCTTAATAGCGAAATGCATGGTGTCGCTGGAGACCCACTGGCGATTCTTCACCAAACTCTGCAGCCCTGGCTGAGCGGCATATTCATTGTACATAGTGTATATAATGCACACACATATATATGTAGTATATTTTAAGGTAGATAGAGCACAATCTTCTTCTAATGTTTATTATAACCCCATATCTGTATATAAAAATATGTATCGACCTTGTATAATAATAGAAATGACAAATAAAACAAAAGGAGTAGAGGTAGTACAGAGGACAAAGGCCAGACGTGATAAACAACCCAGACTAACAGGTGTTTATGCTAATGAGTTCATTCCCCCGTCAGCAGGTGGCCGACACGTGGCCAGACATCATTAATAACCAGCGCTTGACAGGTGGCGTGATTAGGACAGCCAATCAGAACTCGTCAACAAGAGCCAGAGTCGAGTATATAAGCCCCCCAAGATTGGGACAAAAGAAGTAGTTGTTTCAGTTGTTTCAGAGCGACGCTGTCATACGGTCAGTCAGACTTCTCACCCCTATCCGCGATGTAGACTTAGGGCATCCGTGACGTCCATGGTCCGACTACCTTCGTCCGTGGTCTACCTCTACTTCTTGGAGTTACCACCTAGACCTGCCTCTGTCTCTTGCTGTCCCAGTGCGGGAATCCCATCACGCACCCACTACCACGACTGCCCAGCACATTCCACCTCGGGATTACTACAGAACCCGTTAAAGTCGACAGGATGCCTGAGGACAGCAGCGTGCAGAGGATGACGGAGGTCAGAGACAAGTACGTCGCGGATGCCCTCACCAACATACAGCCCCACTGCGAAGACCGAGTAAGCCACCTAAAAGACGCCATGCGAGGACTAGCTGCACCTCGCACCGAGGAGGTCATTATCGCCCCCATCGACATCTACTGCGCCACGAACATCTTCCTCCATCGGCTCGAACAGGCAGACAAGAATCATCGAGAAATCCTGACATTGCCCCGTCAACCAACATCGACGATGTCCCATGGCAACCATCGCAAAAAGTGATCACCAAGCCTCATCGCAGCCCACTCCACAAGACCCATTCAAGACATCCATCTGGTAAGAGAATTTTCTCTACAGAACTATTTAATGTAACACTATCTCGGTTTGCTCTGAATTAATTATTCGATACCATTTTAATAGCAATAACATTATTATTATAAATCCTTCAAGTTCATTATTTTACCATTTTTATAACATTTCAATTCAAATTTTAAATCTTGTACACCCTCATTTATCAATTTTTACGTTATTTTAAGCAACTTTTAAATTTTAATTCATTAATTTCAATTTTACATAAAAAAATCATATTGTATTTTAATTACTCGAATCATATTTCCTAAACTTATTTGTGAGTTTTTTTTTAATACCTTATTTATGGCCATAGTATTAATAATTAAATTTATTACGCTCATTATTTTACTTGACCTATTACTATTCCAATTGATATTTCTCAATATTTAAAAGTTTTAAAAACTAGTCCTAAATTTGTATTTTTATTAAATATCAATTTTAAATTATCTTATCTCAAAATGTGCCTCCCATTTTTCCCACAATTACAAATACAACTATAAATGTTATATGCGAAAACTAAATATCTTTCCATAAAAATTCCATACCCCATCGCATTTCATTCCTGCCTGTGTTAAATTGTTAATTACAAAAACTACCGAATTTTGTACCCATGCCATAACATTTTCTCTTAAAAAAATTCGTAAATTCATTATTTTATCATTTTCTAAACCTAATCACCGCTTATAATCTCCAATCTAGCGATTTGTCTGTGCGTCTTAACGCGACAACAAATTCAAGGTCGCACTGATCTCCCCCTAATTGTTTTTTTTTCTTCTACTTCATCTCTCCCTCCCTTGTTACATCATTAGCATCCATCATTAGCAGAGACAGTCCTTCTTACTGCAACACTCTTACCTGTCAATCAATCAATTATAGGCCTTCCATACTTCTCTCGTCTCTTGATCATTTTCCATTGGCCTTCTATGCCTTCGTTCTAACCACCCCTCGTCCATCGCAGAGTTCCTGTTTGCCGATTTTTTTTATTTACACCCAGGTCACCGTCCCAGCATTCTTTATTTCATTCTTTTTTCCTCAAACTCAGGTTCAATCAATCAATGGCAACAGTCGAGCCCTGTTTTCACAATCTACCTCCACCCTCTAACCTCTTCAACGGTTCCTGAGACTCCTGCTCGTCAACCTTTTTTATTTTTTTTTAATGATTCATCGACCTGGTACACTCTTCCTCCCCATGTTAACTCCACACGGAGAGCTTGGGTAACCAGCAAGATTTTTTTTTCTCTAACGCTCGACCCAGGCCATCACAGCACGATGCGCCCACTCATTTTTCGTTTAATTTTATTTTTCATCTTATCGAGCTCAATCACCGACAGCAGTGCAGCTTTTGAGACACCATCTCTTTTTAACCTCTCTCAGAAAAGATTTCTTCCCCATAATTCTCCCATAACTACCTCTCCTTCGATCTTCACGCCTTTTGCCCATCTGATCTAATGCTACTTACAGAGCATCTTGAGATTGCTGAACCCTGAAAACAATACTTCGCTTCTAAGCTCGTATTGCAGGGCAGGACTCCTGAGATGTCCTTTGCAGAAACCAATTCAGACCTTCTTCCTTTATTTCTCACTGCGTCACTACCTATCGCAAACCTTTTGCTTAAGTCAATTTTCTTTTATATTTTAATTTCACTTTTATTACCTCTACTTCTCCTCCTTCCTGTATTACATCCCTGAAACTATGTTGTAAATATTCAAGGCACTTTAAGTAACAAAAAACTGTAACTAGTATACCAACTTTCCCAAATATTTACTTTCGCTATTGTGTGTGTTTACTTTAAATTTATCCTTCCTATGCACTCCTCTTATATAATTTTTGTAGTTTTATAATATTATATCAATGTGTCACCACTACTCCCCTTTATCTTTATTTTATTCTAGTAACAAATTTTTGTGCCCCAAATTATTTCCCATTTAATAGGTTTGCTAGCTTTTCTCTCATTTATTGTAATTAGACTTACAGTTTACCTAGTTTTGTGGTGTTGGACTTTGTTTTTTTTAACTTACCAATGTAGATAAAACATTTCACTATTAATCGATAATATCATTTTGTTTATTAATCAACATTAATGCCTTAAACTACCAATCAACCCTTTATATATTATTACCTTTAATATTCTTATTTTCTCTTTTTCTGATCATGTTCAGACTTAGCATTTTACAACTTCAACTATCTTAGGCACCATTTAAAAAACCTACACCTAACAATATTTATAATATTTCTTAAATAGATAAAACATTTATCATTTTATTTTTCTTAATAGATTTTCAAAATGTTATTTTTGACGCTTCCCTTACAACCTCTTAACTCTATCCCATGAACCTTTCCTCCCAACCTTTCCCTCCATCAAGAGTTTATTGTTCGTCAGCCATTTTCTTTTTTTTTTTTTTAGTGATTAACCTAACTAGAAGACCCTTCCTCGCTGTACATCTCCCAACAGTGAGCTCAGGAGACCCAGTTAGATTTTTTTTTCTCTCATCGTCCGGCTCATCATTTTTTCATTTTTCAACTTTTTCTTTTCACCATACAAGCCGGACACAATCAAAATTGGCAGCAATAACTCTCTTACACCCACCTCTCCTTTTCCGCATCCTTCAAACCTCCAACCTTCCAAGGGATTCCAGTTCGCCGAACATTTTTGTTTTTTTTCATTGATTAATCCGACTGGAACAATCCTTCCTCGCTATACCATTCCCGATAATGAGTTCAGGATATCCAGCGCGATATTTTTATTTTTTTTCTCATCGCCCGACGCATCATATCAATTCATCATTTTTTCAACTTTTCATTTTTTTTTCACAATTCAACCGGGCACAATCATTATGGACAACAGGGATCCCTCTTACCTCTACCTCCCCCTTTTACCTCCATCAATCTTCCCACCTCTTTTCGCTGTCTGAGCTAATGATGCAGACGGAATATCTTAGGCCTTCTGTTAATGAAAACAATGCCTCACTTAAACAAGTTCGCATTGCATTGCAGAATGTTTGGGATACTACTTTTGCAGAAACATGCTCAGATACCCCCTTTCCCTTTTTCAACCTTAGCGTCACATTATACGTTCAGTCAATAAACTAACTTCATTTTTTTTCTCTCATCTTTAATACAATAAGATATTATTTTCCTTGTACGATTCATTTTACCATAGTTACCATTTTGTATTATATACCTTCTCTTAATCTTTTATCATTCATTTTGTACGTTTTCATTGATACACCACCATTACAACATCTTTCTCTTTTTAACTTGTAGCTTAATAATAATTTTAACTAATTTGTATACAAATTATTTCTTTTATTTTTTATAATAGGTTTGTTAGGTTATCATTCATTACATGTCATTCCCCCAACCAAACCTTCATCACCGGGGACACATTCTGTAGTATATTTTAAGGTAGATAGAGCACAATCTTCTTCTAATGTTTATTATAACCCCATATCTGTATATAAAAATATGTATCGACCTTGTATAATAATAGAAATGACAAATAAAACAAAAGGAGTAGAGGTAGTACAGAGGACAAAGGCCAGACGTGATAAACAACCCAGACTAACAGGTGTTTATGCTAATGAGTTCATTCCCCCGTCAGCAGGTGGCCGACACGTGGCCAGACATCATTAATAACCAGCGCTTGACAGGTGGCGTGATTAGGACAGCCAATCAGAACTCGTCAACAAGAGCCAGAGTCGAGTATATAAGCCCCCCAAGATTGGGACAAAAGAAGTAGTTGTTTCAGTTGTTTCAGAGCGACGCTGTCATACGGTCAGTCAGACTTCTCACCCCTATCCGCGATGTAGACTTAGGGCATCCGTGACATCCATGGTCCGACTACCTTCGTCCGTGGTCTACCTCTACTTCTTGGAGTTACCACCTAGACCTGCCTCTGTCTCTTGCTGTCCCAGTGCGGGAATCCCATCACGCACCCACTACCACGACTGCCCAGCACATTCCACCTCGGGATTACTACATATATATATATATATATAACAATAAATAGTTGTATAGTTTTATAGTTAAGTTTTCTATTAAAATTATCTTCATTATTTTGATTATTTAAATTCAAATTATAAAATTTGTAAATTATTATTATTTAGTATAGATAGAGAGAAAAAAAAATCCTTTACTTCTAAAACATCATCTAGTTAATTATATATTTATAATTAACAACAATAAAATTTAACAATGTAACGTCTTTTGCATCGGCTTTTACACGTCATTTAGACATACTCTATCCTATATATAGAATAATAGAAGTGAGAATATATATAATATTATAAATTTTAGTAGTTAGAGAAAAGAGAGAAAGACAGAACCATGCACTTTTAATCAAACTAATAATAAGAAAACAAAAAGTTTTGTAAAGAAGGTAGATAAGATTGTTAGTATATATATATATATTTTTATAATTTTAAATTTTATCCTTTATTTTTTTTAAATGATTTTTTAATTTTTTTTTATTTTAAAATATGAATATAAATAGTTGTATTTAGTAATATATCTATACTATGAATTAACTTTTGTTATAAGTTTGGTTATTATGTTTTGAAACCCTAATGGTAGACCAGACATATACAAAAAATTTAAATTGGAGTAATTATTGGAAAAAGAGATCTGCTGAACCGGGAATTCTCAAATAGAAGTTCAGCGACATTTCATCCCTTCTCTATTATGTCATAGATCTCTTTTCAACCGGATTTTATGTGTTAATATAAAGTTACTTCAGTGAAACATTTATATGAACAGATATAACAAATATAAGTGTTAACAAATTACAACTGTGAACCTACCTCGTCCGCGACGCCTTCAACTGTAAACATCTATTTCTGGATGACACATGTTGTGGGGGGGACAAAATTAGACCGCTTATTTTGAAGTTTTAGAACAACAAGACATCCAAAGAAGAAAGAAAAGATAGTTAAGGGAAGAAATCCAAACTTTATAATCTTTACAGCCAGTTATATTAATATAACTGATTCAACACTTATTCATCTTTCAATATTCCTTTAAAAAGGCAAATTATTAGAGTTTAATAAAGCTATAAATTGTGAAAATTCATTTTTATTTAATTTCCATTTTCCTCCCCAGAAATTGGAGATTAAACAAAATGAACTCTATACAATATTACTTTAAAAATTTTGTGAAAAAATCTTTAAATCAGCTATTTAATTTAAGTTTAACTAATTGTTAAAGATTATAAATTTGTATTAGTTATTATTGAGAGAGAGAAATTATAGAAAGTTGATTTAATAAATGGATACTTCCATTTATTTTTTTAAGTATTTTATAATTGATATACTGTTGAAATATTTTACTTGTCTGATACTAAATTTGTTTTTAATAAATTCCATGTTTAAATTTTTAACATCTTCTATGAAATTTTCTAATATATTATTTATTCTATAAAATCTTAGAAACTGACCAAAATATATACCTTTACAGCAATTTAATGATATATTAGAATTCATATTACAGTATTTAATAATATTGAAATTATAATTACTTTTTTTATTATAAATTTTAATAGCATTATTTGTAAGGTCTATATATATAAATATTACCAATTTGTAATATATATATGAAAGAACACAATCAATTACATACTTTTAACAACTTTAAGATAGAAATACTAGACATATGTTAAAACAAAAAACAACGACTATTATTAGAAAACAACTACATTTATAAACACAACACATTATTCCCTTATGGACTTAATGACGAATTAAACTACACATACAAACCACAAACAGAAGAAATTTCAACTTATGAAATCAGCTGCCAATACAAAAAAAATGAATTTAAAACTAAACCTAATAAAACTAGAGGTAAAACTACCAATAAATTAGGTTACATTGAATTTGAAGAACTACTGAACCCAAAACAAATGTATACTAACAACTTCGTCGATAAATTTATTAAAACATTATTTAAACTAAATAATAATAAATTTATCAAACTTATAGAATATATTAAAATTCATAAACTGACTAACAGATTAATAGATATCACACACGACATCTTTAAATACAGAAAAATTAAACAATCTACTAATAACATTAATATTATCATTAAATTTAATAACAATTTATTTAATCATATTAAATTTAATGATATTTTTAATAACCAAAACATCAATAATCTTTTCCCTATAAAAAATTTAAAGTTCAAAACAATCTGGAGATACACAAAAATATAGGTAGTTTAGTTTGCAATTATAACCAATTTATTAATAATTTGGCAAATTTAAAAAAAATTAAATGTAATTGCAACAACTATATTGATAGATATAAGTTCTCAGGTCATATATTAACTAGCAATTTTTCTTTTTTAAATCCAGAATATCAGGATATTTTAAATAAAGGGTATAAATATATACCTCAAATTAAACACAATTATAATAATACAATTAAATCTATATTAAAAGATATAGATATTTTCATAAATAAAACTAGTATAAAATACAGTATTCCAGAATTTACTTTTCTGGAATGGAAACATAATATTAAAAAGGAAATTATAAATTATTATAATAATACACTTAAATACACAGAACCTAATTCAGATATTCCTTCTTTTAAAGAAAATATAATTAATTTACAGAATGACTTTATTATCACTCCTATAGATAAATGTTCCAATAACTTATCTATAATTTGTAAAAATCTATACCACGATATACTAAAAAAGGAAATTGATAATAATCATAAATACACTTTTGCTATAACTACAGCCACAAAAATCAAAAAAGACATCAAAAACGTTGAAAATTCACTAAAAATTTATAATCACTACAAAAATCCAAACATACCAAAGTTCTATATAATTCCTAAACTACATAAAAAACCTATTTCTTTCAGAACAATCACATCTGGTATAAATTCAGTTATAAAAAACATTGATATACAATTAGCTTCAACACTACAAATTATTATAAATAAATTAACTAATAAATATAATTATAAATTTATCGACTCAAATAAAAAAATCATTAACTATTTAATGAACAATTGGACAAACATGGAAACAGTACACACATTTGACTTTGAGGACCTATATTCTAAAATAAATTTAAGAGATCTAAATAATAAAATAACCAATTTATTTAACGAAATCATTAATGACAAAACTTTCCACATTAAAATTATTCATAACAGATATAAAACAATTAAATTAGATCTTAAAACAGCAAAAACTCTACTGGAAACATTTTAAAATTTTAACTATATAGAATTTAAAAATAAAATATATATTCAATCAGAAGGAGTTCCCATGGGAACGTCTTCAAGTCCGTTATTAGCAAACTTAATATTATTCTGGTACGAAAGAGAATACTTTCTACAAAATAATGTTAACTGGCAAATGTTCCGTTATGTAGATGACATCATAATATTTAATAATCCACAGTTCAAAAATTTAATACCTAAAATTTATCCTAAATACTTGAAACTTAAGAACAATGAAAAAATTTATAGAAACAAAAAAGTTAACTTTTTAGACCTAAATATAGACCTTACAAATAATGCTATTAAAATTTATAATAAAAAAGTAATTATAATTTCAATATTATAAAATACTGTAATATGAATTCTAATATTTCATTAAATTGTAGTAAAGGTATATATTTTGGTCAGTTTCTAAGATTTTATAGAATAAATAATATACAGGGTGATCCAAAAGTCCCGCACAACTTTAAAAATTAATAACTCCGCGAATATTTGCGCTAGAGCAATGCGGTAAACACCATTGTATTCAGGATGCAATGGGATTTTTTATGGCAAATAATGAAAAATTCGAAATTGATTTTAGTTACAATTTTATTCGCCAGATGGCGCTCTACCAGAATCAGATATTCAGCGGCCAAATTGTTTGATAAGTTTAAAAATATAACTGATCGACACGTATTTTTCCTTTTTGAATACCAGGAAAGAACCCTTATAATATAAAATAACAAATTAATAAAACACCACTTCGCCAAAAGTATGAAGAATTGGTTAACGATTTTCAAATACAATCAGAGATATGTAAAATAGGTAAATGCAAATTAAAACATGTAGCAAAAAGAAAATTGATATTTTAGATACGGTTTGTTTCCGAAGATAATAAATTTCTAATATTTTTAATTCAACTCTCACTCAGTATCGATTATATTTATTTTAATTCATTTGAAAAATATGTATCTATCTCTCTCTCTCTCTGATAATTTATTTTACTCTTGAATGCCGTTGTTGTTGTCGTGTCCAATAAAGAGCCTTAGATGTATCCATGCATCTCCATCACAGCATCAGCAATGTCCACTATCTTGGGTGTGTAAAGCTGCTGCTATGGGTCTATGTCAATTTTCTGCAAGGCTGCGGCAATTGCTGGCTATGAGAATATGTGGGTAGGTGTAAGTTCCACACCAGGACAATTGTTGCATGCCCTATAGGTTCTTGTGCCATCTGGATGTATTGTCATTCCTTTATAGTGTTTTGTTCTAAATCTTGTTATAGTTTTAGTCATTTTCTCTCAGAGTTTATTCCGCATTTTGATCTCTTCTTATTTTTTGTTCAATTATCTTGTATTTTGACAAAGAATCAGCGTCAAATAATGACATTTGTTCTTTATTTTGGCTCAGCTTTCTGGCTTCCTTTGCCAATTCAACTGCCATTTCATTACCCCGATCTCAACACGGGCAGGAATCCATTGTAGAATGCAGTTATTCTCCAATGGTTCCAGTTGGGTAAGTAACGAGTGTATTTTCTGTGTGTTTTTAGTATTGCCCTTCTGAATTGCTTCTAGAGCGGATATGGAGTCGCTGTATATTAAAATTCCTTCTGCTTGATGCAGGGATGATTGGTTAAGGCATACATCAAGGCCTTTACAGATAGCTGTCAGTTCACAAGTGAAGTTTGACGAAATCTGTCCTGCTCCTTCTTTGATCCATCTTGCAATATTATGTTAATTCCGGCCTCTCCATTACTCAGGGTAAGGTCTGAAGATCCATCTGTATATGCTGTTAAAGGGCGTGGCCTAGCATTTTTAATCAAGAATTTGTACTATGAGGACATAGCCATTAATATTCCAAACACATTAGACCTCGAAGCCCAAGGTATCAAAGACTACCTCAATCAAAACAAAGCCATCAACATATACATGTATCACCCTCCAAACAATACATTTATTGACAATGGAAAAATGGCTCAATTTCTTACAGACAACACTATTATTGTAGGTGACCTTAATGACAAACATCAACTATGGGAATGTTCTACGTCAAACCCAAGAGTCAAAATACTATCAAACATATTTGACGACAATGCCTTCATGTGCTTAAATGATGGGAATCCTACCCATCATTCCTACAAGCTATAATACTGCACAAGCCCTTGATATAAGTTTTTACTATCCTGACATTTTCCACAAATGCAAATAGCAAATATTAAAAATTTTGGAAGTGATCATTTTCCTAATTTGATAGAAATTAGCACCAAGACCAAAACTAGCTCAATTAAGATAAATTCTGGAATTTCAAAAAGGCTAATATGATATCTTTAGAAAACATCATTATTAAAGCAGCCAAAGTTTTAATACCAAGAGGTAATATTAAGAAATGGATTCCAAATTATACACACCAGGCAAAAAATATTCAAACACTTATAACTAAAGGAAATGAACTACAAAAAAGTGCACCCAAAACCAAACAAATTGTAGAACTGAACTGAACATTGTGATTGCAAAAATAAAAAGATTATACGTAAATGTGAAAAGGGAAAAATGGAAACAAACCTGTGAAAACCTGAGCCCAAGAAACCCAAATACAAAACTTTGGAATTTGGCAAAACAAATTGACAGAGTCCAGCCACAAACTGAAAACGCAAATATGATTAAGAATACAGATGGTACACCAGCAACTAATGACAAAATTGCTGCCAATCCTTTAGGTAATTCATATCAAATAAGTAGTAAAATCAAGGTTGAAAAAAGGCCCGAAAGATTATTCATGACTGTAAAAATGTCACCAGCACTCATAATATTTTCCATGAAAATAAATCAATATGAAAGAGCTAGCTTATGCATTAGAAAACACTGACCTAAACAAGACTCCTGGGCCAGATGGAATCCATGGCCGAATGATATCAAACTTGGGCAAAATTGGCAAAGAAAGACTTCTTAATATTTTCAATAACTCCTGGAAAACTGGAAAATTGCCTCAAGACTGTAAAAATGCAACAATAATTCCCATTAAAAAACTTCACAAATCTGCTGATAACCCAAAAAAACTACCGACCTATCTCCCTCACAAATATTTGCTGCAAATTAATGGAAAAATTATACTCAGACGACTCACCTACCACCCCGACACAAGAAATCTCTTACCAGAAGAACAATATGGATTTAGGAAAGGACATGGGACAATAGACCAACTCTTATTTTTCACACAAAAGGTAAAAGATGCACAAAACAAAAAACCAACTAGCCACACCATAGCTGCTTTTTAGACCTTACACAAGCTTTTGATAAGGTATGGAAAAACAAGTTAATTAGAAAATTATACAAACATTTCAAAATTGATGGAGAAGCTATAACTTGGATAAATGATTCCCTTAAAAATATATACATCAGGGTCAAATATAATGGCACTCTATCTAAAACCTTCAAATTGTACCAAGGATTACCACAAGGATCAGTCCTTAGCCCAACTCTCTTCACCCTATTTATTGCAGGCTTAGAAGAAATTTTTCACATAAAACCAATATTGGACTTTTCTCAGATGACATTATTCTAGGGAGCAGCAACACTAACTGGAAAAAAGCTGAAAGAGATTTGAACAAGACTCTTCTCCACCTAGAAAATTTGCTAATAAACATAAATTAGAATTTAACCCCCAAAAATTTGAAGCCTGTCTTTTTACTACCGATAAGAAACTATACAAAATAAGGCCAAATATTATTCTGAAAGAACAACAATTGCAATATAATAAACATATCAAATATCTCGGCTACACCCTGGATCCAGAAATTAACTCCAGTAAACATATTGAAGGAGTTGTTAGAAAAGAAAGAGACCGACTAAAAATCTTGAAATATATTTCAGGAAGAGTGGGGAGCTGAAGCAACAACACTAAAATTAACTTACACAACTCTAATGAGACCTATCTTGGAATATGGATATCAAATCTATGGTACAGCATCTGAAACAAATCTAAAAACACTGGAAAGGATACAACTAAATGCAACTAGAATTATTGCAGGTCTTCGAAATACCTGCCCTGATAATATTGTTCTTTACGAGGCAGACATTATGCCCTTAAAGGATAGAATAAGCTACAATCTGCCAAAATATATAAACAAAATCAAGAGTTATGAAAACAAACACAGAACTTTCAATTACATACTTAATTGGGAACCCAATATAAGACTCAAAAAAGAAGGCCCTCTCCACCTGGCCAAAAGAAATGGATTTTTAAAATATAAAGTAGAAAAAAATTATTTAGCAGAAAGAATTTCTCCATGCGAACCACTACAAAATGTTATTTTCAATGCCTCTTTAAATTAACCCACCAACAAACAATGCCAAAATCCAGAATACTTAAAACAATTATCATTAGAAATAATTAATAACATTCCTAAAAATACAATAACTATTTATACCGATGGTAGCAGAGACGAGCTAGGACACACTGGCAGTGGCTGTCTCATCAAAAAAACAAATGGCATTGAGAAAATGAACAGAGGAAACTCAGATTTTTGCTCAGTCTTCAGATCAGAACTTATAGCCATCTATGAAGCCTTAAAATCCATCAGAAATATTAATTATAAAGATATCTGGATTCTTACTGATAGTAGAAGTGCCATACAACACTTGAGTCACACAGGGGAACTTAGAGACAAAGTAAGCAGGAACATAATTGGCTATCTCCAAAAACTCTCAAAAACCTCAAAAATTCACCTTCAATGGATACCCTCACATGTTGGAATTGAAGGCAAAGAAGCTGCTGATGTGCTAGCGAAAAAAGGCACAAAAGAACCCTTGCCACAGAAAAATAAACTTACTTTTAAAGAAATAGAAACAGTAGCCAAAATAAACAAGAACTGGAGGATCCCACCTAAGCACAGTTGGTACACTCTAGAAGCAGATGGCCACCCAGACCTTTCGGTCCACAAGCCGGCATGCGAAGCATGCCCTTCGCTGCTATTCTGTTCAACTCATAAGCCAAGTAACGGTATCCAAGCTAGTGCTTGGACATTGTACCTGGAAACACCACCTCCCAGACAACGTGTCTGGAAGGATTTCTATACCGGTGGCCTTTAATCACAGCAAAATAGGAAACTATCCACTGTGTCCAGCAGGGACCGCGGGGAGGCAACCCCCGGTCGACTCTGTTCACTCACAGCTGAGGAAAAGCTCAGCTGCCACGTCGTGGGCTTTCTCAAGAAGCTTGCTGTGATTTCTCAGCAGCTTACTCTCGATCGCGCCCCTCGCCCTCCTTCTCTCTTCCTGCACACCCACTACCCTTAGACAATCCAAGACGTAGTGGCGTGCATTCACATCCCTTTCTCCATAGACGCAATCAGGGTTTCTCTTAATTTTAAATCTGTGGAGATTTGGGGAAGAGCCCATGTCCCGAACTACCCTAATGAGTTTGTGGGACATTACCTTACAGAGGTACTTGGGTGTTGTTACCCCATTGAATACCTCTCTCCCCTTCACACTGTTCCTCCATCTGTCCAACCATAAGTCCTGGACGTGCCCCCTGATCCTCCTATAAACTTCTTTCTTGGTCACTGGGGTCCTCAGTGATCTACCTCTAAAGCATCCTGCCTTAGCGATCCTGTCTGCGAACTCATTACCTTCGATGAGGCTGTGTTTCCTAAACCAAGGGAGCTCCGGAGCCCGCGTCATCATCTCCAGCTCCTGGATTATTTGATGCGCGAGTTGCCCTTTCTCCAGATTGATGGCGACGAGGGCCGACATACAATCTGAATAGAGGCAGTCCGGGCTGAAGTTCTTCTCGGCACACACTCTGAGGGCTACCCTGATCGCAACCAGTTCGGCTGAAAAGACCAATTCGTCCACTCTGAGTGTTAAACTTTCTTGGAAGATCAGCTCTCCATTAGTGAATATCACTACCCCAGCTCCAGTATTGGTTCCAGACTTACCACCATCAGTGAAAACCTCCGTGCCAATCCCTGTCGGCCCTCCAGGACTCCAATTCCACTTTGGCAACCACTGCGGAGGCTTCCTTGGGTCCCTCTTCGATTCCAGGGCCCACGCTTCATGTCCCAGGGCATCTTCCCTGTTCTCCCAGATCTTTTGTCTGAGGGTCTCCTCCTCTAGTTTTAATCCCAGGGGAATAAGCCCAGCGAGGACCAAAAAGGCCTCACTGCTGGTAGTGCGATATCCCCCTGTGATTCTGGTGCCGCTGTCCTCTGCACTCTCTCTAGAGTTGTTGCCACCTTCTGATCCCCGTTTCGGCGCCACCAAGCCCCGGAAGCATATAGCAAGATTGGCTCGACACAGGAGAGGCAGTGGTTCCTAAAAATAGTACCCTCCTTCTCCCCCCCCCTGTTGAGAGCCAACCAGGACAGGCCTGCACAACGCCTCCCTGCCTCTCGCCACCATCTCCTCCGCCTGGTATTGCCAACCCATCTTGTCATCAATGACCACCCCCAGGATGGTCATCCTATTGACCAACGCTACCCTCCGTCCTTCCATCCGGATAGCCGGCTTGTGTTCCCATTTGATCCCTTTCCTTTTAGTTCTTATGTCTCTAGGCTTAAAGCTGAGTGCTTTAGTTTTGGAAACATTGAACTTAAGGCCAGAGTCATAGGCCCAGATCGAGAGAATTTGGAGAGAGGTTTCAGCACACTTCTCAGCCTTCGCTCTCGAAGCAGCCTCAATGATGAGGAACTGGTCGTCAGCATAGAGAACCAGCCTGGCTCCCTCAGGGAGCTCCTCCTGGAAAACGGTGTTTACCAGGATATTCCACAGAATAGGTCCGCAGCAAGAGCCCTGGGGGCAACCACTAGCACAGTTTATTTCCAACTTCCGCCCACCAAAACTGAGGCTAATCCGTCTATCCCTCAGTAAGTCACGAACCAAGCTGCACAAATTATCAGGACCACCCATGTCCATCAAATTTCTCATCAGCTTGTTCCAGCTCATGGAGTTGAACACGCCATCAATGTCCAGGGCCCCGAAAAGAACCCAAGAACCCTTATTTAAGCCCATCTAAACCCCCTCTAACACCTCGTTCAGAGCTGTGGTTGTGGACTTCCCTTCCCTAAAACCATGTTGGAAAGAGGAAAGGAGCTCATTACCCTCTAGCCAGTGCCTTAGTCGCTGAGCTAGTAGGCTATCCAGGACCATACCTAAACACACTAGTAAAGAAAGCGGACGATAATCATTAGGAGAATTACCCTTTCTACCAGACTTTTCGAGAAGCACTACTCGGGCAACCTTCCATGCCTCAGGAAATGTACCAGTGTCCAGGCACCTATTGAATAACCTGGAAAGAAGCGATGGGTGCATCCTTACCAGGTCTTTCACGACCGTGTTATCGATCCCTTCGGGACCAGGAGATTTCCTTTTCCCGAACTTGAAAGCCGTCAGTTTCACCTCATTCTCAGAAAAGGGCGGATCCACCAAACCAAAAGTGGTCAGAGAATTCTCGTCCTCTGGTTCCTCGTTTCCGAAGTGCCGATCCAAGTTGTTTTTATTTTGTCTTCTGCTTTCGAGCGAGTAGGTCTAGAACACATTCTCTCTGGATTTTCTCATTGTTGGTGGATGAAACAGCACCAGTGATTATTTTGGCCGCTTTTGCTTGAACACTGTCTAGTCTTACTTTTAGTGATGAGCTTGAGGAAGCCCAGACCGGTGTTGCATATTCCATTATCGGCCTTATTAAGGTGGTATATGTTGTTCTGAGAATTCTGGGTTTTGCTCCCCAATTTGTTCCACATAGCCTTCTCAGAATGTTTAGAGTTCTGATAGCTCTATTTGAGGTGCTAATTAAGTGTTCTGAAAATTCCAATTCCTCATCAATAATAATTAGAATATTTTATTGACATCTTGTCAATACATGCAAAGTACACAGTCTGCACTATTTAAAAAAGATAATATGCATTATATTCACTATGTACAATGAATATGGCGCCTCTGCCAGCGCTGCAGAGTTTGGCGGAGAATCGCCAGTGGGTCTCCAGAGACACCACGCATTTTGCGATCTACGATGAATACGTAGATCGCGTACTTCGCCGCTTAGGAGATGATGATGGCGTGGTCCTCGAGACCAACTGGAAAGATCCAGGACTGCAGTATCACACCTAGGAATTTTGGATTTCTATTTTATCAATTAATTGGTTGTTTTATGCTCATTTTGGGGTTATATTTAAGCCTTTTTTCCCTGTCAGTGGAGAAGACGCATAGGTTTAGTTTTATTGGGTTTATGGCCATTTGGAGTTCCATTGCCCACCTCTCCAGTCCTCTCATTGATGTGTTCAGTATTTTTTACGATTTTTCTATGCTGCTACTTGTGTGCCATATGGCTATATCATCTGCATAACAGGCAACCTTTGTGTCTTCAGTGAGGTAAGGATGGATGTCGTTAATATATAGCAGATAGAGTAGAGGACTGAGCACAGATCCCTGAGTTACACCAGCCCATGTTCTTCCTTCCTTGGAAAATTCTCCATTGACCCGAACCTTTAACCTTCTTCCCCTTAAGAAGTCTGAAATCCAGATTAAGGTTTTCTTCTTACTCCGATATTGTGCAGCCTTTCACGTAATTTCTCCCTCCACACTCGATCAAAAGCTGAGGTCATATCAAGGAATATAGCCGTGGTCTTCTTTGGCGGTTTTTCCTGGAAAGAATCTATTATTGATTGACAGAAGTAGAACAGTTGATCAGAGTCGTACAGTGCTGGGATCTATAGGCAGTTTGGTAGAGGTTTATATTATTATTTTTAGTGAGCCAGACTATGAGCCTAGAGTGGATAATTCGTTCTGGTATTTTACAAAGTATGATGGTGAGAGCAATTGGCCGATAGTTCTTGTATTCCTTGGCATCTTTGTTTGGCTTCAGTATTGGCACTATAATTGATATCTTCCAATTCTTTGGTAGTTTACCAGTTTGCCATGAAATGTTCAGTATTCGTAGGAGTTGATTATTAGCTTTGTCTTCAAAGTGTTTAATCATTTGACTAAAGATTAGATTATCTCTTGGTGACCTCTTGGATTTTTTTATTGATGAGTTTAGCTCATTCAGTGTGAAGTCTCTCAAGAAAATATCTTGTTGATGGAAGTTTCTTGCTTGTGTAACTAACTGGTTTATATTATTTTTAGAGTTCTGTCTTCATTTGTATAGTTGAATATGGAAGTTCCTGAAAGATATTCAGCAATTATGTCAGCCATCTGTTTGTTCTCGTTCTCGCTGTTCTATTCATATCGGTTAGAGTATTGGAGGATTGGTGTTGGTTTTGATTGTTCTCTAACACTCTAATCATATTCCAGTGTTGGCTGTCCATTCTTGGATCCATTTTTTCGCAGAATTCTGCCATTTTTCTTGTTTGCATATCCAAATTTCTTGTTCTATTTTGTGACTAATTTCAATGAGTTCCTTTCTGTTTTCTTCTGTTTTATTTTTTAAAGAAGTTCATTGATATTGTCTCTCTCTCTGCAATCATTGCCTCGATGTTGTGGTCCTTCCAGTAAGGTATCCACAGGTCTTTACGTCTACCTCTAGGTATCGATGCTTTTGCAGCTTTTTAAATGTTCGAAGAGAATTTTTCCAAGTTTTTGTCAAGCGTTCTGTAATTCAATATTTCGTTGCACAGTTCTTCAAGCTTTTCTGTGAATTTTTTTCAAGTCGGCTTTCCTAAAGTTCCATGTTCTTTTATTCTAATGGACATTCTCAATTTTGAAGTTTAGGGTTGTTAAAATTGGTCTGTGGTCACTGAGTGCACCTCTCGGGATTTTCCATTGTGTTGTGGGTGCGATGTTGTAATTTATCGCTGTGATGTCTATTGCGGATTCTGTGCCTGTGGACTTAGATAGATAGCTGTTCTCTCCGTTATTTAACGGTGTAAGGTCGAGGTCGGTTAGCATGTCCTCAACCTGCTGACTTTTGTTATCCTGGACAGGTGATCCCCAAATTGAACTTTTGGCGTTAAATTCGCCGAGTATGATTGTGATATCCGAAGACGCTTCACTTAATGTCTCTATTGTGTGTACCCATACAAACTTCAAAGATTTCACGAGCTGAATGTTGGCGATTTTGAGATGCGTCAAGAATTCGCTGCATGGGTTTTCCGGCAAATTGATATTGATGAAAACTGGCTGTCGAATGTTCTGTGGACAGATGATGCTCACCTTTCTCTAAACGGAGAATTTACCATTCAAAACAGCCGCATTTGGGCAACAGAAAACCCTAGGATTTTTACAGAAATGCCACTTTACCAGCCTAGAGTTACAGTTTTGTGTGGGTTCACTTCTTTTATTATTGGGCCATTTTTCTTTGAAAAATCAATGGAAGAACTTTTAAAACCGTTTTTGTAACTGGTGAACGTTATGTTCAACTTTTGAGAGAAAAGAGTATTCCCATATTGCAGGGCAAAAGCACTAAGCGAAATAACATTCATGAAACCTCCTCATATCTCCCGAGGTGCCAAACAATTGCTGAAGGATACGTTCGGTGAAAATCGTGTGATAAGTCGCCACTTTATATACCAGTGGCCTCCAAGATCACCAGACTTGACGCCTTGCGTTTTTTGTTTATGGGGGTACATTAAATCGTGTGTTTATTGATGCTGGCCTACCACATTGGCCATGTTGAAGGCTTCTATCAGATGGCACGTTTTATCAATTTCAACAGATATGTTATTTAATGCTGTCCATTCTGTCATTTATCGTCTGCAGGCGGTGATAGATAATGAAGGGTGCCACATTGAGCAAGGATTGTGACCTAATACAAGAGAGAAGGCAGTTACCTCATGTGTTATATAAGCCGCCATGTATTATATTATCTACCAATATTTTGCAGCTCTTTGTGTTGGGATATGGGGATAATAAATGCTGTCCTCACATCTTGACTCTTTTTTTTTCTGTGAACAGCAATATTTTGTTTGTCATTTGCTCACATATTATGTCGTGCAAACCAGAGTGTTATAACTTCTCGAATAACACTGGTACACACAATTTTTCCCCTTATGTTTAGTTTTTCGCTTTTCGCTCATTAGAAGAAATAGCATAAGGAATATTTTCTGTACACCAATAACTTTAGAAATTTTGTGAAAAAAAAAACAATACAAAATTATTTTACTACCACGTTTTCCAACGCAAAAGGTCGATTTAAAAATTATTTTTATTTGAGGGGACACATTTTTTAAAATTGTGTACTGTATAATAAACAATGATAACATTTGACAAGCTCATAGGATATTTGGAATAAAGTACGTCAAATATATTTTGTCACTCCCCTCTATATTTCATTTGTTGGATCATGACAAATATCCAGTTAAATAGTCAAGGGTCGCCAATCAGTCAAGAAACTACACATTTCTTATAGCAAGAAATCCTATTAATAGTGCCATCATAATTTTTGGTACTATATTAACATTTCAAAAAATCGTGTATTGATATCAGCGGTGTTTTTCAAACATTCAATCTATTTCACAAAACCCCATATAAAATATAAATATTTTTGCTACATGTTTTAATTTGCATTTACCAATTTTACATATCTCTGATTGTATTTGAAAATCGTTAACCAATTCTTCATACTTTTGGCGAAGTGGTGTTTTATTAATTTGTTATTTGATATTATTAGGGTTCTTTCCTGGTATTCAAAAAGGAAAAATACGTGTCGATCAGTTATATTTTTCAATTTATCAAACAATTTGGCCGCTGAATCTCTTAATCTGGTAGAGCGCCATCTGGCGAATAAAATTGTAACTAAAATCAATTTCGAATTTTTCATTATTTGCCATAAAAATTCCCATTGCATCCTGAATACAATGGTGTTTACCGCATTGCTCTAGCGCAAATATTCGCGGAGTTATTAATTTTTAAAATAGTGCGGGACTTTTGGATCACCCTGTATTAGAAAATTTCATAGAAGATGTTAAAAATTTAAACATGGAATTTATTAAAAACAAATTTAGTATCAGACAAGTAAAATATTTCAACAGTATATCAATTATAAAATACTTAAAAAAAAATAAATGGAAGTATCCATTTATTAAATCAACTTTCTATAATTTCTTTCAATAATCACTACTACAAATTTGTAATCTTTAACAATTAGTTAAACTTAAATTAAATAGCTGATTTGAAGTTTTTTTCACAAGATTTTTAAAGTAATATTGTATAGAATTCATTTTATTTTAATCTCCAATTTCTGGGGAGGAAAATGGAAATTAAATAAAAGTGAATTTTCACAATTTATAGCTTTATTAAACTCTAATAATTTGCCTTTTTAAAGGAATATTGAAAGATGAATAAGTGTTGAATCAATTATTTTAATTTAACTGGCTGTAAAGATTATAAAATTTGGATTTCTTCCCTTAAATATCTTCTCTTTCATCTTTGAATATCTTGATTTTCTACAACTTCAAAATATAAGGTCTAAATTTGTCCACCCCCCCCCCCCCACAACATGTGTCATCCAGAAATAGATGTTTACAGTTGAAGGCGTCCGCGGACAAGGTAGGTACACATTATATCTGTTCATATAAATGTTTCACTGAATTAACTTTATATTAACACATAAAATCCGGTTGAAAGGAGGTCTAGACATAATAGAGAAGGGATGAAATGTTGAAAGCTGAATTTCTATTTGAGAAGTCCCTCTTTTTTCAATAATTACTCCAATTTAAGTTTTTTGTATATGTCTGGTCTACCATTAGGGTTTCAAAACATAATAACCAAACTTATAATAAAAGTTAATACATAATATAGATATTTTACTAAATACAACTATTTATATTCATATTTTAAAATAAAAAAATTTAAAAAATCATTTGAAAAAAAAGAATAAAATATAAAATTATAAAAAAAAATATATATATATACTAACAATCTTATCTACCTTATTTACAAAACCTTTTGTTTTCTTATTATTAGTTTGATTAATAGTGCATGGTTCTGTCTTTCTCTCTTTTTTCTAACTATCATATATATTCTCACTTCTATTATTCTATATATAGGATTAGAGTATGTCTAAATGACGTGTAAAAGCCGATACAAAAGACGTTACGTTGTTAAATTTTATTGTTATTAATTATAAATATATAATTAACTAGATGATGTTTTAGAAGTAAAGGATTTTTTTTTCTCTCTATCTATACTAAATAATAACAATTTACAAATTCTATAATTTAAATTTAAATAATCAAAATAATGAAGATAATTTTAATAGAATACTTAACTATAAAACTATACAACTATTTATTTTTATAATTAATTTAGATTTAGCTTGCTAATCTAACCAAATCTACTTGATATGATTTATCATTATGATCAGTTTGCTCCTTAAGTTTTAAATGTAGTATCACTGTTATATTTTTATTATATAGTTTTTACACTATATATATATATATATATATATATATATATATATATATATAGAAGCAATGGGCGCTTCTCCCGTCAAAATAAACGTCAAAACCTGACGCCATCTATTGACCGTCGCTGCAACTAGCGGCCTCGGGTCGGTAACAAAGCCACAAAACCAGCTTTGGCAAACTGAGAAGCGTCCACCTAGAGACCATGGTTTCGGGCTAATGGCCCTCGTCAGTCTAGGGCGGACTTTATTCCATGAGATCCACACGGGATCTAATGGAATCTTCACAATCTACCAAAGAGGTGTTTTGCTAGCAATGTGGCTGGGCCAAATCTATGGCTAGAATGTAGATGTAAAATTTGCCGGGAGGAAATCAATCCATAGAAGCAATGGGCGCTTCTCCCATCAAAATAAACGTCAAAACCTGACGCCATCTATTGACCGTCGCCGCAACTAGCGGCCTCGGGTCGGTTTCCGATTGTGAAGATTCCATTAGATCCCGTGTGAATCTCATGGAATAAAGTCCGCCCTAGACTGACGAGGGCCATTAGCCCGAAACCATGGTCTCTAGGTGGACGCTTCTCAGTTTGCCAAAGCTGGTTTTGTGGCTTTGTTACCGACCCGAGGCCGCTAATTGCGGCGACGGTCAATAGATGGCGCCAGGTTTTGACGTTTATTTTGACGGGAGAAGCGCCCATTGCTTCTATGGATTGATTTCCTCCCGGCAAATTTTACATATATATATATATATATTTTTTTTTTTAAATAGTGCAGACTGTGCACTTTGCATGTATTGTATTGAAATGTCTTGATCTTTAAGTTTAAAAGTTTTGATATTTTTCAATGAAATAATTAGTTTTGAGTTCTTTAGCCAATAATCGAGCATTGTTTATTTAGTTCAAGGCATTGATTGTCAAATATCTTTATTGAAATATAGATCTTGGATTTGATTCTCTAGGAACTTCTATTTTTTTTTTTAGCATAATCAAAAATATTGTCACATAGAAAATTAAGGAAAACAAACCTCAGAATATTTCACTCGGTAATTTTTTGATGTCAAACAAAATTAAATTTTAAAAATAAAAGGGAGGCAATGAGAGAATTAATAAAGTAGCAAAACATGAATATCACAATAATCTGTTAACAATATAATAAATATTTTGCTATATAGCTTCTTTTCTGTGGTAGCTGTGACTCATAGCTTGTAAATCTTGTTGCTAATGCAATGGATCTATGTCAATGGTTTCTTCGGTGTCCTGGAAGTCTGTTCCTAGTGCCTTCGCGTCCTTTCTTTTTTCGCGACGTGAAATGTGGTTTGGTGATCATATCGTCTAAAGGGATATAGGTCTTCTTGGGGGGAAGTCATGGGTTTGACTCGGCAGTGGAATCCTGGAGCTAGTAGCGGAAAAATATAGTTCAGAGCACCTATGGCCTCAAGTTCTGCAGGCGATCTACAGTTTGTCTTCCCTAATCTACTCAGAATCTCCCCCAAAATGTGATGTAAATATTTGGAAATACAAAGCAGAATGAGATACGACAATTTATTTGATGTAAAACAAAATTCAAATTTAAAAAAATAAAAGAGAAGCAGTGAAGAAAATTCACAAAGTAGCAGCACATATAAATATCAAAATTAATATAACCTTTTATAAATAATAAATATTTTGCAACAATTTATATATTTTCCTTATTAAATCTGTACTTTTGAAATACGATTTTTTATTAAATTTCAGACTTGAATTTATGAATTATTTTGAATATTAGACCTAATATGGTTTGTATTATTAGGATGTTTGACGCTTAATCTTCATTTATTTTGTAATGGCCTAATTTTGAGAATAGTTCAATATTATTACAAAAGCAAATTTTTTTGAAAATGTTCCATCATACATATGTACGACATACACTGCGTGACATTGAAAATGGAACACCAAAAAATAGTGGCCAGAAAGTGATGAAACTCGGCAGACAGAGAGAGACAGGGACGAACAATAAGTGATCTTTATTTCAAAATGATAGTCATAATACAGAGCGAGAACGGCGTCGGCTTAGTAGCAAGTAGGACCACCGCGGTCGGCGATGCACGCAGCAACACGTCTAGGTAGAGAGTCAATCAGAGTACGGATGGCGTCCTGAGGGATGGCTCTCCATTCCCTCTCAACCATTTGCCACAGTTCGTCTTCTGAACGCGGCTGTGGCAAGGCATGCAAACGGCGTCCAATGATGTCCCAGACGTGCTCGATTGGTGAGAGATCAGGAGAGTACGGTGGCCAGGGAAGCATCTGTACATCTTGCAGAGCTTGTTGGCTAATGCGAGCAGTGTGCGGTCGGGCGTTATCCTGCTGATAAAGGGCATTGGGTACCCCCTGAAGGTAGGGGAGTGTCACCGGTCGCAGCACATCATCAACGTATCGTTGGGCCGTCATAGTGCCCTGAATACGAAGTAAAGGTGACCTGGAATCATACGCGATTACGCCCCAAACCATGATTCCACGTTGTCGCACGGTGGGGCGTTCCACAATTGCTGCCGGATTGGACCTTTCTCCACGTCGACGCCACACGCGTACACGGCGACTATCACTGGACAAGCAGAAACTCGACTCATCTGAGAACACGACCCTGTGCCATTCCGTCATCCACGTCGATCTAGCCCGGCACCATTTCAAACGTTGGCGCCTATTAGGTGGGGTCAATGGCAGTCTTCTTAGCGGACGGCATGAGTGCAAGCCATTAGCAACCAATCGATGGGAAATGGTTCTGGTCGAGATGGAATGATCTAGGGTGTCTTGCACATGTTGCAGGATGGCGGTACAAGTGGCTTGTGGGGCCGCCACTGCTTGTCGAAGGATACGCCGATCCACACGTGCTGATGTCACTCTGGTTGCACCGACATTCCTATAAATTGCCACATTTCCTTGTTCCAACCATCTTCTCCACAGTCGGTGCACCGTGGACGCACCAAGGTGTGTATCAGCTGCGATTTGACGTATGGACCAACCTGCCCTTTTCAGTCCGATCACCATGCCCCTCGTAAAAGCGTCTGTCTGCTTGAACTGCATCCGTTTACGATGACCTGGCATTCTCTGTTATTACACGTGTCTTTTGACACGAGAACAAAATTTCTACAATGATTTTCCTTGAAGAAATAACGACACGAATACTGTCCTTTCTGCAAGTTCCTTCCCTTATATCTTACTCCATGTGCGCACGAGAGCTGCGCATTTTACATCATTTGCATAACTCGGTTAGGCGTGTCTACCCTGAAATTTGCATAATTTTCTGGCCACTATTTCTTGGTGTTCCATTTTCAATGTCACGCAGTGTATTAATGCTCTTTAAACATAAAATACTGAGGTGAATATTATAGTTTAATGTAAGGGCATTATAAAAAAGGCGTTTTCTCGTAGTATTTATCTATATATATATATATAAATGAATGTATGTGTGTGTGTGTGTGTGTGGTCTGTTTGTCCTTTATGCCTGACCAAACCACTCATTGGAACGCCATGAAACTTTGGGAAGTTATTTAGTATAGTACTGGGAAGGTTTCTAGCAAATAAAATTTTTGAAATAACTTTTCGCTTTAAAATAATCAAGATAAATATTCTAATTTATCTGTTATAATTCAACAATCTGCTCTAAATATTATCATGATGATACGATGATTTTGTAATGTAGAAAATTAGGAAAGACAAAATTCAGGATGACACGGCAATTTATTTGAGACAAGAATAATGATACAATTCCAAGGCAAGATACTATTCCTTTAACTTCCAATTACCGAGGGAACCAATTAATATTGATTTTATTCAACCTATCGAGTATTTATCAAGGGACCGGGAAAAAATGTTCACTTTATTGAGAGATTCGTTAGACAAACCTTTACTCGGGTAAAACCCGGGCGAAGCCGGGTACGTCCGCTAGTATATATATATAAATGAATGTATGTGTGTGTGTCCTTTATGCCTGACCGAACCACTCATTGGAACGCCATGAAACTTTGGGAAGTTATTTAGTATAGTACTGGGAAGGTTTCTGAAAAATAAATTCTTGAATATCTTGAATATCCTTAGAGTTATTTGCAGATTTGTAGATTTAACTCGCAAGCAGCGCCACCTTGCGACGGAGATAGGCTGCCCCACCCCCTGTCGAGAGAATGTAATCGTCCGCCTGCCGGATGGACAGTCCAAGTACCCACCGACCAATCGGAAGGGCAGAGGGGTCAAGAGGTCCTGGCGCGCGGGGGCAGAGTTGGTGACACAGCTGTGCCATGTAGACAAGAAAAAAGCCTCGCGGTGGCTTGCCCAAGATGACCTCCGGGAACTTCGTCCATCTTCCATAAACGACCATGATTTTATTCAACTTATCGAGTATTTTTCAAGGGACCGGGAAAAAATGTTCACTAGATAAAACGATGATTTTGTAATGTAGAAAATTAGGAAAGTCAAAATTCAGGATGACACGGCACACAGGGAGCGGGAAAAAATGATCACTTTATCGAGAGATTCAAATTTACGAGTTTCAAATTATCAAAATATATCTATTATTATTTTTAATAAGTTTATATAGAATTGTTTTAACAAATGTTCGTTAGACAAACCTTTACTCGGGTAAAACCCGGGTACATCCTCTAGTTAAATAATATAGTAATAGTATTTATTAAATAATACAACAGATTTCTGAAGATGAGTTTCTTTATTTTTTATTAATGCTATCTCAAAGTTTAGGGCATCTTTGATTTTATACAAGGGTAACTGCCTCTCTTAGGCTGGGAACGGTGAAGGCTTGGATGGTTTCTGTAAGTTGTGTCACAATGTCTGTTCCTGTGGATGGTAGTGATCGCATCGGCGTCGCTCCACTCTCCAAGTTCCATATTTTATGCGTTGTCCTCGGTATAATGCTGGAGGCTGATTGTCGTGGTAAAGTTATCCTGTCAACTGATTTTCTTGGTAGCCAGGTTGATGCAGTCTTGGAGCCACAGTGGTTTCAAGCGTCAATAGGTAACAACAACAAAAACCTTTATTAAGACGCTATTGTCTTACAAGGGGATTCCCCTAAAAGGTTATATATCTACATGAGTGAGGAGGAAAAGCAATTTAGAGTGGAGGGGGAGCATTCAGCCGTTGTCTGTGGAGTTGAGCACTTCTTCCCTCACACACACATTTTATCAATCGCCTTGAAATATTTAAAATATTTATAAACATATTTTATATCCAGCTGGAGAGCAGTAAAGATTTTATATACATGTTGTTCATTGTAGTGAGTTAGCCCCGAAATTTCCAGTCTCTTTTCATGCAGGAATGGAATATATAGTGGACCAAATTGTCTTGGATGCCAACATTGCAGAAGTAGCAATTTAAAGGGTCGCTGTTCCAAAATCCCGTGATATCCTCGGGGAAAAATAGCCATAGAATCCTTTGACGGGCTATAAATCGTTTAATTTTCAAAGGGAGGTTTGATAGTAAGTAATCCTCCGTCAGTAGGTAACATAAAAGGACGAGGCAGGTTGGATGTCACCTAGAAGAGAGGTCAACGCCGAAGAGGCGGACAAGGTCCAGGACACGAGAGGCTGAAATGAACTGTTGTTATCAAAGAAACGGGCGGAAGTCAAACAAACTAACGGAACCCCGTCCTGTCTTGGGTGTGGCGGACTCTCAACGAAACTTTATTATCCCTTTTTGTAGTACATGATGGCTAAACTGGAGAGTTGAATTGGGTCTGCTACACTATTTATAATTATGGTATATATGGAAATATAGTGTATATTGACACATATTACTACATATATATATGTTATAAATAAAAATGAATAGAGATTTTCTACTTGAATTTAGATCATGTTGAGGATTATGGTAATACTGTCGTGGTTAAAATCTTAAGAGCATATTAAAAATAGTAAAGATTAAAAATAGCTTTAATAGGTTTATGGAATATAGAAAACATAATTTAAGAAAGGTATGCCTAACTTAAGGCGTAAGAGAATGAAAAAATCAAAAACTTATTTACATAATGTACAAAAGGTTTGAGCCGGCCATCGGGAAACAACAACAATGAGTTTGTAAAGGGGAAGAGTGACCTCTGGCGGTCGATTTAGCAGAGTATTTAAATCTATGAAATTATAATTTTAAATAAAATAATATTTTAATATAACATATATATATCTATATTGTTATACATATAAAAGACACACACAAAATATATATATTTATAATTATTTTAATAAAATCTATATAATTTTTATTTATGTTTTATGTACATTTTTTTTAATTTCAGAAATAGATAAAGATCAATTATTATTTTAGTCATAAAATACATCATTTTATCATTGTTTTTTTTTTTTAAATAGGTATCTAATTTCAACAAAAGACAAATATATTAAATTCAACTCATTTTGAATTTTATAGAAAAACTACTAAATTCCATTGGAACGCTTTTATTTAGAAATTAACTCTTTTTAGTATTTTTTGATTGAATAATTCTCTAATATTTAGCATATTTTCATTATAAAATATTACTTAAAACTTTTTAAATCTGTAAATTGCTTTTCTCGAATAAACACAATACTTTACAATTTGATTTCATTTAACTAAATTTTTATAACAAACCTTTGTAAATCTCGTAGATATATCAATCGTGTTGGTTTAGGATAGTTTAAGGGTTTCCAAAATTTAGATTCCAGGGATTCGAGGGTATTTCGGGGTATATAATGGAGACACAAAGTATAAACGGCGTGGTTTTCGTCTAAAGTATAGGGTTTACCGAAAGTTTTAAAAAATGGCGTAATTCGCACAATATAAGGATATTGCATATTCCATGTTTTAGGCGAACCAAAGCGCTCATTAAAATCAGGATGTATAATTAAGATATCAGACAGCATTTCCTTCTTCCAGTTTCTCTCAAGGAAATTATTTATGACAATATAATCAACTCGGGGGCCATAAAGTAATGTACGACCTTCACGCAACCTTCTACCCATTTCGTTTTTTTCTATGACTATCATATCATATTTTCTGAAAATGGCTTCGTCTGTTGAAGTAAATCTAGGATCGTATATGTAAATATGTTTATGGCAAAAATATTCTTTTAATTTCAAAAGAAATAGAAATTGTTGCATCGATTTTGGGCTTGTTAGAGGGCCCAAACCATAACAGACGATTGTGTCAATTTCTCTGTGGAATTCTTCTGGTTGATTTTTATTTTTATTGAATTCGATGACGCCTTCAGACATCTTGTTAAGTATTTCTTGAACTATTTCATCTTTTTCGAAAATATTGTTTAATATCTCTATTTTCTCAAGACAAGTTTCCATTTTATAAGCCATTTGACTGAAATGATTCATCTTTAAATCTTATTTTGTAATTATTTTTCTCGACAAATTAATTTATTTAGGTTTGAATTTGTTATAATTTGAAATATAGATTATAGAGAAGTGTGTGTGTAAGACAATTTTTGAAATAATGAAACATATTAATAATGAATAGATTAAGTCTAATGAAAATAAATCTGTGTGTATTTAATATTTGAAATATTTTTCAAAATTCAATAAAAGAGAGAGATATTTATATCCCAGGTTCTGGAAGAACGACAATTACCCGGAAAATATAATGAAAATTTTAGTATTTAAAAAATTAAAAACTTTGAAATTATTTCCTTTGACCAGAATTTTATATAACATGCGCACATATAAATGGAAATTGAAAAATAATATAAACCTGATTCAAGCCAGTGAATAAATCCATAAAATAAGGTTTCCAGGAAAACTTAATAAGACGATCTGAAAAATTAATTCAGTAGGCTAAGATCAACCCTAAAACAATTAAATCATACATCAATATCTGACGATCAAAAAAGATACAAATTGCTTCAAGAGAATTATGTTGACACATCAAGAAGTTTTGGTAAATTAATTCCAATTTTTTCATCTAAAGAAATACCTCTATAATAACAAATGTGAGATTACAAAACATTCCGACTTTGAATATAAATACTGCCATATCAAAGTCAATAACTAAAACAAGCTTGCACGACCTCAAAATACAGAATAAACTACAAGACAAACTATAAACAAGGCACCACCAACCTTCATGGAAGCTATTAAACTATACAACTTACAGATACATTAAGAAAAAGGCATCTCCTTATCGTGCAACTGAAAGTTGCTGATGGCTTGCGCCATCTATCAGAATAAATATCAACTATTCTCGTTGATTTTTAATTATTCCAGAATTGGCCAAAAACCCATTATTGATTAATCAAGAAAAGCTAACAACGGACGCGTTTCGGGCAATACCAGTTTTTTGGTCGTTGAGGTACAGCTTGCACCACGCTGATGAGGGCCAACAGCCCGAAACGTGTCCGTGGTTAGCTTTTCTTGATTAATCAAGAATGGGTATTTGGCCAATTCTGGAATAATTAAAAATCAACGGGAATAGTTGATATTTATTCCGATAGATGGCGCAAGCCATCAGCAACTTTCAGTTGCACGATAAGGAGATGCCTTTTTCTTAATTCAAAATATCTTTTGCTAAAATATCTAATATTTCAAGATTACACACTTCAAAATGGAATAATAGAATCTGATCTTTAGCAAAGACAACTACATACATTTTTGAAATAACTTACTGAAATACCAACAAAAGAGCTAATACTTTTTTATCATTGTTTTAATGTATGTAAATGTTTATCTAAATGTATTCCTTATGAAATATTTAAAAACTTAATATATACATTGGAAAAATTTGAAGAAAAAACAACTCCAATCTCCCATAAATTTGATGTAGATTATGTATATAATGTTATGTAACTAATGCTTTAAATGGGCAAGTGAAATCAATGCACCTTTTTTATTTCGTTTATTTAGAAAGCCGTATGATTAACTTATTAGTGAGGTACAAAATTGTACTTATAAAAAAATAAATACGGAGAATTAATTGAGAAAAAGCAATCTCCTTATTATGCAACTGAAAGTTTCTTTCAGCAAGGAGATATCTTTTTCTCAATTTATTCACCTTATCCCAGTACAATTGCACATTTGTACTGTTTTTTTTTTCACGGAGATTAAAGCTTCTTTTAATTCAAAACCCTAAGTGGAAAAGTTTCTTTCTATTTAATTGAAGTTTCTTTAATTCTTATATTTCAAATACAGTAGACTCTCCTATAACGCGAGTTTTTACAACGCGATTTCGTACAACGCGATAAAAAATTGCGACAAATTTATTTATACAACGCGAATTTTCGTATAAAACGCGTTATAAAATAAAACAATTTACCCTAACAACATTCGCGTTATACAAGTTTTATTTCGTACAACGCGAATTTTTATAACGCGATTTCATACAACACGGAACACATTAATCGCGTTATAGGAGAGTTTACTGTATATATATATATTTTAAAATGTACCATAGATATATAAAGATCTCGAGTATATTACATGAGTTAAAATGGGCAAGTGTCACTAACGAGATATTGCACTTTGACCGTAAAAGATTTAATAAATATGAATTGTATTGAAAAAAATAGTCCTAGAATAAATAGTTCAAAATACAATAGTTTATTTTATTCACGAAAAAAAAAAATTAAAAGTTTTTAAAATTTTATTATATAGGGGTGCTGTTAAAAATTGAAATCAGCGATTATTTTCAATGCAATTATAAACGGACTAGCGAATTTGTTCATGATCTCATATGTATTATATAAAGGATACCTGCTATAAAGAGAGATAAGATAATCTATATATATATAAAATTGAATGTCTGTCTGTACTCTATAGATTCAAAAACCATACATTCAATCGCAGTGAAATTTTGGGATATTATTAGGTATATCCCCGGGAAGGTTTTTGAAAAATAATTTCTTGAATATCTTGAATATCTTTAGAGTTATTTGCAGATTTAACTCGCAAGCAGCGCCACCATTGCGACGATGTTAACAAGTTTTTTATCTATAAGTTTTATTATCACTAAGTTTATTATCTTAAAGATTATTTATCAAAAGTAAGATTATCTCAGGATGACACGGCAATTTATTTGAGACAAGAATAATGATACAATTCCAAGGGGAAGATACTATTCCTTTAACTTCCAATTAACGAGAGAACCAATTAATATTGATTTTATTCAACTTATCGAGTATTTTTAAAGGGACCGGGAAAAAATGTTCACTTTATCGAGAGATTCGTTAGACAAACCTTTACTCGGGTAAAACCCGGGCGAAGCCGGGTACATCCATACAAGAATAATGATACAATTCCAAGGCAAGATACTATTCCTTTAACTTCCAATTACCGAGGGAACGAATTAATATTGATTTTATTCAACTTATCGAGTATTTTTCAAGGGACCGGGAAAAATGTTCACTTTATCGAGAGATTCGTTAGACAAACCTTTACTCGGGTAAAACCCGGGCGAAGCCGGGTACGTCCGCTAGTAATGTATTAAATTAACAAACATAATTGAGCAATACACATTAGCATCACATTTTAATGACCCTGAAATAAGTATGTTAAGTCGTACCCAGGCATTGTTTGTGTTCTTTGTCTACTCAATATGCCACAAAGATACACACGTGAGTTCGAAGGGATGCAGCTAAAGTTAGCGCTTTATTATGGCTCTAAACAGAAGGTGTACAATCAGCGGGACTTGCCTTCAACCTCCCCGTCAGAAGAATCCTTGGCGCCGTGGATGTCACTCTTGTGAAACTCTCCGCTCCACACTATACACGTCCAGCCTGGACTTACACCGGCTTGTAGACGGCTCCGATGTCAGTCTCTTCTGGCACCACCTTGCAGGATCATCCACACGCCCGGAGGCAAGTCGCTCGTTTTCTCCTTGCCGCAGATGTCTCCAGACTCTGTCCTCCCCCACACAGGAATGCTGTTTTTGGCGCCTGCCAAATGTCAGGGAAAGGGAGGGGAAAAAATTACTGTTATTTTGTTGTTGTATGGCGAATCCATACAGGGCAATGGACCCTAATAAAAGCCTTTTTGTTGTTGTTTTGTTAATTTATTGTTTTAAAATAAAGCCTGATTAACAACATATATAGAAGTTGACATATTCTAATTAAAAGGGACATGATTCTATTAATTAAATTAAGTACCATTAAAAAATCCAAATAATTCAATTTTATACCGTGTGAAAAATTGGAATAAATTTTGAAATCGATAAATGATAATAAATGCTTTTATACAGGTGGAAATTTAAGGATGTAAGGTGGTAGGCCTAATCATATATGTATATATTGAGATAATAGGTAAAGAATTAAATAAAAGCTAATTTCTTGACATTATTACGTTTTTTAAATATTTGATACCCCTCTGATTATTTGGAATTCACAATTATTTTTTTATGTAAATGGTAAGAGACTAAAACACAATCTTTGTCCTTATATCTTTAGTTTATTAAAGGATAGATGTTATAGAGAGTGGGCTATATACATACATAGAGAATGAGAGAGAAATTGAGATTTAATTATTTAAATACTATTTTAAAAATTTTAGCTTTAGTGGTATACACACAAAATAGAACTAAGACCTAAAGTAGATATAACTTGACACAGAGAAATGCGTAGAATAAAATTTTAAAAAAATAATAATTTATTTTTCATATTACACTGCGTGACATTGAAAATGGAACACCAAGAAATAGTGGCCAGAAAGTGATGAAACTCGGCAGACAGAGAGAGACAGGGACGAACAATAAGTGATCTTTATTTCAAAATGATAGTCATAATACAGAGCGAGAACGGCGTCGGCTTAGTAGCAAGTAGGACCACCGCGGACGGCGATGCACGCAGCAACACGTCTAGGTAGAGAGTCAATCAGAGTACGGATGGCGTCCTGAGGGATGGCTCTCCATTCCCTCTCAACCATTTGCCACAGTTCGTCTTCTGAACGCGGCTGTGGCAAGGCATGCAAACGGCGTCCAATGATGTCCCAGACGTGCTCGATTGGTGAGAGATCAGGAGAGTACGGTGGCCAGGGAAGCATCTGTACATCTTGCAGAGCTTGTTGGCTAATGCGAGCAGTGTGCGGTCGGGCGTTATCCTGCTGATAAAGGGCATTGGGTACCCCCTGAAGGTAGGGGAGTGTCACCGGTCGCAGCACATCATCAACGTATCGTTGGGCCGTCATAGTGCCCTGAATACGAAGTAAAGGTGACCTGGAATCACGCGATTGCGCCCCAAACCATGATTCCACGTTGTCGCACGGTGGGGCGTTCCACAATTCCTGCCGGATTGGACCTTTCTCCACGTCGACGCCACACGCGTACACGGCGACTATCACTGGACAAGCAGAAACGCGACTCATCTGAGAACACGACCCTGTGCCATTCCGTCATCCACGTCGATCTAGCCCGGCGCATAATTTTCTGGCCACTATTTCTTGGTGTTCCATTTTCAATGTCACGCAGTGTATAATATTTATATATTTTCGTTCAAACAAATTCATTTATACCGCTGTATTTTATCCTTGATCGGCAGCCAAAATTCTGGTTTCTGCTTCTTTAAAATTTCTCGAGGAATGAAATGTAGGGAAAAATCTTTTAAAGGATAATTTGATTCACAAATTCCATTTCCTGAAAATTTTTTAAAAAGTGGTCTGGATCGTACAACATAGGGAAACACTGAAGTAATCAAAGGAGTATACCTTGTTAGATCAGGATAGACAATCATAATATCTTTGAGCGTATCTTCATTCCAGTTTGTTTCAAGGAAGTTATCCACTAGACAAATATCCAAGAAAGGAGCATAAAGCAATGTACGGCCTTGTCGTTCTCTTCTCGCCCCTTCATTTATCTTTATTACATTAATTCCATAATATTCAAAGATTTCTTTATCCACGTCGGTAAATGCAGGATCAAAAATGTAAATCCTTTCAGGAGAAAATCGTTCTTTCATCTTTAGAAGAAATATAAATTGAACAAAGGAAAAGGTGCCTACCAAAGATCCTAATCCATAGCAGATGATTGTATCAATTTTAAGAGCAAGTTTTTCTGATTGATTAAAATCAGCATTGAACTTTTTGACTCCTTGACTGATTACTCCTAGTATTCTATTTGTTGTTTCATCTATTCCCATAATGAACTGAAACGTTTCTAGTTCTGAAAGAATATATTCTTTAGTAGCAATTATGTTTCCATTTTTTGAATGATACATTATTTCGGTATTCTACAGAGCGTAAATACTTATTAGATAATTTTTGTTCTTTATTTGGCTAGCTTAGACACCTGAGGTATACGGAAAGCTATAAAGCAGTGATTCTCAACCTTTTTTTTGTTGCGGCATTATTTTAAAGATTTGAAAATTTGGCGGCACAATTTTAGAATTTCGCGGCACACTTTTGCTAACTTGAATGCAAGAAAATTCAAATTATGTATCAATATTTCTATGCAAAATATAAGTAATATACATCTCTAACATTCAATTTGCTAATTTCGTTATTTTAAAAAGTAAAAAAATGAAAAAGAAAAAAAGAAAAACCAATACAAACGTGAACATAATCATATGACTAAAATTCGGCGGCACATTTTTAGAATTTCGCGGCACACAAAATTACCGCGGCACATTGGTTGAGAATCACTGCTATAAAGGGGGGGAGGAATAAATTCTTAATAAAATAGTGAATTGAAAAAAAAAAGAAAAAAACTCTATGAATATCTAATTTTAACAAGTATATTTTGAAAATACAATCATAATTTTAATTTATTTTAAATATATATATTAAGATATTTTTCTATTTTGTTTTGAAATATATCATAAACATTTATAAATAACAGTTTAGATACAGGTAGTTGGTGTTCTGTGCTTTAGGAACCTGGTTTATATATATATATCTCTATAGAGTTTAGGTATCAATAAAGAGTAAACTTTGACTTCTAATTTTATTTTTTTTCAAAACCATTTATACAAGTATTGTCTAGTTCTTCAAATCAAAGATACTTCGGCCAGTAAATCTTTTTTTATTGTCTCGACGTTTTGAAAAAAATCTTTTGTCCTCGTTAGGAGCGAACAAAAATCAAAACATTTGGCAAAGCGTTAAAAATTATTCTAACTTTAGGATAAGTATTGTCTATTTCAAAATATATTGAGGCTTGATTTAGAAACCGCCCTATAAAATGGGTGATTTATTATAAGTAAACTTTCTCTAAAACACTAAATAATGATCCTTCTCCATTCGATTCAGACAACACAGTTTCGTCTTTTCAATTTTAAAATAGTATTATAGTAATTATCAAAAATGGATAAATAGGGTGTAGGCCCCCTAAATTAAAAACCCTACACCGAACAAGTGGTACGCGCTAACTGCACATGCGCCTGCCGGCGAGCTTCTAGGTCCAACCATATGTATGTTTATTTAATTTTGGGCCTACTCCCTATTTATCAACTTATCAAAAATTGCAGCCGAGAAAATCATAAACACACTTTGTTTATTTAGAATATGTTTCGAACAAGAAGCACGCGCTGCATATGCATGCGCCTGCCAGCCAGTTTACACGCCAGCCAGCGAGCTTCTTACCCGCCTCCCAGTGAGCTGTTTTTCTAATTTCGTTCTCCGGCCAACAATGCAAATATATACATATGAGTCTATGTGCACTGTGACAGTAATAATATATAAAGGCAAAGTAGATTGCTTCAGGGTTGCTACATAAATTAATATATCACCTTAAATGTTTTACCCAGCCGTTCTATACTAAAAATGCCATACGATCATTCTTTAACAAAGAAACCTGCTTGGCATTACCTTATAAAGTTAACCTCTGGTTCGAAACAAATCTGAGGCAATCGCAAGAATCAAAACTTCATTAAATGAACGAAATTTTAAATACAAAATCCTACATATGGTCCCTCGAGCCATATTTGTTACTTATTTTTGATTATTTTGTTTTTGATAATAACAAATATAAATAATTTTTATATAGTAAAATATCAAAACGCATGAAAGCAAAAATCTCAAAACTAAGAAGTTGGCGAAGAACCGATTGAAAGGCGTTTTCTTGAGTTAAGCGAATTTTTGAATTAGTTTTGGTATATATCTTAATAAAAGATACAAAATGTACAACCCACCGTTCGATGATGCCCCGGCTGTTGGATGCGCGCGCGTCTTGTGACGTCACTCAAGCGCGACGGGCAAACATTTTCTAGCTTTCTCTCCTTTCCTCTCTTCTCTTTTATTACAAGTTTATTATTTCGAATTCAAGATGAGTGACAGGAAAATTCCTAATGGTAAACCCAGGATCCGGAAAGCAATTTTCCTTCTTACGTACACGAAGCCAGGTAGTCCATCTTCCACCAGAAATGAGAATGGTGTGGAGGTTGGGCAGCTCGTAGAGACGACGGAACGGGTAGAAAAACCAGAAGCGTCACCAAAAGGCAAACCTCCTCAAGGAAAGGCACGATCAGTAAGATCAAATGGATCCCGTGCTTCAGTAGAGTGGCTTAAGCGAGAAGCAGGCTATATATGAGAGGATGAAGACTCAATATGAAGCAAGAATAAGGGATTGTAGAAGGAAACTGAGACGTGCCAAGAGGGAATTCGAGAATGGAACAAAGCCGGAGGAGCCAGGAGTTTACTCGACGAAAACTGGACCTGGAAGAACGTGTGGAGGAACTGGAAGACGAAATTGTCCAAGCAGCGATGGTTTTTTACTTAGAATTTTACTCCATTCGGATGTTTCTTCATTATGGTTCAATACTTATGATAATTTGTTGCTTCTTACTTAAAATACCTACAACAAATGCCAACTGAATAATCCAATATTATGTAAAACATATTCAGGTTATGTGGACTGCTATTTGGCGTTGTAATACACTGCGTGACATTGAAAATGGAACACGGAAGAAATAGTGGCCAGAAAATTATGCAAATTTCAGGGTATACACGTCTCACCGAGATATGCAAATAATGTGAAATGCGCAGATCTCGTGCGCACGTGGAGTAAGGTATAAGGGAAGGAACTTTCAGAAAGAACAGTATTCCTGCCGTTATTTCCTTGTTATGTTTGTTGAATTAATGACAAAGGCCAGTTTAAAGGTTATATTGTGAAGAAGGAAACATTGTTTATTTACTTTTAAAATATCCGCGTGGTCTCATGCCACCACTCGAGGTAGGCTTACTTCCTCCACCCCCGCGCATGCGCGGCGGCTACGTCACGTCCGGTGACGTCACGACATCACATCTTCCCCCTTTCCTGTAACACTTGGACCGTAGTCGCGAAGCGATGGGAGAACTGTCAGGAGGTGGGGTAGACTCCTCCTGGCTGGCGTGGTCATCCAAATGTAGGGCAGGATGTATTCCCAGTTCATGTCGGGTGTCAGGACGGCTGTAGGTCCCGGCACACTTCTGGTACAGTCTCAGTCTGCGGGCATTCCACACTTTACCCTCAGATAGCACAAATGTAAATGGTCGCAGTTGTTTGGTTATGGTGAATGGGCCCCTCAACTTGGAACGTCCTTTCATGACGGGATCACCCGCTTGGACTTTCACTGTCGCTCTTGTCTTCCTGACGGCAAGCTTCCTCAGGTGGTTTTGTTTTAACTTCCTTATCGAACACGTGCACCAAAGTTCTCAAAGTTCTTCCATGGAGCACTGCTGAAGGTGTTTGCTTCGTAACGGTGTGCGGTGTAGATCTGTATTCTCTCAAGAACAGTTGTATCGTTCTTTTAACCTCTGTATGCTGTAGGTGTGCTGTCAGGACCGTTGACTTTAGAGTTTTATTGAAGTTTTCCACTTCTCCGTTGCAAGCTGGGTGGTAGTTAGCAGTCCGTATATGCTTAATGCCATTGCTCCGCAGGAAGTCTTCAAACTCCTCAGAGATAAAGGGTGTTCCATTGTCGGTGACAATCTCACGTGGAAATCCCTCTCTAGAGAAAACATCTTCCAAAAAGTTTATTATCACTTTAGAGGTAGTCTTGTTCGTGCAGAAGACTTCGGGCCATTTAGATGTGTAGTCAATTAGAGTTATAGCAAACCTGAATCCAATCTCGGTGTCAATGAAGGGTCCAACTATATCCAGGCCAAGTTTAGTCCAGGGATTTATGAGCAAAGGACAGCAATTTATTTCGGAGAGATACTGGCACTAAAATTTTTCCTTTTTCATTCAAGATCAGGTCCTCCTGAACTGAAAGATTCTTTCTTAATCTGAAGTATTTATTTAATTGTGAAGATTCATTATTACTCCATGGTTTCATCAGTTGCTCTTTTAAGGCAATAATTTCAGGGCACAGTGAACATTCTCTCAGGAATTCCTCTTCACTGATAGCCAACATGTCCTGATTGATGGATGCAATTAGTTCAACTTCACCATCATAGTCCTCATAGGATGATAGCGATGATCTGGAGAGATAATCAGGTAATACGTTATCTCTTCCTTTTTTGTATTCGATGTTGTAATCAAAGTTCATGAGCCTTGCAGACCATCTTGCAATTCTCAGTCCTGCTCTATCGTTGCCTTTAGTTGTAAGCAATGTCGTTAGAGATGATTGATCCGTTCTCAAAGTGAACTTCAGACCCCAGACCCATCTTCTAAACTTTTCACAAGCCCACACACAAGCGAGGGCTTCTTTTTCAACGATTGAGTATTTCCTCTCAGCATCAGAAAGTGTTCTTGAGGCACACGCCACAATGCGCTCCTCTCCCTTTTCTGACAGCTGTGAGACTACGCATCCTATGCCGCTATGAGATGCATCAGTTGTAATGACCGTAGGCAATTTTGGACAAAATAGGGCAAGTACTTGTCCCTTTTTAAGAGAGTCCTTTACTGTTTGCAAAGCTTTTGCATGTTCTCCTCTCCACTTAAACGGAACACTTTTCTTAAGCAACTTTTGTAGAGGTTCCATAATTGTACTTTTGTTAGGGATGTATTTCTGGAACCAGTTTATCATTCCGATTAAGGATCTAAGACCTGACTTATCTTTGGGAGGAGGGGCATCTAAGAGAGGTTTCATCAACTCCTCATCTAGATGAACTCCATTATCATCAATTATGTGCCCTAAAAATTTTAAGGACTTCTGCCTGTAAATTGACTTTGCATCATTTAGCATAAGGTTGACTTCTCTAAGTCTAGACAGAACTTGATTTAACTTTTTATCATGGTCTTCCATACTGCTACCCCCAATTATTATATCATCGAGGTAACAACTTACACCTTTAATGTCCATCAGAAGTTCACTTAAATATCTTTGAAAAGCAACTGGTGCTGAGCTCAGGCCATAGGGCAACCTTTTAAACTGGTAAATCCCCATATGAGTAATAAAAAGCAGTGAGGTACCTGCTATCAGGGTGAAGTCTTATCTGGTGGTATGCCTGGGATAGATCCAAGTTAGTAAAGACTTTACAACCGTGCAAGGATGATAGTATGTCCTCAATTAGTGGGATTGGGTAGGCATCCAATATCAAAGCCTTGTTCGGTTCTCTTAGGTCAACGCAAAGCCTTATTGAGCCATCTTTCTTTTTGGAGACCACAATGGGTGAAATCCATTTAGATGTAACAATGGGTTCAATGATGTCCATTTTCACCAGGCGTTGAATTTCCTTGTGTACTTCATCTAAAAGGACTGGTGGCAGTCTCCTTAGTTTTTGTTGTACCGGCGATACACTCGTATCAACAAAGATTTTGTACTCAATGTCCTTTGCGAAGGGTAAAGTTTCAAGAATCTTGCTACTTTCAGTGATTTGGTTGATTTTTCCATCCTTTATGGAAAGCCCGAGTTTATTAAATAACTCCAATCCCAAAATAGGTGAGTCAGCTCTAACAACATGTAAGAGCGTATGTACAACAGTGTTACCATGCTTAATTTTAGCGGGAAGGTCACCAAGTACGTCAATAGCTTGCTGCGTATAGCTTTTTAGTGCTACCGAAGCTGGGTTTAATTTAATGTTTTCAAAGTATTTGGTGTACAGACTCTCTGGAATCAATGACACTGAGGATCCTGTGTCAACTAGGAACTTTATAAGAACATTACTTGTTCCACCATTAACATTCAAGTCCATTTCAAGCTTTGAAGGCTGATGAATCGGTTGGTTACATTGTGCCATTGTAATGTTCTTAACTGAAAACTTAGATAAACAATACTTTTTAAAATGCCCTACCTTCAGGCACTGGTGACACTTTACATCCTTAGCAGGACAATCAGGACTTGTAGCTTTATGCTTACCTCCACAGCGCAGACACTTGAAGTTTGTCGAGATCTTTTTGCGCTCCCGAAGATTAGGCTCAGTGCGGCGATCATTATCAGCGATCTTATTTATCCCTTCGGGCGTATTATCGAACATCTTGTTGTCCTCCTGGGCCTTCTCGTACTGAGTAGCAAGTTGCACCACTTGATCCAGGTTTAAGTCCGTAGTCTCCACTAGAAGCCGATCCCGTAGTTGCTTGATTTTGGTTCCGACAATGAACCGATCCCGAATCAATTCGTCTTCCATAGAACCATAGGCACAGTCTTTAGCCCGCGCGCGTAGTGCCGATATGTAGTCAGCGATTGTCTCGCCTTGTAATTGCCTTCGATCATTAAACTTCATCCTGATTACCCAGGGGCGAGATTTAACAACATATCTCTGCCTTAGAAGATCAATAGCTTCACTTAAGGAAGTGACAGTACTGGCCTTGGGCAACGTGTAATATTGCCGTTGTGCTTCAGCTCCAACACTGTTCAAGAAGATAGCAATTTTTCTGTTTTCTTCCACATTTAGTTTATGTAGTTGTTGAAATAACGAACATATTCGTCAAAGTCCATGTTTTGGATGCCATCTTGCAGGAACGGGATGAGTTTACCGGCAGCCATCTTGAATTATTTGTTTACATTAAAAAAAAAATCAATTAAAAAAAAAAATTGATCACTTTACCTTGAATCCTCGTCGCCACTTTGTTATGTTTGTTGAATTAATGACAAAGGCCAGTTTAAAGGTTATATTGTGAAGAAGGAAACATAGTTTATTTACTTTTAAAATATCCGCGTGGTCTCATGCCACCACTCGAGATAGGCTTACTTCCTCCACCCCCGCGCATGCGCGGCGGCTACGTCACGTCCGGTGACGTCACGACATCACATTCCTCAAGGAAAATAATCGTAGAAATATTGTTCTTGTTTCGAAAGAAACGTGTAATAGCAGATAATGCCAGGTCTTCTTCAACGGAGGCAGTTCCAGAAGACAGATGCTTTTACCAGGGCATGGTGATCGGACTGAAAAGGGCAGGTTGGTCCATATGTCAAATCCCAGCTGACATATACCTGGGTGAGTCCACGGTGCATCGACTGTGAAGAAGATGGTTGGAAAAAGGAAATTTATAGGAATGCCGGTGCAGTCAGAGTGACGTCATAACGGGTGGATCGGCGTATCCTTTGACAACTGCCACTTGTACTTCCATTCTGCAAAATGTACAAGACACCTTAGATCATTCCACCTTGATCATTATTACTTTCATCATCATTTTGTGTTTCATTATTTCAATGTATAACCATATTAAGATATATAAATAATATTTGTTAAAACACCATTCTTTGGGCAAATAAGTGTTTACTCTTGGAGAAGCCTAGCGAATCTTGATCTAAATAGAATTGTAGCGAATATTATTTAAGCATTTTATACCTTCAGGTAAAATTTCACTCGGTTAAAACCTAGTCGTTGCCTTATTCATTCGGCTAGCTATACCTTTTTTTAATCAAATGGGGAGCGGTTCTATTATTTTAAATGGAACACACACATTTAAAAACATAAATCCAAATAAGCGAATTTTCATGGTGAGTTAGTTAAATTCAGAAAATGCTAAAAGAGAGTCATATTTATATAAATCGTTTTCATATAACTTAAATATAAATGAGGATATTGTATGGCATATTTCATCAAATATATATTTGGAGAAAATGGTTAAAATAATTATATTAAACATTAAAATAAAAAAGGCATTTCCTGACCACGCTCACATGAGCTTTATTATTAAACATTATATTGTGATAATAATTTTTTACTTATAATTTAAATTTGGTAAATAAAAAATTCACAAATGAAATATATAGTCTCTTACTTTTTTTAAGCCTTATTTTCGTAGAACTTGAAAAAGGCATAGAACTGGCTGTCTTTCTAGACGTGTTTGTTGAGAAAAGGGTTTTATTCTAGTATTATTGTAATAATGTATTATATTGCCACGTGGAAAATTAGGGAAGACAAACTTCAGGATATCGCGGCAATTTATTTGAGACAAGAATAATGATACAATTCCAAGGCAAATATACTATTCCTTTAACTTCCAATTACCGAGGGAACCAATTAATATTGATTTTATTCAACTTATCGAGTATTTTTCAAGGGACCGGGAAAAAAATGTTCACTAGATAAAACGATGATTTTGTAATGTAGAAAATTAGGAAAGACAAAATTCAGGATGACACGGCAATTTATTTGAGACAAGAATAATGATACAATTTCAAGGCAAGATACTATTCCTTTAACTTCCAATTTACCGAGGGAACCAATTAATATTGATTTTATTCAACTTATCGAGTATTTTTCAAGGGACCGGGAAAAATGTTTACTTTATCGAGAGATTCAAATTTACGAGTTTCAAATTATCAAAATATATCTATTGTTTTTTTTATAAGTTTATGGAGAATTGTTTAAACAAATGTTTGTTAGACAAACCTTTACTCGGGTAAAACCCGGGCGAAGCCGGGTACATCCGCTAGTCTTCTATATATATAAAAATCAATGTTTGTTTGGTTGTTTGTTTGTTTGTTTGTATGTCCGGTATACAAATTCGCAGTAGTTCACTAATTCAAACCAAAATTTCCATACATTGGTAAAAAAATGCGGGAACGACGATAGGCGCTATTTTAAAAATATATATATCAATTATTTAAACTATATATACAAATTATTCTACTTAGCTCACGAACACAGCGCCCTCTATCAAAGATTAGATTAAATTATGCTGATGCAAACAAATAGATAATGCTAATAACAAACAATTATAAAAAAAAATCTTATCTAAATATATATCACTCGGGTAGATATGCACAAGGATCAATCCCGGGGCGAAGCCCGAGTCACCCGTCTAGTATTTAATAAATACTTTTTTTAAAAGTTTTTATTGAAATGAATCAAAAATGAAAAATAAATTTTAAAAATCACATTCTTAAATGGATTTTTCTCTAAATAAAAGTAAATCTTACTTCATTTAAAAGTGTTGAGAGAAAATTCAAAAGCACTTGTAAAACGCGCTGACATTAAAATTTTATTAAATTTATGGCATATATATACAGAATATATATACAATATAAATATCTATATTTAATGTGGGTTGAATATTTCAATATTTCACATTTTCAGTTTCCCCAAATGAGTGGTTGTTAAACAATCTAATATTCGACTTTGATATATAGGGAAGATGGTTTTCAATTTTGTTTTCAAGAGAATCTCGCTAATTTCATTCAAATATGACTTTCTCTGTTTCCCTTTGTTGTATTGATTTAATATAAGTGAACTATATTTAGGATATTTGGTCAGGTAACTTTCCTCAGCCAACTCTTCATTAAGTTTCTCTGAATGAAGAAGATAGGAAGCCAAAACATTATCGTTTGTTTCCTTGCAGAATTTACCATAGGTGATACTGGTTCCACCAATGAAGTCTTTATGTAATATTACCGCTTCCTTTTGACATTTATCCCAGAATTTTGAATAACGTTTTCTTTCAACAATGTTTTCTGGTTTCTCTAAATTGGGATCATATAAAAGGGCACGTTCAATTAAAATTCTAATTATTTCTGGTGTGGCTTTTTCCAGAAGTTTAACTCCTTCAATGTCTGTTATATCAATTCTGGCTCCAGCATCTATTAACGTCTTGATACGACCAATATATGTCTCATGGAAAAACTTTAATGCCTTATACAATGGTGTCTTATATTCAGAATCTCTAACGTTGACATCAGCCCCCGCTTCAATCAGAAACTTCGCTACTCTTTCATCATTACAATATATAGCACGATATCCATCATCTGATTTTGCATGAATATCGGCTCCTTTTTCAACCAAAAATTTAATTATAGGAAAATCACCTCCTAAAATTGCACATATAAGAGGGGTATTTCCTATATCATTTCTCGCATTTATGTCAGCTCCTAGATGCACCAGAAGCCTTATTACACCCAATCTATTAAAAAGTGAAGGCCTAAATAAAGGATTTCGACCATCTATATCTTTACTATTCACATCGGCTCCGTGTTTAAACAAAATATAAGTTGTTATCACGTGACCCCGTTTTGAGGAATTATGAAGAAGGTTGTTGAGCCTTTGAGAACTCAGCTTTTTTCCTGATTTCAATGAAGCCATAACTTTGTTAACATGTCCATTTTCTACCGCATATGTCAGTGATTTACGTTGTTTCCGTCGGTTCAAGGCCTTCGCAGGGTTCATAGTGTATGCTAGCTTCCCTCCAAGAATCTTCTTATTTTCAATTCTTCTAAGTCTCTGCATATAAGAATACATTTTCTGAATTGATTGTTTCCTTAATATATTTGAACTATTATTTAGAGAATATAGATTTTACATTTTTGTTTCAAAATAACAAGAGGACGAAAAAACATATCAAACACAAATAATGAATTACTTTATATACTCTCTGTGAAATTTTTAAAATTATAATTTTTTTAATTTTATAAAAAAAAATATATTTTTTTAAAATTAATTTTAAAAATAAATTTATACACCCAACTTTATAAATACAATTTTGGAGAAAGAGGCCTACCCCAATTTTAAATAGGTAACCTTGTATCATTAACCCCTATTGGTATTTTATTTATTTATTTATTAAAAAACACACGCGCGCTATATCCTATGTTGATATTTGCGTGTAAACGTTTTAATTTACATTTTAGAGCGATAATTTTACAAGAAATAAAGTTTATATTGTATATATATCTATATATATATAAATCAATGCATGTATGTTTGTTTGTATGTCCGGGATACAAATTCGCAGTAGTTCACTAATTCAAACCAAAATTTCCATACATAGGTAAAAAAATACGGGGAAGACGATAGGCTATTTTTAAAAATATATAAATCAATTATTAAAACTATATATTCAAATTATTCTACTTAGCTCACGAACAGCGCCCTCTATCAAAGATTAGATTAAATTATGCTGATGCAAACAAATAGATAATGCTAATAACAAACAATTAAAAAAAAAATCTTATCTAAATATATATCACTCGGGTAGATATGCACACGGGTCAATCGTATATATATATATAATACTAGCGGATGTGTACCCGGCTTCGCCCGGGTTTTATCCGAGTGAAAGTTTGCCTAACGAATAATATTGATAAAATTATTATTGATAATAATATTCGGGGGAACACACAGAATTTTATGATAATAATATTCGTTGCATTATATATTTATATAATATATATTTTTCGAGCAAACATATCCACTCTCTCTATTGAATATATTTTTAAAAAGATATATATAAATAAATAATATCTAGAGATAAACTACACGATCTTAGCCAAAAGGCCGAGAAACGATATTTTATATATTGAGATGACCTGGCTTCGTGTGTGTCTTCTGCTCGAGTGAATGTTTCGCAGGTAGAATTTTGTTCCTGCCCACTGAAAATTATTATCTGGCTTCGCCCGTGGTCTGTTTTAGTGAATATTCCCCTAAAGAATTTTGTTTATGTCAATCAGGCATGATACAGCAATATTGTCATCATCATTTTTGACTAAAAAAATATTGTTGCTCAGTATCTGGTTATTTATAATTTTTCTTGGTTAAAGCGCGACAAAAAACTCTTCCAGATTTAACTCTCTGTCCTGTTCAAATTTCAGCGAGTTTAGTTACATATTGAGGGCGTGCATAGCCGACAAACATATATATATATAGCCGGGAACATATATATATATATATATGTTCCCGGCTTCGCCGGTTTTATCCTAGTAAAGGTTTGCCTAACGAACACTTGTCTATACTCTCGATAATTTTAATTTTTTTTCCAGGTCCCTTTAAAAATACTCGATAAGTTGAATAAAATCAATATTAATTGGTCCACTCAGTAAATTGAAGTTGAAGGAATAGTATCTTGCCACAAACGAACATCTATATAGATAATACCGTAACAGAGTTTTCCATTGTAAAGTCCTAAGCTATCTCCTCCGAAGATTCTGAACTACACATAACGATCTATATACCAAAATTTTCGTTATTTTTTCTTCGTATGTTAGTTCTGTTTTTATTTTCCTAATGTTAACAGTTATTTTTATTTTTTAATTTATTCTATTTTACAATCGTAGATTTTTTTGCATTTATCATCATCAATTCCTTTGTTTTGAAAGCGCGTTCTTTTTATTCTAGCATTTATTTCTTTTATATTTCTTTATAATTATTTTTGTTTTGTATCTTTGTAATTATATTTTGTAAGTATAAGTTTTTTTCCCCTTTACAGCAATGTCTTTATGGCATTTTGAAAATAAAATACTAAAAAAAATGCAAATATATTATTTAAAAAAATACTATCACGTATATTTAAATAATTTAGAAAACATATTATCATAAATAGAATTTTTTAAGATTATAATTTATTTCTAAACACAAGAATCATAATTGTTACACGTTTGTAAACAAATTTTAGATTTTTTTGAAGGTATATTTCTTGCGGCCTTCCTATATAAGATCTGAGCTAAATGATCAATATTTTCTGAGTTAAATATTAAATTATTATTATCGCGAGTAAGAATTAAAAAGAGTTTCTATTTGTGAATGGCGGGAAAGCGAGGAAGATCAAGAAAACATCCGCAACAGTCATCCCCATCACAACAGGATGATCCCGACTACACTCCATACAAGACCCCGGGGGCGAGGAGGGGAAGAAGACGAGGGCGTGGACGTGGCCGAAACGGAAGACCTCCCAAAATCCACAGACCGAGAATAGAAACTGAAGAAGAGGAGTCCGAGAGCCCCGAGTACGTTGAAGCGCCTATACAGAAGAAGAAGAAAGAAATGGCGACTAGACACAAAATTCCCACGGAAATCATGAAAGGTCAGATACCTGAGAGAATCATCAATTGCATTGAGGCAGAAGGTAAGCTCTTCCACGTCGTAATGTACAAAGGCAAGGGTGATGTCGCAGGGTTGTGTCCTGTTGAGATCTCCAACAAAATGTTTCCAAAACTCGTCATCAACTATTATCAACCCATTTTACACAACGCTATTCTTAAAACGAACGCTTCTGGCCCTGGAATATCAGGTATTGTGAACGCGCCGTCAAATGCCGATGTAGAAGAAAACAGGACCAGTCATATCGGTGTACAAGCAAATTCTAATGTACTAAGAAACGGAAGCGAACTGGTTGGAAGACAAGCATATCTTAAAGTTATAGGGAAAAGGGGCGCACGAGCAAACCCTGATGTGCCAGGGATTGGGACCAACCTGGTTGAAACTGAGGTTGTAGAGAACAATGCCGTACCACAAAAACCTGATGTATCAAGGAACGGGACCGAATTTGTCGATGCACCAGTAAATCCTGATGACAACGGAGTTCTAGATGAAATTTTTGAGGAACCAACATATTCTAAGGTAACAAGAAATGAGATCGATGCACCAGTAAATCTTGATGTCAGAGGAGATTTATCGGAACTTTTTGATGCACGAATAAGTCTTGATATAGAGAGGAATAGGAACGAACTTGATGTACAAGTAAATCCTAATGTACCAGAAAATGAATTCGGTTCTCTTGAAGCATCCGAAAAACAGGATGATGCTGAAGGAGACTATTCATTTATTAATGCACTAGACGAAAGGCCCGGGCAACGCCCGGGGTTTACCCGAGTGCGAATATATTTTAAAAACGTTGTCTTGGGTGGTCGCTATTGACAGGGTGGTCTGTATAGACGGGTGGATGTATCACACAGCTGATAACAGGGTTGTCTAGGGTGGTCGCTATAGACAGGGTGGTCTGTATAGACAGGTGGATGTATCACACAGCTGATAACAGGGTTGTCTAGGGTGGTCGCTATAGACAGGGTGGCCTGTTTAGACAGGTGGATGTATCACACAGCTGATAACAGGGTTGTCTAGGGTGGTCGCTATAGACAGGGTGGTCTGTATAGACAGGTGGATGTATCACACAGCTGATAACAGGGTTGTCTAGGGTGGTCGCTATAGACAGGGTGGTCGGTATAGACAGGTGGATGTATCACACAGCCGATAACAGGGTTGTCTAGAGTGGTCGCTATAGACAGGGTGGTCTGTTTAGACAGGTGGATGTATCACACAGCCGATACCAGGGTTGTCTAGAGTGGTCGCTATAGACAGGGTGGTCTGTATAGACAGGTGGATGTATCACACTGATGATAACAGGGTTGTCTAGGGTGGTCGCTATAGACAGGGTGGTCTGTATAGACAGGTGGATGTTACACACAGCTGATAACAGGGTTGTCTAGAGGGGGGTGGGCAGGGAGGTCACGTGTTTGCTGGCGGCCAATGGGCGCGCATTCTATCCGTGAGCTTCAGACAGACAGACAGACAGACAGAATAAGGCAAATATATAAGTAGATAAGTAGACCGCTATATACAGGGTGGCCTGTATAGACAGGTGGATGTATCACTCAGCTGATAACAGGGTTGCCTAGGGTGACCGCTATGACAGGGTGGTCTGTATAGACAGGTGGATGTATCACCCAGCTGATAACAGGGTTGCCTAGGGTGACCGCTATGACAGGGTGGTCTGTATAGACAGGTGGATGTATCACCCAGCTGATAACAGTGTTGCCTAGGGTGACCGCTATGACAGGGTGGTCTGTATAGACAGGTGGATGTATCACACAGCAGATACCAGGGTTGCCTAGGGTGACCGCTATGACAGGGTGGTCTGTATAGACAGGTGGATGTATCACTCAGCTGATAACAGGATTGTCTAGGGTGGTCGCTATAGACAGGGTGGTCGGTATAGACAGGTGGATGTATCACACAGCCGATAACAGGGTTGTCTAGAGTGGTCGATATAGACAGGGTGGTCTGTTTAGACAGGTGGATGTATCACACAGCCGATACCAGGGTTGTCTAGAGTGGTCGCTATAGACAGGGTGGTCTGTATAGACAGGTGGATGTATCACACTGATGATAACAGGGTTGTCTAGGGTGGTCGCTATAGACAGGGTGGTCTGTATAGACAGGTGGATGTATCACACAGCTGATAACAGGGTTGTCTAGGGTGGTCGCTATAGACAGGGTGGTCTGTTTAGACAGGTGGATGTATCACACAGCTGATAACAGGGTTGTCTAGGGTGGTCGCTATAGACAGGGTGGTCTGTTTAGACAGGTGGATGTATCAAACAGCCGATACCAGGGTTGTCTAGAGTGGTCGCTATAGACAGGGTGGTCTGTATCGACAGGTGGATGTATCACACTGATGATAACAGGGTTGTCTAGGGTGGTCGCTATAGACAGGGTGGTCTGTATAGACAGGTGGATGTATCACACAGCTGATAACAGGGTTGTCTAGGGTGGTCGCTATAGACAGGGTGGTCTGTTTAGACAGGTGGATGTATCACACAGCTGATAACAGGGTTGTCTAGGGTGGTCGCTATAGACAGGGTGGTCTGTATAGACAGGTGGATGTATCACACAGCTGATAACAGGGTTGTCTAGAGTGGTCGCTATAGACAGGGTGGTCTGTTTAGACAGGTGGATGTATCACACAGCTGATAACAGGGTTGCCGAAAGTGACCGCTATAGACAGGGTGGTCTGTATAGACAGGTGGATGTATCACACTGATGATAACAGGGTTGCCGAGAGTGACCGCTATAGACAGGGTGGTCTGTATAGACAGGTGGATGTATCACACAGCTGATAACAGGGTTGTCTAGGGTGGTCGCTATAGACAGGGTGGTCTGTTTAGACAGGTGGATGTATCACACAGCTGATAACAGGGTTGTCTAGGGTGGTCGCTATAGACAGGGTGGTCTGTATAGACAGGTGGATGTATCACACAGCTGATAACAGGGTTGTCTAGAGTGGTCGCTATAGACAGGGTGGTCTGTTTAGACAGGTGGATGTATCACCCAGCTGATAACAGGGTTGCCGAAAGTGACCGCTATAGACAGGGTGGTCTGTATAGACAGGTGGATGTATCACACAGCTGATAACAGGGTTGTCTAGGGTGGTCGCTATAGACAGGGTGGTCTGTATAGACAGGTGGATGTATCACACAGCTGATAACAGGGTTGTCTAGGGTGGACGCTATAGACAAGGTGGTCTGTATAGACAGGTGGATGTAACACACAGCTGATAACAGGGTTGTCTAGAGTGGTCGCTATAGACAGGGTGGTCTGTTTAGACAGGTGGATGTATCACACAGCTGATAACAGGGTTGTCTAGAGTGGTCGCTATAGACAGGGTGGTCTGTATAGACAGGTGGATGTATCACACTGATGATAACAGGGTTGTCTAGGGTGGTCGCTATAGACAGGGTGGTCTGTATAGACAGGTGGATGTATCACACAGCTGATAACAGGGTTGTCTAGGGTGGTCGCTATAGACAGGGTGGTCTGTATAGACAGGTGGATGTATCACACAGCTGATAACAGGGTTGTCTAGAGTGGTCGCTATAGACAGGGTGGTCTGTTCAGACAGGTGGATGTATCACACAGCTGATAACAGGGTTGCCGAAAGTGACCGCTATAGACAGGGTGGTCTGTATAGACAGGTGGATGTATCACACTGATGATAACAGGGTTGCCGAAAGTGACCGCTATAGACAGGGTGGTCTGTATAGACAGGTGGATGTATCACACAGCTTATAACAGGGTTGTCTTGGGTGGTCGCTATAGACAGGGTGGTCTGTATAGACAGGTGGATGTATCACACAGCTGATAACAGGGTTGTCTAGAGTGGTCGCTATAGACAGGGTGGTCTGTATAGACAGGTGGATGTATCACACAGCTGATAGCAGGGTTGTCTAGGGTGGTCGCTATAGACAGGGTGGTCTGTATAGACAGGTGGATGTATCACGCAGCTGATAACAGGGTTGTCTAGAGTGGTCGCTATAGACAGGGTGGTCTGTATAGACAGGTGGATGTATCACACAGATGATAACAGGGTTGTCTAGAGTGGTCGCTATAGACAGGGTGGTCTGTTTAGACAGGTGTATGCATCACACAGCTGATAACAGGGTTGCCTAGGGTGACCGCTATAGACAGGGTGGTCTGTATAGACAGGTGGATGTAACACATAGCTGATAACAGGGTTGTCTAGAGGGGGGCGTGCAAGGAGGTCACGTGTTTGCTGGCGGCCAATGGGCGCGCATTCTATCCGTGAGCTTCAGACAGACAGACAGACAGACAGACAGACAGAATAAGGCAAATATATAAGTAGATGCTTTCGTGATATGGAGAATGGATTTGAAATGGCTCAGGCAGAAATTGGGAATGAAGAAGCAGATAACGGTATGAAAGGCCTCGATGAAGCTGAAGAAAATTTTGATTATCTGGATTGGAATTTTAAGGATGCATAAATGGATCTTGAAGAAACACAGGAAGAACCAGTTGATGAAGACGCTATCAAGCAATGAAGAAAATCAAACAAAAAATTTAGGTTTTCAATCTAGATTTATTTTTCATTTTTAGCTCCCATATTTTTAGGCAATGTCTTTATGGCATCTGTTTTTTTTTCAATAGGCTTATGAATTCTTTGTCACTTTATTATAATTTATATAGTTGTTTGTTAAGTTTTCAATCTAGATTTATTTTTCATTTTTAGCTCCCATATTTTTTTATTTAGGTTAGGCTGTATTTGCTGTGTTTGGCATGTATTTGCTCTACTTGGTTTTTAGTTTAGCTTTTTTTTTTCAGCGGCTTCTGTATCATGCCTCGCAGAGGCCGTGGAAGACTCACTCTCCAGTCAGCTAGGCGCGCTTATATGACTCGCCACAGGAACAACGCCCCTAATCCTATTTCTCCTGTTCCCACTGAATATATTATTGGGGGCCTCGATATAGTCTGCCCTTACTGCTCAGCCCTTCATTTCCCTGGCGAAACTGTTGGTAGCTCCTGCTGCCACAAAGGGAAAGTTATTCTTCCTACTTTGTCCTCCTTTCCATATGAAATGATGGAATTGATGACTTCAAACAGTGTGGAGGCTAAGTACTTCCAGACCAACATTCGGAGCTACAACAGCTCTTTGGCATTTGCCTCCATGGGTGCGCAGGTTGATGTCTTTTCTGGACAGGGGCCTTTTTGTTATAGAATCCATGGACAGATCTATCATTTGACTGGGCCCCTTCATCCTCATGAAAACAGAGCCCCGTCTTATGCCCAACTTTATATTTTGGATTCTGAGGCTGCGAATAATATACGCATTGCAGCATCTAGGCCTTTGGAATGCCATCCTGGTATATTGACTCTTTTGGATTCTGTGCTTAGGCGTGTGAATCCGTATACTTCTGCTTACAGGCAGATGCACCAGGTGGAACTAGCTGAGGAACACCGGGCTCGCATTGAGAACCGGCAAATGTGTCAGGTTCAGATGCTCATCCGGCAAAATCATTGTAGAGATCTTCGCCGATATAATGCGCCAAGTGTAAGTGAAGTTGCGGCCATTTTTGTTGATCAAGATGGCCATGTACCTTCTAACAGAGATATTGCTGTTTTTCCGCATGATCGTGGTTTTGTGCGTATTTCTCCACTTAATCCTAACTGTGACCCAATGACATACCCTCTTTTATTTCCTGCCGGTGATCCTGGTTGGACAATAGGAATCTTACATGAAGAAAACATGCGCACAAGAACTAGAAACCATGTTACCATGCTTCAGTTCTATAGTTATAGGTTGGCCATCAGACCTGGCTTTTCGCCCATTCACTATGGCAGGAGACTATTTCAGCAATATGTTGTTGATGCCTATGTTAAAACAGAGGGCAATCGGCTGAACTATATTCGCCAAAATCAGTCCCTGCTTAGGGTGGAGTTATATCAAGGTCTGATGGATTATATCCATGAACAGGAACATTCTCGGGGTGTGCGATTAGGCCGTATTTTTATTCTTCCATCTTCCTTTCCTGGGAGTTCCCGGGCCATGCAACAAAACTATCAGGATGCGATGGCCATTGTTAGAAAGTTTGGAAGACCTGACCTATTCGTGACATTTACCTGTAACCCACGTTGGACTGACATTGTTGAAAATCTTCTTCATAACCAGAATCCTTCTGATAGACCGGATCTGGTGACTAGAGTTTTCAATTCCAAGTTACAACAATTTATGCGCGAGATTGTTAGTCAGCATGTATTGGGAGTGGTCATTGCTCGGGTGCATGTTGTTGAGTTCCAAAAACGCGGTTTACCGCATGCCCACATGCTGTTTATGCTTAGAGAAGAAGACAAGCCTAGAGACAGGGATGCCATTGACAGATTAGTTTGTTCAGAAATTCCTAGCCCTACTATGCAGGTTCAGCTGTATGACATGGTTCGTAAACATATGATCCATGGTCCTTGTGGAAACTTCAATCTTCACTCACCATGCATGTCTGATGGCAAGTGTACTAAAGACTTCCCTAAATCATTCCTGCAGCTGACTGAGGCTAACAATAATGGCTATCCTCGCTACAGACGTCGAGATGACGGCCAGACATTAGTTGTGGGCACTCACGAGGTGGATAACCGCTGGGTTGTTCCCTATAACCCCTATCTGCTGGTTAGGTTCAATGCTCACATTAATGTGGAGGTCTGTGCCTCTGTGAAAAGTGTCAAATATCTTTTCAAGTATGTATATAAGGGACACGACAGGGCTGAGGTGGAAGTGTCTGTTGGAGAATTAGATTTGGAAAGCAGGGCACATGATGAAATCAAAAACTTTCTTGACGCTCGGTATGTAAGTGCTCCTGAGGCAATGTGGCGAATGTTTGAATATCGCTTGCATGCTCACTCGCATACCATATGTCGCTTAGCTGTTCATCTACCTAATTTTCAATCTGTCTATTTTGTTGAAGGTAGTGAAGAACAGGCTCTTGAAAATGCCTCACGCAGACGCACAACTCTGACTGCCTGGTTTCAGCTCAATTGTGTTAATGTATCCGCAAGATCACTTTTATATGGAGACATACCTTCCGCTTATGTTTTCAGGCAGAATCAATGGAGTGCTAGAGTTCGGGGTGGGGCTTTGTGCATTGGACGTATGTGTTCAGTGAATCCTAAAGATTCTGAGCGTTACCACCTCCGGCTTCTACTATTACATGTTGCAGGTGCTCAGAGTTTTGAAGATTTGCGAACTGTGGATGATATTGTTTGCTCCACTTTTAAAGAGGCTGCCCAGCGCCGTGGATTATTGGCTGATGATTCTGAATGGGATGCATGCTTGGCTGAGGCGGCTTTGTTCCAAATGCCTTGTCAACTGCGGCAGCTCTTTGCGACAATTCTCATCTACAATAATCCAACCGACCCTGTATCACTGTGGACCAAATACAAGGGGTATCTTAGTGAGGACTTTTCTCGTGCAACATCTGACGCAGCTGCTGAACAGATGACTCAGAGAGCTTGAATTCCAGCTGAGAGAAAATCGCCTCAGTTGCCACCATTATGGACTTCCTGCACCCCTAACCCCACTTCTTGATTCAGGAGAGGATCACCTTGATGTTAATGCAGAGCTGCAAATTGGGACACAAATGTATAGGTCCCTTACACCAGATCAAAAGTCAATTGTTGACACAATTGTTGATTCCCTCAATGTAAATCCACGTTGCTTTTTTATTGATGGGCCTGGTGGTACGGGCAAGACTTATGTTTATAACACCCTAATTCATTGTGTTAGAGCCGTTGGAAAAATTGTCATTCCGCTGGCCTCCACTGGAATAGCGGCTACCCTTTTGTCAGGTGGCCAGACTGTCCATTCCAGGTTTAAGCTGCCGATTCCCTTGCTTGAGAATTCTGTAGCTGCGATCTCGGCCAATAGTTCTGAGGCTGAGCTTATTCGTAGATCATCCTTAATTATTTGGGATGAGGCTCCTATGGCCCACTACAGAGCACTTGAAATTGTGGATCGTCTCCTAAAGGACATTATGCATTGTGACCTTGCTTTTGGCGGAAAGGTTGTTGTTCTTGGAGGTGACTTTCGCCAAGTGCTACCTGTGGTACCTCGAGCTTCAAGAGCTGAAATTGTTGCTGCTTGCATTAAGCAAAGCAAGCTATGGCCATTGTTTGTGATCTTGCGCCTTACTCAGAATATGCGAGCAGGTATTGATGCACAGAGCTTCTCTCAATGGTTACTTAAAGTTGGTGATGGTGATCTACCTACAGACCAACAGGGCCTCATTTCTCTTCCAGAAAGCTGTATCTTTCATGGGGTTGACCTGGTGCAGGAAATATTTGGTTCTTCCTATGGTGATATTACCGCCCTTAGCCAGTCTGATTTTAACGCCAAAAAACACAGATTCATTAGAGATTGATGAAAAAATTTTGGATAGCTTACCAAACAGGAGTCAGTGATTTCTCAGTGTTGACAGTGTCGAGTGTGAGAATGTGGAGGAACAAAATAACTACCCTACTGAATTCCTTAATAGCCTTACTCCCACAGGAATGCCTCCACACCGGTTAAACCTTAAGATTGGTGCTATTGTTATGCTCCTTAGAAATTTGAATCCTAAGCAGGGTCTCTGCAATGGCACACGTATGGTTATCCAGCGCATGCGCTCTCATGTCTTAGAAGCACAAATACTGACAGGGACCAAAGTGGGACACACTGTATTGGTGCCAAAAATATCTTTGGCTCCTTCAGATACCAACCTTCCCTTCATTCTGAAGAGGCGTCAGTTTCCACTAAGGTTGGCTTTTGCCATGACTATTAATAAGGCTCAAGGCCAAACCTTTGCTAGAGTGGGTCTCTTGCTACAAGAGCCCGTGTTTACTCATGGACAGCTCTATGTGGCTTTTTCACGTGTGCGAACTTTGAATAGCATACGGGTAAAGTTGAACCCACGTATTTATAAAACTAGAAATGTAGTTTTTAATGAGGTCCTTTAAATGAATTTATCCTTTTTATGTTGTCTTATCTGCTATATAGTTGTGTTGTATTCAATTTTATTTTCAGATTTGTTTTAATTTTTTTTTTTCATTTAAAATTTATTTGTTTGAAGTTTTCACTAATGCCTATAGTTTCTCACCTGAAAGGATTTTTTTTGTATTATTTTTTTCACAAATAAACTATTATTCATTATTTTGCTTTTGCCTTATCATTATATACCTATTTTCCCCAGTGCTTTATACATTTATTTAGGATCTTTGCAATGGCACACATATGGTTATCCAGCGCTTCACAGGTTTTAGGGTAAACCCGGGGTGTTGCCGGGTCACTCGGCTAGAAATTATGGCTATATTTGCTATAGTTGTGTTGTGTTGAATTTTCTTTTAAGATTTGTTTTCTTTTAATTTTTTTTTTCATTTTCAATAAATTTGTTGAAAATTTTCACCAATGCCTATAGTTTCTCACCTGATAGGCCAGAGATTGGGAAATCAAATCAGGGTCGAATTATCGCAAGGTGTCGAATTATCGGTATTGTCGAATTACTGTTTGTAATTTCATAGGTTCTGGAAATCAAAACATGGTCGAATTAACGAATTTATACTTAGAAAGTATTTTTACTTATCCTTACTTGAAATGCTGCTTCTAGGAAATCGGAATATACCCATTGCGATTTTTAAGCCACCATCTATACTTTTAAAGTCTCTGCAGGCCCTTTGGGTAAACCCTGGGCGTTGCCCGGGTCACTCGGCTAGTATATAAAATATATATGTAATAATATGTTGAAAGTTCTGGTAGCTCTTGTAGAACCTCGTCGACTCTCGCTATAAGCTGTGGCAACCGAGGGTCAAACTTGTAGTAACCGAGAGGGACAGTCAGGGCGTGGAGAGTTTCCAGTACCTCTCTGCACCTTGTAGGACCTTTAACAGTTCTCACAAAGTACAGGCAGTCGTGGTCGAGGCAGAGTGGAAAAGCTTGGGAATGTCCACACACACAAAACGAGGCGACACAGTTGTAGAAGGAAAGTTCCGTGAATAGATAAAAAGTCGAGCCAAGAGCAAGATGGAGATAGTAGATTTCTTACTGTTTTACATGGTCGATGAGTTGGTGACAACCGGCGACGCGCTGATGGTGACGACTACTGTAACTGACTCACTCTGTTGCTAAGCCGGGTCTTATTTATACAACTCCTTGGACCAGGAAGGGGACCAGGAAGTATTGCCTTACTGCACGTGTCGTTAATCGACACTGGCACCGGTCTGTCGGCTTCCAATCTATCTTTAGAAGTTACTTTGTGATTCTCTCAATCTTGCTTTTAACTCAGTTTTTAATCTATTATATAGTTTTATTTATTCATCCTCAGTACATTACATATGGTGATGCAAGGACACATGTCAATTATGCGTATAATTATTTATAGATTTGTTTCTATATACAACATCTTGTTATAAGTATTAATATAGGGTTGTTGGTTTAAATTATCATATATATATAATATCTATATATATAAAAATGAATGTTTGTATGTTTGTTGGTTTGTATGACCTGTATACAAATTTGCAGTAGTTCACTAATTCAAGCCAAAATTTCCATACATAGGTAAAAAATAACGGGGATGACGATAGGCTATTTTAAAAATATATAAATCAATTATTAAAAAACTATATATTCAAATTATTCGACTTAGCTCACGAGCAGCGCCCTCTATCAAGTCCTAAAAGGTTATAAATACGTTTAAAATCTAAATCTTCTCAATATTTTATTAATAATAGTTCGCTTAATAACACATATAATATAAATATTTATATAACTAGCGGATTTGCCCGGCTTCGCCCGGGTTTTACCCGAGTGAATTTTGGCTAACGAACATTTGTTAAAACAATTCTCTTTAAATTTATAAAACGTACTCGGCTTCGCCCGGGGTTTTACCCGAGTAAAGGTTTGTCTAGCGAACATTTGTTAAAACAATTCTCTAAAAACTTATTAAAAAATAAAAAAGATATATTTTGATAATTTGAAACTCGTAAATTTGAATCTCTCGATAAAGTGAACATTTTTTCCCGGTCCCTGTGTGCCTTGTCATCCTGAATTTTGTCTTTCCTAATTTTCTACATTAGAAAATCATAGTTTTATCTAGTGAACATTTTTTCCCGGTCCCTTGAGAAATACTCGATAAGTTGAATAAAATCAATATTAATGGTTCCCTCGGTAATTGGAAGTTAAAGGAATAGTATCTTCGCCTTGGAATTGTATCATTATTCTTGTCGCAAATAAATTGCCGTGTCATCCTGAGATAATCTTACTTTTGATAAATAATATTTAAGATAACAAACTTAGTGATAAGAAAACTTGTTATCATCGTCACAATGGGGGCGCTGCTTGCGAGTTAAATCTACAAATCTGCAAATAACTCTAAGGATATTCAAGATATTCATGAAATTATTTTTCAAAAACCTTCCCGGTGATATACCTAATAATATCCCAAAATTTCACGGCGATTGGATGTATGGTTTTTGAATCTATAGAGTACAGACAGACAGACATTCAATTTTATATATATAAGATAATATAAATGAGTTTTAAAAATTGTAAAAAAAAAAAAATGCATCGGCCGGGAATCGAACCCGGGCCGCCCGCGTGGCAGGCGAGCATTCTACCACTGAACCACCGATGCTTTAAAAAATGGCCATATTTAGGTATTCATTCCATTCCGGATTAGTCCGCGTAAAAAAAAGTTCTTCAAATGAAAAAAAGAAATAGCCAAAAATACTAATCAAAATGCAGCCGAAAATTTTCCTCATGTTTATAAAAAGCGACATGCAAAATTTGGTACCAATTGGTTCAGTAGTTTTTGAGTTTATCGCGAAACAGACAGACAGACAGAAATGACTTTTAAATATATATAGAGATTTACTCTTCATTGTTGGCTTTTTAACTTACATTCATTCTTCATTGTTGGCTTTTTATATTACATTCACTCTTCATTGTTGGCTTTTTATCTTACATTCACTCTGTTGGCTTTTTATATTGCATTTACTCTTCATTGTTGGCTTTTTATCTTACATTCACTCTTCATTGTTGGCTTTTTATATTATATTTACTCTTCATTGTTGGCTTTTTATCTTACATTCATTCTTCATTGTTGGCTTTTTATATTACATTTACTCTTCATTGTTGGCTTTTTATCTTACATTCACTCTTCATTGTTGGCTTTTTATCTTACATTCATTCTTCATTGTTGGCTTTTTATATTACATTCACTCTTCATTGTTGGCTTTTTATCTTACATTCACTCTGTTGGCTTTTTATATTACATTTACTCTTCATTGTTGGCTTTTTATCTTACATTCATTCTTCATTGTTGGCTTTTTATATTATATTTACTCTTCATTGTTGGCGTTTTATCTTGCATTCATTCTTCATTGTTGGCTTTTTATATTACATTTACTATTCATTGTTGGCTTTTTATCTTACATTCACTCTTCATTGTTGGCTTTTTATCTTACATTCATTCTTCATTGTTGGCTTTTTATCTTACATTCACTCTTCATTGTTGGCTTTTTATCTTACATTCATTCTTCATTGTTGGCTTTTTATATTACATTCACTCTTCATTGTTGGCTTTTTATATCATATAGAAAATCATAGTTTTATCTAGTGAACATTTTTTCCCGTGTCACATTGCCGTGTCATCCTGAGATATTCTTACTTTTGATAAATAATATTTAAGATAACAAACTTAGTGATAAGAAAACTTGTTATCATCGTCACAATGGGGCGCTGCTTGCGAGTTAAATCTACAAATCTGCAAATAACTCTAAGGATATTCAAGATATTCATGAAATTATTTTTCAAAAACCTTCCCGGTGATATACCTAATAATATCCCAAAATTTCACGGCGATTGGATGTATGGTTTTTGAATCTATAGAATACAAACAAACAAACAGACAGACAGACATTCAATTTTATATATATAGACTAGCGGATGTGCCCGGCTTCGCCCGGGTGTTACCCGAGTGAATGTTTGTCTAACGAACATTTGTTAAAACAATTCTCTATAAACTTATAAAACGTACTCGGCTTCGCCCGGGGTTTTACCCGAGTAAAGGTTTGTCTAGCGAACATTTGTTAAAACAATTCTCTAAAAACTTATTTAAAAAAAGAAGATATATTTTGATAATTTGAAACTCGTAAATTTGAATCTCTCGATAAAGTGAACATTTTTTCCCGGTCCCTGTGTGCCGTGTCATCCTGAATTTTGTCTTTCCTAATTTTCTACATTAGAAAATCATAGTTTTATCTAGTGAACATTTTTTCCCGTGTCACATTGCCGTGTCATCCTGAGATAATCTTACTTTTGATAAATAATATTTAAGATAACAAACTTAGTGATAAGAAAACTTGTTATCATCGTCACAATGGGGGCGCTGCTTGCGAGTTAAATCTACAAATCTGCAAATAACTCTAAGGATATTCAAGATATTCAGGAAATTATTTTTCAAAAACCTTCCCGGTGATATACCTAATAATATCCCAAAATTTCACGGCGATTGGATGTATGGTTTTTGAATCTATAGAGTACAGACAAACAGACAGACAGACATTCAATTTTATATATATAGATAGATTCACTCTTCATTGTTGGCTTTTATCTTACATTCATTCTTCATTGTTGGCTTTTTATATTACATTCACTCTTCACTGTTGGCTTTTTATCTTACATTCATTCTTCATTGTTGGCTTTTTATATTACATTCACTCTTCATTGTTGGCTTTTTATCTTACATTCATTCTTCATTGTTGGCTTTTTATCTTACATTCACTCTTCATTGTTGGCTTTTTATCTTACATTCATTTTTCATTGTTGGCTTTTTATATTACATTCACTCTTCATTGTTGACTTTTTATATCATATAGAAAATCATAGTTTTATCTAGTGAACATTTTTTCCCGTGTCACATTGCCGTGTCATCCTGAGATAATCTTACTTTTGATAAATAATATTTAAGATAACAAACTTAGTGATAAGAAAACTTGTTATCATCGTCACAATGGGGGCGCTGCTTGCGAGGTAAATCTACAAATCTGCAAATAACTCTAAGGATATTCAAGATATTCATGAAATTATTTTTCAAAAACCTTCCCGGTGATATACCTAATAATATCCCAAAATTTCACGGCGATTGGATGCATGGTTTTTGAATCTATAGAGTACAAACAAACAAACAGACAGACAGACATTCAATTATATATATATAGATAACTGCTCTAATATGAAATATTTGGTAGGTTTTATTTATTTATATATTTTCATTTTTAGATATAACTAATCTAATTCGCCGTTTAAAATAACTAAAATAGTTCGCTTAATTACACATATAATATAAATATTTATATAATACCTGCTCTAATTTGAAATATTTGGAAGGTTTTATTTATTTATATATTTTCATTTTTAGATATAACTGATCTAATTCGTCGTTTAAAATAACTGCTCTTGAAATATTTGGTATGTTTTATTTATTTATATATTTTCATTTTTAGATATAACTGATCTAATTCGCCTTTTAAAATAACTGCTCTAATTCGAAATATTTGGTATGTTTTATTTATTTATATATTTTCATTTTTAGATATAACTGATCTAATTCGCCGTTTAAAATAACTGCTCTAATTCGAAATATTTGATAAGTTTTATTTGTGTTCACTCTATTTCTATTTATTTGAAGTATTATAATTTCCATGTTTCAAAAACCTATTTCAAAAAGGTCGTTTGAAATATGTAAGGCCTGAAATAGCTTTACATGCGAACATTTATGATGCCAAGCGTAGCTTAATGGTTAGGTGTGCGGCTTTGTATTTCCACAACCTTGGTTCGAAACTTAGCCTGGGTGTTTTTTTTTTATATTATTGAAGCAAAGTTTTTTTTACAGTACCAAAATTTCCATACATAGGTAAAAAAATACGAGGAAAACGATAGGCTATTTTAAATTATATATAAGTTAAATATTAAAACTATATATTCAAATTATTCTGCTTAGCTCACGAACAGCGCCCTCTATCAAGGTTATAAATACGTTTAAAATCGACATCTTCTCAAAATTTTATTAATAATATTTTGCTTAATAATTAGAATACTTGATCTAAATCGAAATATTTATTGACGCTCGCTCGATTTGAAGATTTACACATGTGTATATCGTAACTAATATGACTGTAAAGTTTGGAGCGGGACGTTTCACAAGAGTGACATCCACGGCGCCAAATTTATAATTGTAACGAATAGTGTTTGAATAAAACATTTAATCAGGTAAACCCGGGCGTTGCCCGGGTCATTCGTCTAGTATATAATATAGTAAATGTAAGTATTTAAATTTCTAAAAGTAATTCAAGTGTCGTGCTAAAAATGAAGTACATAACTATACCACTATATCGGCAGCGCCGATTTGCGGTCAACACTAGTACTAAAACTAAACGTAACGTCCAAGTAACGTCGAGGCAACGTAATTGCCGGTGTGTAACTGTATCAACTTTACTAAATGGTTGTTTATTTTTTGAATAAGGTAAGTTGTAAGATAATACATATTACAAACATCGAACAATGTTTTCTATTGTATTGTAGTAAAATACGGGTAAATTAATTTTAAATTTTAATAATCATTGCATAATTTAAAAAAAATTATCAGTTGAACAATTATTAATATAATTAATTTTCTGTGAAAGTAAACTTATGTAAAAAAATGTGGATTTTGATTTCAGTCCATTTCTCCCGTATTTTCAAAATACAATTTTATGTGCAACATGGTCTTTTTATGTATAAATTTTCATATATCTTTTAATTTTAAAATCATGTCTAAAAAACAAAAAAGGACTCTAAAGGACGAGAATCGATTATTTAATGAAGAATGGGAATTGCAATACTTCTTAATTAGTTCCAAATATAAAATGGTTTGTTTGTTATGTAGTGTACAGTTATAACTACAATTGAAAAGTATAATGCTAATCAACATTACATGACTCATTCGAATCATAAATATGCAATTCTTGAAGGAGAAGCACGTAAAACTATATTACAACAACTTAAAAATTAAAAGCTTCACCGGCAACAAACTTTCAATGAGTTCTTTCAACAAAATAATAATGCCACGGAAGCAACATACAAAGTAGCGTACATTCTTGGAAAACGGGGAAAACCATTTAGCGACGTTGAAATGATAAAAGAATGTATTGTGGAAGTGGTCAAATGCTTACATCCAGAAAAAGTAGATAAATACAAACAATTACCTCTTTCAAGAGGAACCATCACCGATCCACAGACAATACCGATTCAGCACAGATTCTATTTTTTATTCGAGCTATTACTGAGGATTTTCGATGTTTTGAAGAGTTGCTTGCATTAGGAACACTTTCAGGCAGGACACGAGGAATAGACATCTTGGAGAACTTCAAAATAAAAATTTGCGAAGCAGGGTTAAATATAAATAATTTAGTAAGGGTGTGTACCGGTGGTGCACCAGCCATGGTAGGAAAGTGAGAAGGTTTCATTTCGTTATTAAAAATAAAATATGGTAATTTAGAAAACTTGATTTCTTTTCATTGTATTTTACACCAACAAAACCTATGTGCTAAGTCGGCTAGTTTGAATGATACTTTAGAAAAAAATATTGGTATTGTAAATTTTATTCGATCAAATTCAATGCGTCATCGTCAATTTCGAGATATAATAATGTCAGATAATGACACATTCAATGGAGACTTACCATATCATAGCAAAATACGTTGGTTATCAAGAGGACAAGTTTTGCTAAAAATATTCACCCTGCGTCAACAAATAATTAATTTTTTTGAAGAACAAAAGAAATATTGCGATTTATCAGATAAAGAATTTTGTAGAAATGTTGCCTTTTTATGTGACATGACAATGAAGCAAAATGAATTGAATTTAAACTTGCAGGGAAAACTAAATATATATATGTGACAATATCGTTGCGGAATTTCTTGTTGTTGGATGCGAATGGTGAGATTTGATTGAAGCGCAGTCGTTTGAGTGGAAGTTGCAGCATACAGTTAGGAATAATCAGGACACGTGATGGGGTTTGAAAATGAAAGGCAACTGGATTGGAGGAAAGAAAGCTTGAGAAGAGCGGAGCGATTTGGATTGTTAATTATCTGATCACATGGCGATGATTGAACTTAGCTGTGGGATGAGCAGAGGGAGAGAGGCCTCGAGAGTAGATGTCACCTTGTTGGAAGCGGAATCACAACTGTAGGTGTTGTTCCTATGAGAGCTAAAACACTACTAGGTCCGAACTCGGCGAGAGCGAGTGAACAACTGACCATTCTTGCTTTTCGATTTAACACCAAGACTCAGTTTCTTTTTGATTGGTCGAGAGATGTCACATGATCTTTTCCTATTGGTTGACCTACTTAGTGGGTACTTTCTAATTGGACCGGCGGCTGCTTTGATGGAAGATACCGCCGATCTTGTCATGGAGTGTCGGGTGTTATTTCGACCCTATTTACTTCCGCGTTATCAAATACGTCCGGCCTTCTGTCAGGAAGTATGGGGTGTCTCTCTACTTTTATAACTTCTGGTCACCAGATACGTCCTGCTTTGCCGGAAATATTGGGCGTTAGCTTAACATTTATAACTTCTGCGGTCACTAGATACGTCCGGTCTCTGCCCCTGCAATATTGACGGGGGTGCCAAGAATAGTCGTGCCAGCTTTAGGCCTACTTCCTATGTCTTATTGCTACTTGCTTTCCTCCAGTTACCTTATTCTTTATTAAATCTTTGAAAATCATACATGGTACATACATAGTGGGTCGGGGGTGCATTTAATTATATACAAATTATGACAGATGCGCCCCCTACATGTGAAGAATTCAAGAAGGGGTTAGCCTGAGAGAATTCTGTAAAGTGAAAAATAATTTTGTGGGAAAATTAGTTGTGGGTATTGAGAGGTTATATACAAGTATTGGTGGTGATATAAGAGGTAAAATAGAGTGGTGTTGATGATATAGGTTGAGTATAATTAATAGAAATCAAAAATTTTTAATTGTAAGAAATCAATGAATGCTATGGTACATAGTGGGCTAAAAAGAAAGGAAAATGCGCCTAAACGAATTCTACTCGAGATAGGAAATGAAATCGAGGGAGTTCTATTAAGGCTTTTGAAATCAAAATAAAAATAATATAAAAATAGTTGAATGAAATCAAAATTGAATGTGTTTGGTTGAAAAAGAAAAATATTTTGTTGCATGGTGACAAAGACAAATGCTTAGTTACTTTTTTTGCTCGAATTTTGAGAAAAGAAATCGAGGAAATTTCATAAGGCGCTTTGAAATCAAAACAAAATAAAATAAGAATAGTTGAATGAAATCAAAATTGAATGTGTTTGGTTGAAAAAGAAAAATTGTTTTGTTGCATGGTGATAAGGGAAAATGCCTAGTTACTTTTTTGCTCGAATTTTGGAAAAGAATTCGAGGAAATTTCATAAGGTCTTTTGAAATCAAAATAAAATAAAATAAAAGGTTTTTGAGCGAAATCAAAGTTGAGTGCTTGGTTGAATGAAAAAAAAAAAAAAAAGGAAAAATGAAAAATAAAAAGGTTTCAAAAATAGGATGATTTAATGTTTTTAGTGTAACCGAAAACCAATGAGTTTTCGTTGATAATGAAGTTATACTAATATAAGTTAAGTGATAAATAGAATGATAATTGATAGTTAAATATGATAATAATTTGAATAAATTGTTAATTTGGTTAAATATTTTGAATTTAATTGAAAAATAGTAAAATTGGTTAATGTATAAATAAAAAAAAATGTATTGAATTGAGTTCTTTTGTATCTACATGCCCTATAAATTTTTTAATTGCTCAATTATGCCCTATAAATTTTTTGTCTCATCTGTAGTGACACTTAGGTGAAAACGTGATTCTACCCCTCAAGTGCGTTTATGCTATGTGTACAGGAGACATGGAAATCTATATAACCTTTATGTGTAATTTTTTGTCTTTGTGTGTGTTGTGAAAAAATGTTAGAAGTCTGTTGTGTAAGAAATGTGTGAGCGAGTACTATGTGTTGTCTTGTGGATGTGGAATTGGATGGTAAAAATCGATATGTAGACTCGAACTGGAATCCAAAATCGGTGGCATAGCGAGGTTCCCAGTTGACCTCAATAGGGGACCTTCTCATTGTAATTAGAGATACGGAAGTGGGGTGTGTCGGGCAAAAGAGAGGGAATGAAATTGGAGATCGGACGAGGCGCTCCGCTTTGTTTGCATAGGCCGAATTTATCGCCGCGGACTACACTTCCTGTCGCGGTGTCTCAAAATTCTCACTTCCTGCCGTCTATTTATTTTGGGGTGCGGCTCGGGTCTTGTTTTTGGAGTATGACTTCTCCGACATTGGTTGGTCATCTTTCAGTTACTGCTATCTCTTCGGAGTTTATTTAGATTTTCTGCAAAAATGGTTCCTAAAATTATGAGAAGTTTTATAAATGCTTGTCCAAAATTAAAAACTGCCTCTTGTAGTTCGAAAATTTTATGAGCGGGCATGGTATAGATAAACAAGTAATTAATGAATAAAATTGGGATACATTTGTATGGTAGAACTAACATACAAAGGATGAAAATCAGATGAAAGATAGGGTATTGCCCCATGTTCGTCCATATTTTTGTAACTGGGGACTCTGAAATATTTGCTTGAACCTTATTAATTGTAGAATTTGAATGATTGGCAGATTCGCAGTTCTCCTGTTTGATATCTTTAGGGAGTGGTGTGATATGATTGAGCTGGTTGTCAGGTTTGCAGTTTTTAACATCGGGGAAGAGTGATGCAAATCGTCTTGTTGCAAAAATGGCAGGGTCTAAATGCCTGAAAGGTTCGCTGTTGGTGGGTTTGAACCTTAATGACTCTGTTGGGAATAATTCGGGTGTTAAATGTTTGAAAGGGAACGTGTAATTGGGGTTGTGCTTTATATGATATGTGCTAACGGCGGGTGGTGATATATAACGGATTTTTTCTGTATACAGTTTAAGTTTGTTGACGTGGATTGTGTCAGTGTCTCTTTGAAGTGGTTGATTTGGTCGATCTATGCGGACCACATTTGGTGAAATAATTTCTAATATTGTGTGAGGTCCTGTGAAATATGGCGCAAGTTTCCCTGTATTTGGGTGGTGATATAATTTTACTAACACTAGATCACCTACTTCGAAATGCGGTTGCTTGTGTCGTTGGTCATAAATGTTTTTGTCTTGTAAATGTTTGTTTTGTGTGCGTGTGTGTGCATTTTTCTAGCTTTGTCGATATCTGGGTACGGTGTGTTATGATTAGAGATTTCTGGGGGTAGGATACCAAACATTAAGTATATGGGTGGAAAACCTGTGGTAGAGTGGGGTGTCTTGTTATATATAAGTGTAACCTTCTTGACCAACTTGGTCCATGCGACCATAGGATTTTCTAGGTGTAATAACCTAAGTTTTCCCGTGAGGGTGGCGTTCAGGCGTTCACATAGGCCGTTGGCTTGTGGGTTGTTGCTGGTTGTGATTAACGGGTGAATATTTCTATTAAGGAGAAAACTACGAAATTTGGGTGAAGTGAAGGCAGGGGCTCTATCCGTAAGAAGGCGTTTTGGAGAACCATCCTGGAATACTCGCTTAAGTACCTGTTGGTAGGTGGTGGTGCTGGTGGATTTAGATGGAAAAGCCCACGCGTAGCGTGAAAAATGATCGACTACCACATGGAGGTATATCTTGGTGTTGCCATATTTGGCAAATCCTGCTATGGTGTCCAGAGATAAAAGGTCGAAGGGTTCTTTAGATTCCGGAGGTTGACTTAATTCTCCGTAAGTGGGTCCTACTGGACGTTTTGTTAATTGGCAGGTGGGACAGGTCTTAACTTTTTGTTTAATATCTTTTGACATACCTTGCCAGTAATATTGTGTGGAGATGATTCGTGACATTTGTGAAATACCGGGGTGATTGTATTGTGTGTGTACTGTTTGTAAGAGTTGTTGTATGAGTGGTTTTGGAAGTATAATCTTGGTTACACCTTTTCGGGAAACTGTATGTAATCCATTACGATCAATGGTCAAAGTAGACTCTTTCGATGGAGGAGGTTGGTGTGTCTTGATAAGGGTGGCGTCCAAGAATCCACAAAACGGGTTACGGGACAAGAGATCTGCTTCATATTGTAGTTTTCCTTTTATGTAGCGGACCTCATATTCGTAACTCGATAGTCGTAAACTCCATCGAAACAGTCTGCCGGACGGGTTCTTGATGGTTTTCAACCACTGCAATGCGTGATGGTCAGAAAATATAGTAAATTTTCTGCCCATAAGATAGATGCGAAACTTCTCCACACTCTCAACGATTGCTAAGCACTCAAGTTCAGAGATGGAGTAGTTTTTCTCGTGTGGGCGCAATGTTCGGCTGAAATACTGAGCTGGATATACGTTCCCGTCAGGGTGAACTTGTTTGAGAATGCCTGCTATACCGAGGGTGGATGCATCGCAATACACTTGGCATGGCAGACCTTCTTTGTAAAGGTGTAAAATGGGGTGTTGTGTGAGGTTTCCTTTCAGGTCAATGAACGCCTCTTGACAAGCTTCATTCCAGTTCCACACGACGTCCTTTTTGAGGAGATTGTTGAGTGGTGCTCGCAAGCGAGCGTATTCCGGAATGAATTTGTTATAGACGTTCACAGCGCCTAAGAAGGATTGTAGTGTTTTTCGGTTGTGTGGTTGTTTGATGGCGTGGATGATGTCGGTATTGCGTGTAAGTGGTGTAATTGTACCAGCTGTGATGGTGTAACCTAGAAAATTTATGGATTGCTTAAAAAATTCGCATTTTGCGAAGTTAAGTTGTAACTTCTCCGCTTCGCAAAAGGCGAAAAATTGTCGCAGGTGGTTTTGATGTTCCTCCAATGTGTTGGAGTAAATGATGAAATCATCAAAGTAATGTGCCACACAGTCAAGTCCGTGTCTCTGTAGGACCTGACTTATGGCTCGTTCGTAAATCTGAGGACTGGTTTTTAACCTGAAAGGTAATCGAGTGGGTTGGTATAATCCTTCAAAGGTGGCAAATGCTAACAGTGGTCGAGAATCGGGGTGTATTGGGACTTGCCAATACGCAGAGGATATGTCGGCCGTGGAGAAATATTTGGCTTGTGCGAGGTGGTCTAGGATATCCTCGATTCTCGGGAGGGGGTGGACATCAGAGCTGATTAGCTCGTTCACCTTCCTATAATCGATACAAAACCGTTTGGTCTTGTCGCGCTTAGTGACGAGGGTGACAGGGCTCGAGAAAGGTGAAAAAGATTGTTCTATGATGCCGTTCTCCAGCATTTGTTGTATTTGGTTACGGATTTCTTGTTGGTCACATATCGGAACACGATATGGACGTATGGTGATTATTTTTTCGGAATTCGTGGGTATTTTTACTGGTGGAATCCGTAAGCATGGTACGTTGAATTTGTCCTGTGAAAAAATGTGAGTGTACCTTTGTAGAAGTGTTGTGAACTGTGGTGTATAGTGAGTGTTAGGTGTTGTGTTGTAGTATGCATGGGGTAAAGGGTTTTGTTGTGTATTAGTGTGAGTGTCGAGTTCGTTGTGTGGGTTGGTCATGTGAGAGTTGTGCAACGGTGTGTGATCACCTATGTTTTTGGTATGCGAGTTATCCCGCTGTGTGGGTGCGTTTTGGACAGGTTCATAAGTTGAAGTTGTTGTGGTTTGATTATTTGAGGGCATGTAAAAAAGGCAATTGGCTTTAGTGAAAAAGGGGCATGTACATAAGTGGGTTTTTTTCAATGAATGCACGCAATGGTTGTCATAGGCGGAAAGTTGGGATGCGGGGAAAATTTTTTGTGACATCGCCTGACACTGCCAGTACGTGCATACATTGGACACATGATTAAAATGGTAGGAAAGGGTAGACAATGGGGCGCCCAGCTGGAATATAGTGCATTTATTAAAATCTATGGTTAATCTGAATTTATGGAGGCTATTGATACTAAGAATTCCAAATGGCAATGGTGCATTCACTACATGGAAATTCTCCTTTCGTGATATTTGTCCTATTGTCAGTGGGATAGATAGTTTACCCATGGTTTTTGCAAATCCGTTTAGGGTTTGGAGGTGTAGTGAATGTCCCTCAAGGGTTAAATTAGGCAGGTGGGTTTTTAGCATATGATAAATATTATATGGCACTATACTCAGGCTGGCGCCTGTATCAATTAAAAAGGGGCATGATACATTAGGGGCTAGAAAAAGTTTGACAGTCAGTTGGTTTAGGGAGCCTACCTCAGTCTCGAAAGGGCTGCTCGGCTGGGGTGTCTCTGTCTTGACTTGGTTGTTGTGGAATCGGAACTGGTGATTTTGGGACCGTTTGCACTGTCCGGACTTTTTCGTGGGTCGTCGGGACTGGTCGACGTCGGCATTCGCTGTGCCAGTGTCTCGCGCCGCAGAACTTGCAGTTGGACGGCGGAAGAGGTGCATTCCATGCACCTGGGCGTCGGGGTGTGCTGTGGTACGGACCCGACATTGTGGGTGGTTGATCTTCTCTGGGTCGCGTTGTCGGTACACTGGGCCCGTGGATCCGCTGTACAAGTCGGAACCACTCTCCTAGGTTCTCGGGAGGCACTACGCGGACTAGGCGCTGGTCGTTGAATGGCAGTCCTTCTGTCAGTGTCTCGAGGATCACCTCTTGTGGAAGTCCTAGTTGCAATCCCATGGCGGTTTTTTCCCGGTAGTAGGTCTCTAGGTTGGCTTGTCCAGTAAGTTTCATGGCGAAATATTTCGCAAAGGACGCTTCGCTTGACTCAGGGTAGAGATCTAGGAGGATTTGTCTCACCTGGAAATAACTCCGGTCGGCCAGCCGAAGTTTCCTGAAGAGCTCCAGGGGTTGTCGCACCAGGTAGTTTGGCAGGCGCAGTAATTTTTCTTGTTCTCCCATGGATGCGTCTTCCATTTTTCGGTCGAACGTCTGGAAAAACTGTATCGCGCTGTATGTGCCGTCGAAAGGCGAGATTGTCGCCTCAGATCCATCAGAAATTTTTACTCGGGTCAGGAGCGTTGACAGCTGGGTGACGACGTCCGCTAGGGGCGCAGTTGTCTCGCCCGTCTCTCTTACTTCCTGCCTCCCTTCCGTTGTTGTTTCCGTCGGGCCGTCCGACTTTATGCCTATGGGATCCTGATTAAGCTCCATAATATCTTTATCCTGTCGACTTAACCGTTCTGTGACAATATCGTTGCGGAATTTCTTGTTGTTGGATGCGAATGGTGAGATTTGATTGAAGCGCAGTCGTTTGAGTGGAAGTTGCAGCATACAGTTAGGAATAATCAGGACACGTGATGGGGTTTGAAAATGAAAGGCAACTGGATTGGAGGAAAGAAAGCTTGAGAAGAGCGGAGCGATTTGGATTGTTAATTATCTGATCACATGGCGATGATTGAACTTAGCTGTGGGATGAGCAGAGGGAGAGAGGCCTCGAGAGTAGATGTCACCTTGTTGGAAGCGGAATCACAACTGTAGGTGTTGTTCCTATGAGAGCTAAAACACTACTAGGTCCGAACTCGGCGAGAGCGAGTGAACAACTGACCATTCTTGCTTTTCGATTTAACACCAAGACTCAGTTTCTTTTTGATTGGTCGAGAGATGTCACATGATCTTTTCCTATTGGTTGACCTACTTAGTGGGTACTTTCTAATTGGACCGGCGGCTGCTTTGATGGAAGATACCGCCGATCTTGTCATGGAGTGTCGGGTGTTATTTCGACCCTATTTACTTCCGCGTTATCAAATACGTCCGGCCTTCTGTCAGGAAGTATGGGGTGTCTCTCTACTTTTATAACTTCTGGTCACCAGATACGTCCTGCTTTGCCGGAAATATTGGGCGTTAGCTTAACATTTATAACTTCTGCGGTCACTAGATACGTCCGGTCTCTGCCCCTGCAATATTGACGGGGGTGCCAAGAATAGTCGTGCCAGCTTTAGGCCTACTTCCTATGTCTTATTGCTACTTGCTTTCCTCCAGTTACCTTATTCTTTATTAAATCTTTGAAAATCATACATGGTACATACATAGTGGGTCGGGGGTGCATTTAATTATATACAAATTATGACATATACGAAATGTGGCAAAATATTCAAGCTTTTTGAAAAATACTTTTATTATTTAAATCTTTACTAGGTCGATTAGAAATTTCTAAAGAACATTTCCCACAGTTATCGTAAATTATGATGTAGCAAAATTATTCCCCTCAAAATTTGGATGAGTATGTTTCTGTTCTGGATTTATTAATTGAAGAATATAATAAAAGGTTCTCAGATTTTGAAAAACATGTTCTCACACTTAAATTAACTTTCGAACCACACCTTGTTGTAATCGACGTAGCGCCCAAAGAATATCAAATGGAATTATTTGAGATAGGTGAAGATAATATCTTTAAATCACAGTTCGATTCAAAAAAATATCTTATTGAAATATGGAAGACTGCAGTTATTTATCCTCGTCTAAGACAACACGCACGAAGAATTATTTCATGTTTTGGAAGTACATATTGCTGCGAGGCAACATTTTCATACATGACTCAAATTAAACCCCGCCTAAGAAGTCAAATAAGTGATGTTCATTTGGAAGATCAACTTAAATTACGTACCACGTCAATTGAACCAAATATTTCTTTTTTGTCATCCAATAAACAACCACAGAAGTCCCATTATATTTTCTGGATTGTAAAATTAAATGTCAATTTTTTTGGAATTTATGAATTGTATGTCATTTTGAAAAATAAACTATTTAATTGCAAAGAAAATTATGTATTTTAATTTGTATATAAATCCCTTTAATTAAATCGTACATATATTTATTGTATATATATATATATGGATGCGGCCTTCTCAAAAATGGTAAAATGAAAATTGGCCTTCTAAGATAAAAAGGTTCGCCACCCCTGCTCTAGATCAAAGTAAGCCATCTGCAACAACTGAAAATATTCAGGGTCGGACATGGTTTCATCTTCTGCTTCCATGTCGATATTTTGGGGAAATAAGAGCAAAACTTCCAAATAATGCTCGAAGCTGAATAAAATTAATATTCCTCTTATCGTATAAGATTCATAAACACTTTTTATATAGCTAGCTTCCATGGAAATCTCAGAAACGATTACACTTTCGACTAGACATTTGATTTCGAGATGTTCCTTCTTGTAAGAATCCCGTAGCAAAGTAATCCCGTGAAAAAACCTCGTAAGAATCTGATGCCAGGTCAGAGACTCCTGCTCTATCATCTGTTCGAGGTTAAGAAGTCCCATTATGTTTTCGTATTTTTTGTTAATATCCTCTAGATCAAAGTTTGCCATCTGCAACAACTGAAAATATTCAGGGCCGGACATGGTTTCATCTTCTGTTTCCATGTCGATATTTTTGATTATTAAATATTCACTTTAATAGTCTTTTATTTTTTTCGTGCTATTCAGTTTTCGAACGTAATTGGTTATTTTTTTGATACCCTTCTCTTTTTCACACGTGATGTATACGATATTGTTTTCCCTGTCGAAGCTAGAAGTGGACGTTTTCACTATCTCTTTTGTTTCTCTAGATAAATCTTTGTATTCTTTAGCTTTCGGTTTTTCAAAACTGATTGTATGCATCCTTTAACGATAATATCGGCTATAAAAAAAAATGTTAATCGAAAAATTTTATATACTTTCTTGTATAGGATTTGCATATCTATCTAGTAATTCATTTTTATTAATGTTTGGTATTATTTAAAAATTTTGCATATATTTTCAACCATAATTTCTATCTTGATGACATAGAATTTTCATAAATATACAACTTAATAATAATATATCAGGATAGAAATTATGATTCAAAATATATGCAAATTTTTTAAATAAAATTGTCGCGAGGAAAAATAATTAACTAGGCCTTAGATTTATTTAAATATTTTTTTTAACACACAAAAAAGCCTTTATTTAGGGTCACTGACCCTATACAGGATTCACCAGAGGTATGCATAAGAACAAAGCAGTGAGACAAAGGAAATAACGATATATACAGAGTAAAAAGAGAAAGAAAAAAAAAAACAAGAAAAGGAAAAAAAAAATAATAAGAAGAAAGAGGGAAGCAAGAAATCAACACAAAAAGAGTAGCAGTAAGAAAGTGAGGAGTGAGTATCACTTGGCCTTCTTCTGAGATATGGACTTGTGGAAACCATAAAACGCCGTAGCAATGTACTTATTCTGGGTCATATTGTCAATTGTTGATGGAAGTTGCCCAGTTTTTAAGCATGAGGGTTCTTCTTTCTTCTTTCAGAGCAGAGCAATCAAAAATATAGTGAGTGATTTCATTTTTTAGTTTTGAATTACAGAAGGTACAAGTCGGGTCCTCATCGCAGAGCATCTTGGTGTGGTTTTCTCTAAAAAAACTTGAAAGTATTCTAACTTGTGCGAGTAGTCAACAACAACAACAATAAGCTTTATTAAGACAATTTAGTCTTATACGGATTCTCCAAGCACAGAAATGTAGGGTACATACAATAATAACAGTAGTAACAACAACAAAAGTCCCTGTTATGACCTTTTGGTCTTATACAACTTCTCCACGTAGAAGAGGGTATATACAGAAACAATAGTTACAATAATTAGCAATGCTATTTACAATGTGTCAAGGGAGATAGTAGCAGGAAAGGGGTTGCTGGGGAACTAGAGTATTAACATGGGTAGATGTTATTATATCTCTTGAGGAAAGATTACGTGACAATAAAGTTGGGATATCCAGCAGGTTAAGAAAGTCTCCAAGGTGGTTGGTGCGAATGTTTAGTTCACCATATAAATTATCTCCAGTCCATTGTGTATCTTGATCGTAATATATATTGTCTCTAGTTGGAGTTCGTTAGGAGGTAGATACGTAAAAGTTATACAAGTCAGCAATATATATATATTGCGTATGATATTGTTTTTTACAGCACAATACAACAATGTTGGCAAGTTTCTCTAGAGTGGAATGTCGAGGTGACGAATCCACTCCAGGGCCTCCTCTGTGCACCGGTGGATATCCCCAAGTGTTCCCTGGAAGAATCTTCGAGGACAGTCCCTTAGGATATGGTGCATTGTTTGTATTTGTCCACAGTCGCAGTTCTGGTCTGGACTCATGTTCCACTTATTTAGTAGGTAGTTGCATCTACCAGTAGAGGTCCTGATTCTATTGAGGGTTGACCAGGTCCTCCTAGGTAGGTTGTAGCCGGGAGGTTTGATGTTAGGGTCCTCCACCAGGTCTTTGTTGGCGATGGCAAGATTGCTCCATCGGTTTCTCCACTCTTCTTTAAGATCTACATTTTCATCGGCCACCCATGCAGGATTCCTTGATATTAGTCGAGTTGGGGGAGGAATTTCGAGAACAGTGTTGATTGGAAGCTTAGTGTTAGCTTTAATTTTACTGAGAAGGTTGGAGGTAGATTTCTTTCTTCTGAGGTCAGGAGGTGCTATGTTAGAGAGATATGGGAGCCAGTCTATAGGGGTAGGTCTCATGTTTCCCGTTATTAATCTCATAGTTTGGTTAAGTTGAGCATCTATGCTGTCTGTATGGGAGCTTCTTTCCCACACAGGGGCGCAGTACTCCGCAACTGAGTATACTAAGGCGAGGGCAGTCGTGCGTAGAGTGTCAGCACTACAGCCCCACGTGGTGCCTGCCAACCTAGTCATGATATTATTCCTTGTTTTTAATTTATCTCTCGTTTTTTCAAGGTGTTGGCGAAAAGTGAGAGATCTATCAAGGGTTACTCCCAGATATTTGGGGCATGGATCATGGCTGAGTGGTTTGTTGCAGAATGTGAGTTTCAAGGGTCTATTGGCTTTATGGTTATTCAGATGGAATACTGATGAGACTGTCTTGGAAGGGTTGGGAATCAGGTGCCATTTTGAGAAGAAATTCTCCAATTTCTTTAGGTCTTCATTGAGTATCTGTTCCAGAGTTGAGAAAGATTGTTCTTGGTGAAGAAGAGCTATATCATCAGCATACAGAAATTTTTGAGAATTAGTAGCTGGGATATCAGCAGTGTAGACATTAAATAGTAAGGGAGCAAGAACTGACCCCTGTGGCAGTCCGTTATTTAGGGTGCGAGGTCTGCTTTTTTTGTTGTTGAGGTGTACTGTTATTTTCCTGTTGGTGAGAAAATTATTTATTAGTTTGATGATATTTTTACAGTTGATTATTTTGGATAGTTTGTATAATAATCCCTCTCTCCAAACTGTATCGTATGCGGCGGTTAGGTCCACAAAAACTGCTCCAGTTTTTAATTTTTTCTGGAATCCATCTTCAATTGTGGTTGTTAGTGCCAGGGTTTGCTCTGCACAGTTTCTCCCTGGTCTAAAGCCTGCTTGTTCTATGGGTAAGTACTCTTCTATGATAGGTGATATTCTGTTGAGAATGATTCTTTCCAAGATTTTATAAGGAATGCAGAGGAGTGATATTGGCCGGTAATTGTTAGGGTCATCTGAGGTCTTTCCTGGTTTCAATATTGCCAGGACCTTGGCTTGTTTCCACACTGATGGAATGGAACCTGTTGATAGGATGTTGGTGAACAGTTTTGCCATCCATTTTATGGCCTTTTGGCCTAGGTGTTTCATAAATTCTGGCATGATACCATCTGGTCCCGGGGCGCGATTGTTGTGTGTTACTTTAATCGCATCTTCTACTTCATTAAGATCTATATTGGTTGATAACTGTGGGTGAGTTGAAGATTTACTCAAATTGGTCCCAATGACTTTTTTAAGCCTGCTTTTTTCTGAGGGGTTCGGATGTATCCTGGATTTACTTGAGATACAAGTTGCTATTTTATTTGGGTTGGTTAGTTGGTTGTGTTTATGAGGGGGGTCAGCACCACCAAGTTTTCTCAAAAGGGACCAGCTTTTCCTACTTGATTTGCTGAAATCCATTTGTTCAAGCATGGTGTGCCATCTGTGTTTTCTTGAATCGTCTAAGGATCTGATGAGGTTTTCAGCTGTTTCTGTATTTCCTGAGAGGTTATATTCCTGATAAAGTCTTTCAGATTCTGGTGACCAGCATGGTATATAGATTTTTCTATGTCCCCGGGGGATAAATTTTTTGGCACATGATATTATTAGATTTGAGGCTCTAGAGTAATTTTTAGGGGTTGGAGGGATTAGGTTGATATTATCCTCAATATACTTGGTGAAGGCTTCCCAATTAGCCTTTCCAAGATTCCACCGTGGGATTGGAGCGCTATCAATTTGTGGGATCTGTATGCCCATTTCGTATATTGATGGGCAATGTTGGCTTTTGGGAAATTTGGTTAGAATTTTATGAGCAATTTGGATGGGATTGTCACATTGGTCTTTTGTTACAAAGCACAGGTCAGGAGAGTATGTTTTACCCCAGCGTGCAGATTGAAAGGTGCCTTGCTTTTTTGCATCGAATATTAATTGCATATCATTTATTTCCATCCAGTCAGCAATGAATCTAAGTTTGGTTTCATTTTAAGTAACCGAAATCCAATTAGTTTTCTCTTCAACATTGTTCGGTGTGTGTTTATTTTTGTTATAAATTCCTACAATGTCTTCAGAGCTTCTTCCCTGACCCAAGGGTTTTCTAGCAAGTGATTGGTAAACCTGAAAATCCTCAATCTCGAGTTTTAGAACAAATTGGCACCAAGTTTCCGTTATAGCAAATATTTAAAACTGATTTACATAATCAATGAAAGGGGAACGGAATTTATTCTAAAGAAACCATTGATATTCCAATACATAATTTGTTTGTGCGAGTAGTCTTACAACCGGGAAAGGAAAATCCCCTAAAAGGTATCCCTCCGTCATGAAAGATATGTGAATGTCTTTGTAGTGAGAGTATAGCTTAGATTTATCCATTCTTGTAAGGTCGTTTTGTATAGATTGGTCTGCCGCTGTTTTTAAGAGCCCTGTAATCGCGCTCCTCAGCGTTTCAGGGTCATCACAGGAAACAAGTGCAGGGGATCCATTATTGTTAAGCAGATTGGTGAGCTTTTTAATGAAACCGATGGGTCTGCCCGAAGCATTAGACAGTTCCCGTGTTCTATTAAAACATATACGTGGCAATCTGTCACTGCTCATATTCAACACCCGCAGCCAATACTTCAGGGTTAATTTTAAGGCTGTTACACTCAATGAGATACGACCGGTTTCTAATCTGATTAGGTAACCTGGAGTGTATCTGGGCAGATTCAGGAACCTACGGATAAATATGTCTTGTATATTGTCCAGTAAGTCTTTATGCTCTTTTGCCCACAATGGAGCGGCATACATCAGGACAGCTCTCACTATTGTATCAAAGAGTTTGATTGATAAATTTATTGACTTTGCTTTTGATTTTATTAATATTGGGTGTGTGGCGTTAATTGCTGTAAGTGCTTTTCCTTTAAAGTAATTTGCCGGGTGAGTAGTTGTTATTGTTGGTGTCAGAGGGAATCCCAAGTATGTATATCTTGAAGTTATTGTTATGGGTTTATCATTCCAGAACCATCTATCCTTATTTGAGGGTTTACCTCCATTACGGAACACCATAATCTTTGACTTGGACTCATTTAGTGTCATTAAGTTCTCATCGAGATATTCTTTCAGTATTTTGATCTTCTTTTGGAGGTTCATCCTGGACTCACCTATAATTGCTATGTCGTCGGCGTACAGCAATAAATGGATATCTCCAAATTCTGGCAAATTTACACTCGGCAGGTCTGAGTTATTATAAATTTCGATTAAGTCCGTGATAAATAATATAAATAGCAGTGGGGAAAATGGTTCTCCCTGGAGGACTCCCGAGTTTATCTTAATACTTTCCGTAAATGATCCCTTCCATCTGATAGCTATAGTTGCTTGTTCGTAGTAACTTCTGATCGTACTTATGAATTGGTAACTTATGCCTAGGTTGTAAAGTTTTTTACTTTAAATATTTATTTAATGAGCTATATGATAGATTTTAAAATAAAATAAGAGTTACTATTTACATGAGCCGAATCGACCCAGCCGTTAGAGCAAGAGGGGAGAACGGAGATCTTTCATCCTTTTCCGTGGCGCCACTGTTTACCCCGACCGGTCGGTCCAGTCCAGATAAGAGGGAATACCAGGAAACTCTGTCCTCCTGACATCACTCCCTCCACAAGAGAAACAGCGTCCCGCTGTTTACTAGTCGATCACATGACCCTGCCGCCTGGGTAACGGCTTTATTTGAGGGACACCGCGTTGTCGTGTCGGCCCTTTGTTTTGTCCTGTTTAGTCCCCCTCGCGGAGGGGGCGTCAAGGCGACCTCTTCCTCTTTCGGGGTGTAGTGTAATCCGCCTCCACGTGGTGCACCCTGGGTAATGCTAAATGGATTACAACTTCCTGTCTGTATATGGGCCAATTTTACATCGGGTCAGGTCTACCTGGTCTGGTGGCAGTCGTAGCTGGCCCTAGAGTCCACGTGGAATAATTGATGAAAACTCACTGATACTTCAGCCTAATAACACCTATATAACCCAAATGTATCATATTTCAAAAATAAAGACCGATATTATACCCCAAAAATCTGGAGATATTAAAAAATGAAATTGATACTTTGTTATGCACATTGATTATTATGAAAATTCGAAACTATTATAGACGTGAATTTTCATAACAGATGGCCCGCTAATGCATCTTTGGTTATTATTGGTTTAAGATTTGATAGGTTGTGTTGGTGCGTTATGTTAAAAAAAAGTTTTGGTCTCTCTCTCTCTCTCTTAAAATTTGTATAATAATTAAAGTAGTTTTTGATCTAAGTTTTTGTTTAAAAATACAAAAATATTTTCTCACAATGAGTTTTATTTTAAATTGCAAGCTTTCAAGCGATAATCGCTCTTCAACGAACAACATCGATATAAAAACATCAACTATATTTTACAAGAAATGTTTTATTGGATGTTTCTTTGATATAATGACAATTCTATTCGGAATTTAGAATATTTCACATAGTATTTTGAGGAACAACAACAAAACATTTACAACCAGTATACTTCAATCACAACAGCGTGGCTATAAAATGAGCGTATATATGGAGGGAGAAAAATAACAGACGATTCTTATGGAAATGGGGGATTTCCTCGTCTGATATTTACAAATCTAGATTTCCCACCGCGATATCTATCAAGGATCCTTCATATTCCCCCGATATAGCTCCCAACCTAATATCCCCAGCTTTACTTCATCCCCTTTATTCATATTTCTATCAAATCAATTTCACCGTTATATAAAAAAGCACTATAAATAATGATACAGGATTTGTTAGGTAAATTGAAGGTGTGATGTATTGATTTTCCTTTGGCTTTTCTCGTTTTTTTAAACCTTTTTTTAAAATAGCTGTTAAGAATACTACGTGTATTTCTATTAAGTGTTATCACTTGGGCATGTTATTGTCTCTACTATCAGACTCACAACTATGGAAGAAATAATGAGGAACCTTTATATAATGAGAGTCATAGATACTCTGGTCTCTCAACGGAGGTTTAGAAATTTCAAATATGATTCCTGCACGACCCCACCAACAAGTAATCAAACGTGGAATACACGGTGGTATAAACGGTTGGCTTCAACAGCCACGACCTGTATCCCGTATTGGCCACTTTTTTTTTCTAATAAAATATTTTTCTCCAATGGCCCTCGATTCTTTCAAAAGTCCAACTCCATCAGTGAGAGTTCAAGTAACCAAACGGTGCTCTGGCACACTTATAAGTACAAAAGTCAACCAGCTTTCTACAGGTGTAGACATGTGGTGTACTTGTAATGAAAAAGATCGTCAGATAATAACCACCATGATTATCATGATGTGTACCACGTTTACTAGGGATAATAAAAGATTTGATCTTGAATCTCTTCCACCAGCGAGTTCAAATGGTGTTCTGGAACATTTGTAAGTGCAAAAGTCGAACTGCTTTCTGCATGTGTTTAGACATATTGTTCACTTGCGGTGTAAAAGACAGTCTCAAACTACCTACCATGATTAGCATGGCCACATGTAGGTAATTTGATCTTGTTCACTTAGTCATAATGACGGATCTCACCAGAGGGATATCCTGTGGGACCTGATGACGGCGGTTTGCACTATATATCTGTGTAAAAAATAATTTTAAAAATAGAAAGAAATGTCAGGTGTTGATATTAAAAACAAAATATCCTGACAGCTCACATGAGCTTTTACGTTTCTCGATTTCTCAGGAAGCCTCAAGAATCAAATTTTTGGGCGTATAGGTACAGCCTACACCACGCTGACGAGGGCCAACAGTTCGAAACGCGTTCGTGATTGGTTTTTCTTGATTTATTAAAAAATGGGTTGGTCAAATATCAGGAAACAAGTTAAATCAACGGTTAATTAATTTTTGTTCCACTAGATGGCGCTCTGCTATCTAAAAAGCTCATTGTGAGCGGTAAGAATATGCCTATTTTGTTTTTAATATATATTTTTTTAAGTTGAAAAAGTTCAATACTTGAAAGCTTTCACACACAACATACAATTTAAATTATTAATTTTTAAAACACCTCAAGAGATTTTGAAAAAAAAAAAACGATAATTCCTTTAGAAGCTGTAAGAAACTTGGAGAGCCAATAAGATAAGATAGAAATGTAGTTGTGGCGTCTTCAATAACTGACGTATAGAAAAGTTGCATAGACAGACATGCGCAGTAGGTGTTGTTCCTCCACACCAGATCCGCTAAGTAAACCTTCAACTCCAGCCCGCCCTGCCTTCATCTCCACACAACGCTTGTATTTTTATAGCCACGGATATATTCTCGGCTTTCAACGCCCATTTCAACATTTCCCTAGGACACAACTGTGCAAATCTAAGCCTTATTTCGAATATGCCAATGGTTTCAATACTTAACTATACACTAACTAATACTTCAGTGTCTACACTCAACATTTAAAAAAATAAAACTTCGCCACCATTCCTGTTTAAAAAACATTTTCCCAGGTTCCCGTCGTAAATTGTCTTTTATGAATTCCTGTAGCTAACGTTATCCCGCATATAGCGTTTGATTTCGGCCAATCCTCCAGAACAACGTCACAAAGTTCTAGAAGTAAAAGAGAGAGAAAGGCTTCCCTTACCAAGATTTATTTTGATTGATTATTTGATTGATTGATTATCTTTATTTTGCATATTGGACCGTTGAAGGTTCCACTGGAGGAATTGGACTAAACCGTGAACTTGATTGAAATCCTTTTTAAAAAATATTTTATAAACTATCTCTATCTATATATAAATAAACATTAACTGAAGTATACAAGCACATATTATGTAAATAAGTGTTTTATTGCCAACATTTGTGTGGAACATATGCTAGGATAAGTGTAATACCCCATTCTGTCACATTACATTCTGAACATTAAATGGGGGATAATGGCGAGAGAATATGCCATTCGTCTAAAAAAACGGCACCTCTCCTTTTTAATGAATACAATAAATATGTATATATATGTAATAATCGGATAACCTTTTGGGTGATTGAGTTGATTGATTGAGTGGTTGTCGTAAGACTCTATTTACTTACTTGGTGGTTGATGTGGGCGCAGTCGTTTTGGCTGAAATGGTAAAGTTTTCTCACAGGGGAAATAACGAGAAAGGACACAGGATTGGATTGAGAAATAGGCCAGCGATCAAGGGAGAGAAGGGCTTTAGACTATTGACGTATTTGACTAATGGCTAGATTGTTCACATGCTGAAGATTGACTTATCTGGATGATGAGAAGGGGTTAAGCGTACTTCTTGCTGTGGTGTCCAGCTCCTAACTGTTCCTTGGCAGGTCCAGCTCCCTACTGGGTGATAAGAAGGGTTTAAGCGTACTGCTTGCTGTGGTGTCCAGCTCCTAACTGCCTAACTTGAGTCCGAGATTTAACTCGTTAACTCTCCAGTGCTCTCATTGGTGGACTCTCGTCTCGTGGCGACTTCTCATTGGATCTTAGCTAGTACTGCTGGACTCTGATTGGAGGTAGCTAACCTCATTGTCTTTGTCATGTTTTAACATGCTCCCGGAAGAAGAAGGTTTTTGAACTCAGTTTTATTAGTTCCTGGGTAATAACTTTTGCTTCCTGGATAATGAAAACCTGTTAATGTTTGTTTCTTCTCTGATGGCTTTTCTCCCAGATTCGCTAGGCCTAACCTTTTTTAAAATCTTTGGATTATACATTGCATAAATTGTGGTGGGGTTACATCTAGTTATATACAAATTATGACATATATATATGTAATGTGGTGAAGTTCTGGTAGCTCTTGTAGAATCCTGTCGACTAGAAATGTAATGTGGTGAAGTATCCAGTCGACTTAAACTATGTGATGGGGTCCTGTTGACTCTCGCAATACTGTGTTGACCGAGAGGAACAGTCAGGATAAGTAGTTTTCCAGTACCTCTCTGCACCTTGGAAGACCTTTTACAGTTCTCACAAAGTACAGGCAGTCGTGGTCGAGGCAGAGTGGAAAGCTTGGGAATGTCCATACACAAAAACGAAGACACAGTTGCACTAAGAAAGTTCTGTGAACATATAAAAGTTGAGCAAGGAGCGAAAGATGGAGAGATAGAAGATTTCTTACTGCTCTATATGATGGATGAGATGGACCTGGGGTACAACCGACGAGGGCTCTGATGGTAAACTAACTGTCAAGTGACTGTATTTATAGGTTAAGACGGGGGCCTTATGCGACAGGGGCGTGGATCGTCTGGTGAAATTCTACTGGCGCCGTTGCAGTTTCCATTTTTACACCTTTTGTGGGAATTCTAAATCTATCTCGATTTTAGACGTTATGACTTCTATCTCTTGCTTAGCTCAACTCTTAATCTATTACAGAGTTTTATTTATTTATCCTCAATTTGTACAAAGTACATTACATATGATGATGTAATGACACATGTCAATCATGCGTATAATCATTTACAGATGTGTTTCTATTATACAACATGAAAATCTTGTTATAAGTTATATACAATATGGGGTTGTTGGTTTAAATTACCATATATATATATATATTATGATACTTTAGCGCGCCATCTGTTATCAAAATTCGAAACTATTATAGACGCGTATGATTATTTTTAAAAAAAGAATTCATACTTATTCCGACAGATGGCGCAAGCCATCATCAACTTTTAGTTATAAGATCAGGAAATGCCTTTTTGAAATGTATCCACTTGATTCCAGTACAATTTAACTTTTGCACTATTTTTCAAATCGTTTTAAAGTTTAATTCTCGTGGATTAAATGGTCGATTAACATTAAAATTATATTTATTCCGATAGATGGAGCAAACCATCAGTTAAACGATATAGAAGTGCTATGTAACGCCACGTAGATACTGTTGAACGGTGCCGATCAAAGTGAGGAAGATATAACGGCGGCAAGTCTGAGAGGGCGGCGGGAAGGAAATCGACGACGCTCCAATCAATGTAAAATCTGTTAACTAATTCCCAATTAATTATTTAATTAGGAGAAACATTTGGCCACACTGAAATCTCAACGTTTTAACAATTTATTTTTATTTTTACCCACACATGCTCTATAGCGCTAACTTTGAAACTTTGTTGCGTGAAAAACAATTAGGATGTTTCTATTTCTCGGTGATAATTGTATTGTTCCTCTCCACTCACCTTCATAACAGTATTTATATTTTATTCCCATACTCGGCTTCGCCCGGGTTCTATCCGAGTTCTCCAAACCAAAATTTCTTGAATAATAGTTTATGGCTATTAGCGATACTATATCAATGGTGTGAAGGTAAAATTCATTAATATCATAATCCTAACAGAATATGCAAATTAGCCTGTTATCAGACAAATTTGCATATTCCGGGAATGAAGCTATGAAAGCGAATCCTTCCAGACTCCATAAGTTGCCAAAGTCCTATCTAGATAGGTAAAATATTTCGAAAACTTGTACTGAATCGCCGTTATATGCAAATCAGTCCGTTATCGAGTTAATTTGCATATTTTGTGGTCCTAACTATGACAGTGCCTTCTTCCATACCTAACAGTCAACGTTTCACTCGGACACGCCAAAATTCCTTCTTCATTTATATAGATGAGAACTCCGTCCTAGTTTGAACTTCAGTCCTTAGCTAGCTATCCATTTTCAAAGTTGTACCTTTTAGCATGTATATCGGGACAATCACTCTGAAAGATATTACAGTGACCTTTATTGAAGACACACGAGATAACCAAGTGTGAACAAAATTACCTCGTCTCCTTCAAAAAAAAAAAAAAAAAAAGACGACGGGCGATATCAAAGACTTTCCACATCCTTAAGTTTTGTCCATTGTGTGTTTGAATTTGTGTTTTCACAAAAATATATTTTATTTCAATAAAAAAAAAAATAAAACAGCTCAAAACAATCACGCTTAACATATCAAAAATGCGAATAACTTACCAGAGCAGGTGGTAAAATTAAGACATCCCCTGATCATGCAATTGAATGATGTTTTGTTGCCATCTATCGGAATAAATTTAAACTAAACGCTGATTTTTATTTTATATCCAGAATAAATAAAGAAAAATCATCCTTATATATACGCGTTTCGGGTCGTTGGCCCTCGTCAGTGTGGCGTAGGCTGTACCTCAACAACCGAACAAGATGGTCATAGAAGCTTTGTAATAAATCAAGAGGAAATTATTTACATACAATATAATTTATTTTGCATATTTTTTAAATTTAAAACTTCAAATTAATTTGGAGTGTAAATAAAGGGGAGAGGGTGTCTATTTAAAATAACAAAAAAATATATAACGTTAAATTTCAATTCATTCAAATCGTTTAAAAAAAAAGGTTCGGTAAAAAAACGTAGTTAAAAGAAAAGGAAATATTTTAAAGCAGACGCTAATTACAAGGATCTGCTGCTTGAAATTCGGGTCATTCCTTTCGGATTGGTCGGAATTCCAAGTGGAGGATTTGGCAAGGCGCCAGGACAGTGGTGCCGAGGCTAAAGTAGTAATATTTTAAAATATTAATAGAAAAAATCCATTCTCTCTCTCTATTAAAATTCGTAGATAATTTATCTTTTGGCTCGTCAAAAATTTGTTTGGCTTCGACAGCGATAATAATAAAAAATTAGGAAAGGGGTTGCAAATTGGATTAAATTTGCATATTTGAAAAAAAATATCAAATATTATATCATAAAAAAATATATTTGAATAAGAATTAATAGCTTGATAATATTTTAATCTTTGGTCGTTTTTTTTTTTTATAATAAATATAGTTTTTCTTTTGCAGCTCCACCTATGGAAAACGACAGGAATTACTGATCACATTGTATTTATTATTTTCCCAATATATTCTTTCTTTCCTATATGTATAGAATTACATCCCTGCTGATAAAGGGCATTGGGTACCCCCTGAAGGTAGGGGAGTGTCACCGGTCGCAGCACATTATCAACGTATCGTTGGCCCGTCATAGTGCCCTGAATACGAAGTAAAGGTGACCTGGAATCATACGCGATTGCGCCCCAAACCATGATTCCACGTTGTCGCACGGTGGGGCGTTCCACAATTGCTGCCGGATTGGACCTTTCTCCACGTCGACGCCACACGCGTACACGGCGACTATCACTGGACAAGCAGAAACGCGACTCATCTGAGAACACGACCCTGTGCCATTCCGTCATCCACGTCGATCTAGCCCGGCACCATTCCAAACGTTGGCGCCTATTCGGTGGGGTCAATGGCAGTCTTCTTAGCGGACGGCATGAGTGCAAGCCATTAGCAACCAATCGACGGGAAATGGTTCTGGTCGAGATGGAATGATCTAGGGTGTCTTGCACATGTTGCAGGATGGCGGTACAAGTGGCTTGTGGGGCCGCCACTGCTTGTCGAAGGATACGCCGATCCACACGTGCTGACGTCACTCTGGTTGCACCGGCATTCCTATAAATTGCCACATTTCCTTGTTCCAACCATCTTCTCCACAGTCGGTGCACCGTGGACGCACCAAGGTGTGTATCAGCTGCGATTTGACGTATGGACCAACCTGCCCTTTTCAGTCCGATCACCATGCCCCTCGTAAAAGCGTCTGTCTGCTTGAACTGCCTCCGTTTACGATGACCTGGCATTCTCTGTTATTACACGTGTCTTTTGACAAAAGAACAAAATTTATACAATGATTTTCCTTGAAGAAATAACGACACGAATACTGTCCTTTCTGCAAGTTCCTTCCCTTATATCTTACTCCATGTGCGCACGAGAGCTGCGCATTTTACATCATTTGCATAACTCGGTTAGGCGCGTCTACCCTGAAATTTGCATAATTTTCTGGCCACTATTTCTTGGTGTTCCATTTTCAATGTCACGCAGTGACATACAAAATAGAACTAAGCCCTAAAGTAGATATAACTTGACACAGAGAAATGCGTAAAATAAAATATAAAAAAAAATCATATTATAATAATTATATATTTTCGTTCAAACCAATTCATTTATACCGCTGTATTTTATCCTTGATCGGCAGCCAAAATTCTGGTTTCTGCTTCTTTAAAATATCTCGAGGGATAAAATGTAGGGAAAAATCTTTTAAAGGATGGTTTGATTCACAAATTCCATTTCCTGAACATTTTTTAAAAAGTGGTCTGGATCGTACAACATAGGGAAACACTGAAGTAATCAAAGGAGTATACCTTGTTATATCAGGATAGACAATCATAATATCTTGGAGCGTATCTTCATTCCAGTTTGTTTCAAGGAAGTTATCCACTAGACAAATATCCAAAAAAGGAGCATAAAGCAATGTACGGCCTTGTCGTTCTCTTCTCGCCCCTTCATTTAGCCTTATTTCATTAATTCCATAATATTCAAAGATTTCTTTATCCACGTCGGTAAATGCAGGATCAAAAATGTAAATCCTTTCAGGAGAAAATCGTTCTTTCATCTTTAGAAGAAATATAAATTGAACAAAGGAAAAGGTGCCTACCAAAGATCCTAATCCATAGCAGATGATTGTATCAATTTTAAGAGCAAGATTTTCTGATTGAATAAAATCTGCATTGAACTTTTTGACTCCTTGACTGATTACTCCTAGTATTCTATTTGTTGTTTCATCTATTCCCATAATGAACTGAAACTTCTCTAGTTCTGAAAGAATATATTCTTTAGTAGCAATTATGTTTCCATTTTTTGAATGATACATTATTTCGGTATTCTACAGAGCGTAAATACTTATTAGATAATTTTTGTTCTTTATTTGGCTAGCTTAGACACCTGAGGTATACGGAAAGCTATAAAGGAAGCAATAAATCTATATATATAAAATTGAATGTATGTGTGTGTGTGTGTGTGTCTGTTTGTCCTTTATGCCTGACCAAACCACTCATTGGAACGCCATGAAACTTTGGGAAGTTATTTAGTATAGTACTGGGAAGGTTTCTAGCAAATAAAATTTTTGAAATAACTTTTCGCTTTAAAATAATCAAGCTAAATATTCTAATTTATCTGTTATAATTCAACAATCTGCTCTAAATATTATCATGATTATACGATGATTTTGTAATGTAGAAAATTAGGAAAGACAAAATTCAGGATGACACGGCAATTTATTTGAGACAAGAATAATGATACAATTCCAAGGCAAGATACTATTCCTTTAACTTCCAATTACCGAGGGAACCAATTAATATTGATTTTATTCAACTTATCGAGTATTTTTCAAGGGACCGGGAAAAAATGTTCACTTTATCGAGAGATTCGTTAGACAAACCTTTACTTGGGTAAAACCCGGGCCAAGCCTGGTACATCCATACAAGAATAATGATACAATTCCAAGGCAAGATACTATTCCTTTAACTTCCAATTACCGAAGGAACCAATTAATATTGATTTTATTCAACTTATCGAGTATTTTTCAAGGGACCGGGAAAAAATGTTCACTTTATCGAGAGATTCGTTAGACAAACCTTTACTCGGGTAAAACCCGGGCGAAGCCGGGTACGTCCGCTAGTTCTCAATAAAATAGTGAATTAAAAAAAAGTGAAAAAAAAAACTCTATGAATATTTAATTTTAACAAGTATATATATATTTTGAAAATAAATAATATTTATTTATTTTAAAAATTCAATTAATGTATTTTTATTTTAAATATATTTATTAAGATATTTTCTATTTTGTTTTGAAATATATCATAAACATTTATAAATAACAGTTTAGATACAGGTAGTTGGTGTTCTGTGCTTTAGGAACCTTGTTTATTTATATAGAGTTTAGGTATTGATAAAGAGTAAACTTTGACTCCTAATTTGATTTTTTTTCAAAACCATTTATACAAGTATTGTCTAGTTCTCAAATTAAAGATACTTCGGCCAGTAAATCTTTTTTATTGTCTCAACGTTTCCACAAAAATCTTTTGTCATCGTCAGGAGCGAACAAAAATCAAAACATTTGGCAAAGCGGTAAAAATTATTCTAACTTTGGGATAAGTATTGTCCATTTCAAAATATATTGAGGCTTGATTTAGAAACCGCCCTGTAAAATGGGTAATTTATTATAAGTAAACTTTCTTTAAACACACACACTAAATATTGATCCTTCTCCATTTGATTCAGACTATAAAGTTTCGTCTATTCAATTTTAAAATATCTTTATAGTATCGTTAAAATTTTACACAAATAAATTTACTGGCAAGCAGTGAGGTCTGTAGAGATAATATTTGATGATATTTAAAAGAAGCGCATTGCCAGTAAATTTATTTGTGTAAAATTTTAACGATAGAGATGGCAATTAAATTTAATTTACTAGTATTATAGTAATTATCAAAAATTGATAAATAGAGTCTAGGCCCTAAATTAAAAAACCTACATCGAACAAGAGGCACGAGCTGCCTGAGCATGCGCCTGCCGGAGAGCTTCTAGGTCCAACCATATATAGCGAGCTCACGCGCCTGCCAGCCAGCTTACCCGCCTGCCAGTGAGCTGTATTTCTAATTTCGCTCTCCGGCCAACATTGCAAATATATACATATGAGTCTATGTGCACTGTTACAGTACAGGGTAGCCTAGTGGACATGGCATCTGCCCGGTAAGCGGAACACTGTGGGTTCGATTCCCATCCCTGGACACTGTTACAGTAATAATATATGAGGCAAAGGAGATAGCTTGAGGTTTGCTACCTAAATTAATATATCACCTTAAAGGTTTTACCCAGCCGTTCTATACTAAAAATGCCATACGATCATTCTTTAACAAAGAAATCTGCTTGGCATCACCTTATAAAGTTAACCTCTGGTTCGAAACAAATCTGAAGCAATCGCAAGAATAAAAACTTCATTAAATGAACGAAATTTTATATTGAAAAATCCTACATATGGTCCCTCGAGCCATATTTGTTACTTAAATTTGATTATTTTGTTTTTAATAATAACAATTTGAAATAATTTTTATAGTAAAATATCAAAACGCATGGAAGAAAAATCTCAAAACTAAGAAGTTTGTGGAAAACCGGTTGAAAGGCGTTTTCTCTTCAGTTAAGCGAATTTGTGAATTAATTTTGTTATATATCTTAATTAAAGATACAAAAGGTAACAACCACCGTTAGGTGCCCGCGCCGGCCTTTGGATGCGCGCGCGTCTCGTGACGTCCTCTCATGGAGGTTTTACTGTATTGGATTGAATAAAAAAAAATATTTATCAATATTTTGGTTGGCTAAACGCCAAACTGTGTCAAGGCATTACACCGAAATATTGGCAAATAAATATTTATTCAATACAATATATGCCTTTTTATTATCTAAATATATATATTTAAAATCGGTATCTACAGTCCTTATCTTGCAATGATTAAAAATTGAAAAAAGGAAGACATGGCTCCTCAGTGGTGAAACTTCCCAATGGCGAAAAAGAAAAATGAAATATACTGAATAATGGTATTTTAAAATTTATTTTAAACATATTTGTGACAAGAGCGTTTTATTTATTAAAATTTCCAAAAGGATTATATATATTGATATATCTTTAATATTATAGACCATAGGGTTTTTATTGAAAATCTGTAATGGTGTTAACGTGACAAGGGTAATAAAACAATCACTAATAATAGACAATAGAAATTAGTAAAATTTAGAATGGTCAATTATAAGGTTCAATAAAAAATGTTTAATGATAGATCTTCTTCTTTCTTATCTCCACTCAATCATATTAGGATATCAAGTTGTGACCCTTGATGGTGTCTATTTGACAAACATCATGACTGAGTGAAGTAGAATGCGTCTGCTTTTGTCATTAAGACTTGGAGCACTACTCAGTGGCAGGCTGACTTAGCTCCAAAAGATATGGCCGTCTCTGACATGAGGAACAGACGCCATGTGCAGCCGCTCCTAACATGGAGTACAAATGCTGCTCATCCTTGATCCCTGGATTAGTAGCCCTTACAGGGTACTATCAGCCGGGCCAGCTGAACCCAGGTTTTTTTACCGAGCTTGTTACTGCTCCCCCTCCTCCTGTTTCATCCGGGCTTGGGACCGGCAAAGGTGGAGTTATAATGATAGATAATAACGTTCATTTAACTCTTGATTATAAATAAACGTTCTTCCCTGATTTATACTATTATAAAATAAATAACACTTCCAGGGTTAAGTTTCTTGCGCAAATTTTTATTTTCAAGCTTTCAGACTTGTCAGTCCTTCAACAGAATTATCACGTTGAAGGACAGACAAGTCCGAGAGCTTGAAAATAAAAATTTGCACAAGAAAATTAATCCTGGAAGTGTTTTTTATTTTATTAAACGTTCATATTAGAATATATATCGGAGATGAAAAGTTTATATTGTCGCGTATAAGGCCTCAAAACACAGCTTTGGCAAACTGAGAAGCGTCCACCTAGAGACCATGGTTTCGTGCTAATGGCCCTCGTCAGTCTAGGGCGGACTTTATTCCATGAGATATACACGGGATCTAATGGAATTTTTACAATCTAGCAAAGAGGTGTTAAGCTGGTGTTGTGGCTTTGTCACCGACCCGAGGCCGCTAGTTGCGGCGACGGTCAATAGATGGCGTCAGATTTTGACGTTTATTTTGACGGGAGAGGCGCCCTGTGCTTCTATGGATTAATTACCTCCCAGGATATTTTCCATATATATATATATATATATTATTTCAAACATATATATGTAGTAATATATGTCAATATACACCATGTAAAAATATATACAGTATAATACCGATCTGAAAGAAACAGAAAATATCTGCATTAACGAAGATACTTATTAAAAAACAGAATGATAAAATGATGTATTTTATGATTGATGAGTTAATTGTTAGGGGTATTGGGATAGCCTATATAATACCCGACTTCTACGTGGTTTATAATTATATTAAGATCTAGATCATTATCCTGTTCTACAAAAGAATCTTGAACAACATTTATTTATAAATACCCCTTATTGATGTTTTACCCATATATATGTTATATAAAAATTATTTTTTTAAAGATTATAATTTCTAGAAAAAACACTCTGTTAAGTCTACCGCCAGATGTCACGGCTTTCCCTATATAAAACTTATTGTTGTTGTTTCCCGCTGGCCGGCTCAAATCTTTTGGTAGATATGTAAATAGGTGATATTTTATTTTATTTATTCTATTCGCCTTTAATCAGGCATTACTTTCTCCCTTAATTATGTCCATTAGCACAATTAAAGCAAATTGTGATTAAAATTAATTAAATCTTTATTTTATTATCTTTTCCAAGACTGCATTACCAATACTATTTAGTATTAAAAAGAACAAGCAAATAATTCTATATCTGAATAATATTCCAAAATCAACAGGAACTCTTTGTTTGTAATTAATATACGTTGTTATACATATATATATAGGTATAGAAGAAAAGGGCGCTTCTCCCGTCAAAATAAACGTCAAAACCTGACGCCATCTATTGACCGTCGCCGCAAACTAGCGGCCTCGGGTCGGTGACAAAGCCACAACACCAGCTTTGTAAAACTGAGAAGCGTCCATCTAGAGACCAAAGTTTAGGGCTAATGGCCCTCGTCAGCCTAGGGCAGACATTATTCCAAGAGATTCACAAGGGATCTAATTGAATCTTCACATTCTGCCAAAGAGGCCGCTAGTTTGCGGCGACGGTCAATAGATGGCGTCAGGTTTTGACGTTTATTTTGACGGGAGAAGCGCCCTTTGCTTCTATGGATTAATTTTCTCCCGGCAATTTTTCCATCTATATATAGGTGTATATATTTAATATAAATGTATGCATGATGATATTGGAAAAGGATTACTTAATTATTAAAGATAAATAGATATACAGTTAAACCTGTCTATAGCGCCCCCTCTTGGGACTCACCAAAATAGGGTGCTATAGAGAGGGGGTGCTATAGACAGGTCACTTTTAATGTAAATCGAATCGTTCTATGTATTTAAAATCGGGCGCTATAGAGAGGAAGACGCTATTTAAGGGGGCGCTATAGACATGTTTAACTGTATTTCTTGATATTTGACAGATCGGTTTGGCAGTATAACTACCAGGTGGCCAGGTGGCCAGCGAGACAAGTCGCAAACAACATCGTCTCCGTGCTACAATTATTTTCCAGATAAGTAAATACTTTCTCTTATTATTATTCTTTATCTATTTAATATTGGAACTTATTTTTAACTTGTTGGATTATATCAGATAGGCTCTGGTAAAACTGCTCAAAATGAAATTTTTATTTTTGGTAGCCATAACTTGCATAGTTATGAAGGCAAAAGAAAGTAGTTTCATTGTTAGTTATGCAAATTTTAAGACTCAAATTCTCCCGGCAAAAATCCCTAATATGAAAGACCTTGCTTTTGTCGCAAAAACTAATCGAAGATCTATCATTCTTATGCTGTTGATAATTTCAGGAATAGAGCAAAACCCTGGCCCTAGGTCAGCTAAACAAATGACAATGGAATCTTATAGAGAGAAAGATCTAGCTGAAATGATAGCAACTTTAACAACTAAAATAGACGATCTAGGTCAGAGATTGGAAACCCGACTATCTTCGCTGGAAAGCGGGATGGAGGAATTAAATCAACGTTTCCAACATATTGAGACATCCCTTGAGAAAACTGCTAAAGCAGTGAGTATTAACTCGGAGAGGATAGACAGTTTTGAAAGAAGACTAGATCTTTGCGAGATGAAGCAAAGAGAAAACAATTTGATTTTCTACGGAATTGAGGGAAAAGAGTGCGAGGCTCCAACGGATACTCGCGCAATAATCATGAACCTGATTTCAGAGAAAATGCAAATTCAAGAAAACATCACGATCCAGCAATGTCGCAGATTGACAAAAAAAGCAAACTCGCCGATTCTGATCGAAGTGCCGGAACACAACGAGCGTATTATGCTCTTTAAAAACATGTTTAGACTAAAAAACACCAGGATCTATTTGAATAAAGATTATTCGGTAAAGATTAGAGAACAACGGAAACTACTTATCACAAAAAGGAAAGAACTCATGGGAAACGGTATTGCCACGAAACTACGGGATAACAGGCTCATAGTTGGTGGGATTGACTATTACGTTACAAATGGTAGAATAATGAGCCAAAGTGGCGACAATGCTTTATAGCCACTGACAAATCCACAATCCTCTGTAAATAAAAATACTTATGGGCAAACTACTGTAAATAGACAATCTTGTTTTTCGTTCAAAGACGACACACAAGTGCTGTGTTGGAATGTTAATGGTTTGGAAAGGATGTTGCTGCAATTCGACCTATTCACACATTTAGGAAAGTGCAGCATTTTTGCACTCACAGAAACATGGAAGGATCAACATCTGAAGATTAAACCAACAGGATTTCATCTGTATGAATCACTTGCTCAGAGAGACCACAAGAAGGGTAGATCATCGGGGGAATTATTGTTGGGATTCGAGAAGCTATAAAAGACAAGATTGAAAGGATTGAAATTGAAAAACAATGGATTATGATCTGTCTGAGGTTGGACGGTGAAATGCGAGTGTGTATGATCTTTGCTTACTTGCCACCAAACGAACACTATTTGACCAACTGCAAAAATTTACTCGACCAAATAGAAGGGAAAATAGTTGAAGGATATGAAGTTTTACTGGATGGTGACTTGAATACACGAACGGGTGCATTGGGAATTCTTCATAATACATTACATCTTCCTTGCTACTTAACTACTAGACGCACTTCTAAAGATCCTGTAATATCTACGCACTCAGAACAATTCATAGATAGATTGGATAATAATACTCTTACAATTTTGAACGGCAGAACAAGGGGTGACAGAAGTGGTAACTACACATATATATCAGCACGGGGATCCTCGGTGGTAGATTACTGTATTGTCTCCCATGGGCTGTTAGGTTACGTACATGACCTATACATCGAGGGATTACCACACTCAGATCACTTACCTCTAATTATAAAAATGGATATGAGTTGTGGACCGAAACAAGTGACGAACCCGACTTCACGGGTTAAGAAAAAATATATTTGGTTCCCCGAAAGAGTAACGCTATTTGTAGAGGACTTAGGAGGAGCTTATGGATTTTGGAATAACTCGATTGAGAATATAATGAACAACATGGTTAATCAGATTAAAAGCGCACTGGTACAAAATGGTATGCAAATTGAAATAAAAGCGAATAACTTACTGTCGAAGCCTTGGTTTGATCATGAGTGTTACATAGCGAAAAAGATTATGAAAGCAACTCTGACAAAATATATTAAATCTAATAGGGATCTAGATCGTTTGGAATATGTTAAAACAAGGAACAAATATACATCGATTATGAACAATAAAAAGAAAAAATATTTTTGTGAAATACAAGAAAAATTAAATAATACATACGATTCAACTGAATTCTGGAAAACAATAGCTCGCTTCAGAAAAAGAAACTATACACAGGGCAATATCTTAATATCAGACTGGCAGCAATTTTACAATAAACTCCTGGATACAGAATCAATACCAGATTACGAACCCGTTACTATGACTTTCCTAAATACAGATAATGAGCTAACTAAATGCATAACTCTTAATGAAATAAGCAAAGAAATTTCTCGAATAAGGCATGGCAAGGCGACTGGTTTTGACGACATAATGAATGAAGCAATAAAGGCCCTCCCAAAAGATTATCTAATTTCCTTAAAGGATATATTTAATAGAATTTTGAGAACGTCTGAATTTCCGACAACATGGTTGAAATCAGTTATTCAACCAATTTTTAAGAATGGTGATCCAGACGACCCCTCTAATTATCGAGGCATTGCGCTCTTAAGCAATATAGCAAAATTATTTACATCAATACTCAAATCTCGCCTAGGCAGTTGGATCGAAAGGAGAAATATAGTTCCTGAGAACCAGGCGGGATTCAGGGCTGCCCACTCTTGTCAAGACCATATATTCACTCTATTATCCCTGATTCAAATGACTTTAAGCCGAAAGAGAAGAAAATGCTACATGTTCTTCGTGGATTTGAAAAAAGCCTTCGACACAGTGCCCCACTCATTGTTATGGAGAAAACTGGTAGATGCAGGTCTCAACCACCGTTTTGTTAACTTAATTAAAGATTATTACACAAATATGACAGCGGTAGTGCGATGGAATAATTCATTCACTGCGCCAATAAAGGTGCGTTCGGGAGTTTTACAAGGGGAGCCGATGTCACCTTATTTATTTATACTTTTTATAAATGATTTGATCGGTCTCTACAATAATTCAGATTTACCGGGAATATATCTCCCAAATTATGGATATGTTCATATTCTACTATACGCAGATGATATTGTCTTGATTGGAGAATCCAAAAATAACCTTCAAATAAAAATCAATATGCTAAGAAAATATTTTGAAACAAATTTATTAACCCTGAATGAAAATAAGTCAAAAATTGTAGTTTTCAGAAACGGCGGTCGATTAGCACAAAATGACAAATGGTTTTGGGGTGAGAGGCAACTGTCTGTTACTACGAAATATCTATACTTGGGATATCCGCTTACAAGTGCAAATTCACTAAACAAGGTAGCGTCACACTACAAGGGCAAAGCCCTGGCAGCAATTGGCGCTGTGTGGCAAGTTCTGACAAAATCCAAGATGAACTCTCTAAATTCGGCAATGAGATTACTTGATTCGACGGTCTTGCCTCACATGCTATACGCCGCACCCTGCTGGGCACTCAACCAAGTAAAAGTAGTTGATCAGGTTCAGAATATTTTCCTAAGACGCTACCTAAATTTACCAAAGTATACTCCGGGCTTTATGCTAAGAATGGAGTGTGGAGGAGTATCACAGGAAGTTATCATAATTAAACAGGTCCTGAGATTTTGGGTGAGGATTATGAAAATGGAAGAGAGTAGGTTGCCCCGGGCATGTTTGTCACACCTCTGGACATTACACAGCAATCAAAGGGCTCGTTTAACCTTTGTCGAAAAACTGTCAACCATTTTAGACTCAAACGGTTTTTCGTTCCTGAAGGGTTGTCCGGATTACGCTGCAATAATGACTGAAATCCCTGCTATTATTCGAATAGCAACCGAACAAAGCATCCAAAACAACATGGCGAAAATCCTAAATACTTCACATTACAGTCACTTCAAATACCTAAAAAAAATCAATAACAGCAGAACGATATTTATTCACAACTATTCCTCTAGCAATTAAAAGATTTTTTGCACAACTGAGACTCCTTTGGACGATCTTCCCAGAAAATCGTTCAAATCGCTGGAAAATTGATTTGACTCTAACTTGCGATCTGTGTAAAAACAGAATCCAAGACGAAATTATGCATATAATATTTGGATGCTCTTGCTTAGAGAAACAGAGGAAAGAAATTTTGGGTGACTTACCCTGGTCTCAACCTGACTGCCAACAAATTTGCAGCTGGATGAACACACTGATGGTTGATCAGGGTCTCTCCCTCGGTTTATATAAATTCTACAAGGCCGCAGTCAATGTCCGTTGGAGAACAATGGATGCGCCGAATGTCGTGGTTTGCTTGGAGGAAGAAAGCGAAGATTGAATGCGGCTGATTCAACACTAGCCCTCTCAATGATATCCTAACCTTGACATATTTTAAACATTGGTACTTTAATTTAAATATTTAATCATGTATGGTTCCTTTTGCTCTGTATGTTTATTTTTTGTATATATGGTTATATTTATTTTTGTTTGTTTTTTTTCTTTCTTCTCGCTTTTCTTTTTCCTTATTACTTCCTGTATTCTAGTTTTTACTTTCGAAATATCTTCCTTTGCTAAATCCTGTAGAGGGGAATCATGTATAGGGCTGGATGCCCCAATAAAAAGGCTTGTGTGTGTGTGATATTTGACAGATCATTGCTTTTAATTACAGAGATGTTTTCAGATAGGAATCTAAATATTTAGATTTCTTGCTTCTTCTAAATCTTGAATAATCACTGAAGAATTCAAGTCATTCCAACTGTTAAGAATTCCAACTGTTTTCTAGTTGAAATCGAGCAAATCGATTTAAAAGGATATATAAAAAAAATTTCATTCCAAACCATCTTGACCACCCAGATGACTGGGAATTCTTGCATTGTTAGTTTGCCTGAGTGAATGTTCAAAATATATTACTTCCATGTGGTCTGGAAACATATTAAAAATTATAGAATTTGATAGGAAATTCGGAAATTAATCCCTTCCCGACCAAGAAGTCTGAAAATTTGTCAAATTGCATTGTCATCGGGTCACAACATTTCAGATTCCTACGTTCTCTGAAAGTATGTTAAAAATTGTTTACAAGATTTGTGGACAGACAGACATGGAATATAAAAAGTCGGTGGACGAGTGGGCAACACCCTCGATTCCCGACAGTCATGAACCGGGATTGAATCCCGCGTTAAATTTTTGTTTAATATGTGAATAACCTTCACATATTATTCATTGTTTCAATTATCATAAACTAGATTGCTCTTGTTGAGCGGTACCTAATAAAGTGATTTTGGAACCAAACAGACATGGAAGCAAGATAAATAAAAGCGCTTTTAATAATAAATTTATAATGTAACTAGCCGAGTGACCCGGGCAACGCTCCGGGTTTACCCGAAGGACCCGCAGGTGAGAAACTATAGAAGAAAAATTTTAACAAATCAGAAAATGAAATTGCAAACAACAGAACTACACTACTTTAAGGACATGAGAGCACATGCACTGTATCACCATACGTGTACCATTTTCAAAGACCCTGCTTAGGATTAAAACTTCTCAGAAGCATAACAATAGTACCAACCTAGAGGTTAACTGGTGTGGATGCATTCCTCTGGGAGTGAGACTATTGAGAAATTCAGTAGGGAGTTATTTTGCTTCTCCGCATTCTAACACTCCAACTGTTAACACTGTGGAAACACTGACTCATGTTTGGTAAGCAATTTCAGGGAAGAAACTATAGACATTGGATTAAATAAATTATTAATTAAATTGCATTAAATAAAAATTATTAGATTTAAATAAATATTATTAAAGTGAAAAAAAAAGAAAGAAATTAACAAATTAGAAAATAAAATTTCGAAAAATACAACTATATTGCAGATAAGATAAGAGGACCTTATTAAAAATACATAAACAAACTGTAATTCGACACTCGATAATTCGACACTTTCGATAATTCGACACTTTCGATAATTCGACCATTTTAAAAATCAAATTTACAAGGTTGATTGTTGTTTAAATACAACTTTGCTTTTGCATGCATAAACACAGGCTCTTGTAGCAAGAACCCAAATATTATTTATAGTCATAGCAAAAGCAAACTTTAGTGAAAACTGATGCCTCTTCAGAATGAATGGAAGACTGAAATCTGAAGGAGCAGAATATATGGGTCATTTATACTTTCACCAATGCCTTTAGGATCTTTGCGATGGAACGCGTATGGTGTTTCAGCGCATGTGCTCTCATGTCCTTGAAGCACATATACTGACAGTGCCCAAAGTTGAACACACTGTATAGTGTCTGAAATATCTTTGGCCCCTTCGGATACCAACCTTCGCTTCATTCTAGAGAGGCGTTAGTTTTCATGTCATATCTGTAATATAGTTTTGTTGTTTGCAATTTTCTTTTTTTTTTTTCCTTTCAAATATGTATCCACTCTGAAATATAGTTTGTAAATTTTTATTCCAATTTATTTTCTTATATATATATATGTATTTTTTGTTCATTTCCAAAATATTTATTTATACTTTCACCAATGCCTTTAGGATCTTTGCGATGGAACACGTATGGTGTTTCAGCGCATGTGCTCTCATGTCCTTGAAGCACATATACTGACAGTGCCCAAAGTTGAACACACTGTATAGTGTCTGAAATATCTTTGGCCCCTTCGGATACCAACCTTCGCTTCATTCTAGAGAGGCGTTAGTTTTCACTAAGGTTGGCTTTTGCTATGACTATAAATAAGGCTCAAGGCCAAACCTTGGCTACAAGAGCCTGTGTTTACGCACGGACAACTTTATATGTAGCTTTTTCAAGTGTGCGAACATTGGATAGCATACATGTAAAGATGACCCATATCTTCTGCTCCTTCAGATTTCAGTCTTCCATTCATTCTGAAGAGGCATCAGTTTTCACTAAAGTTGGCTTTTGCTATGACTATAAATAATATTTGGGTTCTTGCTACAAGAGCCTGTGTTTATGCATGCAAAATCAAAGTTGTATTTAAACAACAATCAACCTTGTAAATTTGATTTTTAAAATGGTCGAATTATCGAAAGTGTCGAATTATCGAAAGTGTCGAATTATCGATAGTGTCGAATTACAGTTTGTTTATTTATTTTTTAATAAGGTCCTCTTATCTTATCTGCAATATAGTTGTATTTTCGAAATTTTATTTTCTAATTTGTTAATTTTTTCTTTTTTTTTCACTCGAATAATATTTATTTAAATCTAATAATTTTTATTTAATGCAATTTAATTAATAATTTATTTAATCCAATGTCTATAGTTTCTTCCCTGAAATTGCTTACCAAACATGAGTCAGTGTTTCCACAGTGTTAACAGTTGGAGTGTTAGAATGCGGAGAAGCAAAATAACTCCCTACTGAATTTCTCAATAGTCTTACTCCCAGAGGAATGCATCCACACCAGTTAACCTCTAGGTTGGTACTATTGTTATGCTTCTGAGAAGTTTTAATCCTAAGCAGGGTCTTTGAAAATGGTACACGTATGGTGATACAGTGCATGTGCTCTCATGTCCTTAAAGGACATTGTTTGCAATTTCATTTTCTGATTTGTTAAAATTTTTCTTCTATAGTTTCTCACCTGCGGGTCCTTCGGGTAAACCCGGGACGTTGCCCGGGTCACTCGGCTAGTTAACAACATATTAGACTGCAGAGCGCAAAAATGTAGAAAACTGTATGTATATAATTGTATGCAAATAATTGTATGTATAGATCAATGAGTAAAATAATTTTTTTTTTGCTTATCCCTAGTACACGTGGTACAGGCCTTGATAATCATGGTGGGTAGAGTAGGCGACTGTTTTTACTGTAAGTACACCACATGTCTAAACATGTGAAAAGCAGTTCGACTTTGCATGTACAAGTGTGCCAGAGCCCCGTTTGATTACTTGCGCTTGCTGGTGGGGTTGGACTTTTGCAAGAATCAGAAGCCATTGGAGCTTTTTTTTTTATTTTTTCAGAAAAAAGTACCCAATGCGGGAATCGAACCCGGGTCGTAGCGGTCGAAAACCAACGGCTTAGACCATCCTTCCACCAACCCCCAGTAAAATAAGTAAATAAAAAGAAGACCAAAAATAAGTGATAATAGTTTATTGAATAACAAATAAAAAAAAATCTTTCAGGTGAAAAATTATAGGCATTGGTAAAAAAGTAAACAAGAGAAATAGCCTAGCGGTCAGGGGAGTGAGTCTTCCACGGCCTTTCCGAGGCATGACAGAAGACGCTAAAAAAAAAAAAGGTAAAATAAGAACCAAGCAGAGGAAATCTATAAAACTGAAAGCCAGGACAGGCATAAAAAGAAAATTCCAAGCTTGTGAGGAAACAATTGATCAAAAAAAAAAGGATTCCAAAAAAATACTGCAAAAAAGAAACCAGACACAAAAAGCAACAATTGAGTACACAAATACAGCATCAGCCTATTTATGAGATGAAAAAAAAGACAGACACAAAAATGGAGCTAAATTCAAATGAAAAACTATAACAAATTAATAAAAGAAAATAAGACCTAATCCAAATAATTTAATAAAAAAAAAGCAACAATTGAGTACACAAATACAGCATCAGCCTATTTATGAGAAGAAAAAAAAAAGCAAGACACAAAAATGGAGCTAAATTCAAATGAAAAACTATAACAAATTAATAAAAGAAAATAAGACCTAATCCAAATAATTAAAAAAAAAAAAAGTCACACACTATTAAATTATTTGGATTAGGTCTTATTAATGAGAAAAAAAAAGATGCCAAAGAGAGATGAAAAGTGAGTCTTCCACGGCCTTTCCGAGGCATGACAGAAGACGCTCAAAAAAAAAAAGGTAAAATAAGAACCAAGCAGAGGAAATCTATAAAACTGAAAGCCAGGACAGGCATAAAAAGAAAATTCCAAGCATGTGAGGAAACAATTGATGAAAAAAAAAAGGATTCCAAAAAAATACTGCAAAAAAGAAACCAGACACAAAAAGCAACAATTGAGTACACAAATACAGCATCAGCCTATTTATGAGATGAAAAAAAAAGACAGACACAAAAATGGAGCTAAATTAAAATGAAAAACTATAACAAATTAACAAAAGAAAATAAGACCTAATCCAAATAATTTAATAAAAAAAAAAGCAACAATTGAGTACACAAATACAGCATCAGCCTATTTATGAGATGAAAAAAAAAGACAGACACAAAAATGGAGCTATATTCAAATGAAAAACTATAACAAATTAATAAAAGAAAATAAGACCTAATCCAAATAATTTAATAAAAAAAAAGCAACAATTGAGTACACAAATACAGCATCAGCCTATTTATGAGAAGAAAAAAAAAGACAGACACAAAAATGGAGCTAAATTCAAATGAAAAACTATAACAAATTAATAAAAGAAAATAAGACCTAATCCAAATAATTTAATAAAAAAAAAGTCATACACTATTAAATTATTTGGATTAGGTCTTATTAATGAGAAAAAAAAAGATGCCAAAGAGAGATGAAAAGTGAGTCTTCCACGGCCTTTCCGAGGCATGACAGAAGATGCTCAAAAAAAAAAAGGTAAAATAAGAACCAAGCAGAGGAAATCTATAAAACTGAAAGCCAGGACAGGCATAAAAAGAAAATTCCAAGCATGTGAGGAAACAATTGATGAAAAAAAAAGGATTCCAAAAAAATACTGCAAAAAAGAAACCAGACACAAAAAGCAACAATTGAGTACACAAATACAGCATCAGCCTATTTATGAGATGAAAAAAAAAGACAGACACAAAAATGGAGCTAAATTCAAATGAAAAACTATAACAAATTAATAAAAGAAAATAAGACCTAATCCAAATAATTTAATAAAAAAAAAGCAACAATTGAGTACACAAATACAGCATCAGCCTATTTATGAGATGAAAAAAAAAGACAGACACAAAAATGGAGCTATATTCAAATGAAAAACTATAACAAATTAATAAAAGAAATCTTATTAATGAGAAAAAAAAAGATGCCAAAGAGAGATGAAAAGTGAGTCTTCCACGGCCTTTCCGAGGCATGACAGAAGACGCTCAAAAAAAAAAAGGTAAAATAAGAACCAAGCAGAGGAAATCTATAAAACTGAAAGCCAGGACAGGCATAAAAAGAAAATTCCAAGCATGTGAGGAAACAATTGATGAAAAAAAAAAGGATTCCAAAAAAATACTGCAAAAAAGAAACCAGACACAAAAAGCAACAATTGAGTACACAAATACAGCATCAGCCTATTTATGAGATGAAAAAAAAAAGACAGACACAAAAATGGAGCTATATTCAAATGAAAAACTATAACAAATTAATAAAAGAAATCTTATTAATGAGAAAAAAAAAGATGCCAAAGAGAGATGAAAAGTGAGTCTTCCACGGCCTTTCCGAGGCATGACAGAAGACGCTCAAAAAAAAAAAGGTAAAATAAGAACCAAGCAGAGGAAATCTATAAAACTGAAAGCCAGGACAGGCATAAATTAATAAAAGAAAATAAGACCTAATCCAAATAATTTAATAAAAAAAAGCAACAATTGAGTACACAAATACAGCATCAGCCTATTTATGAGAAGAAAAAAAAAGACAGACACAAAAATGGAGCTAAATTCAAATGAAAAACTATAACAAATTAATAAAAGAAAATAAGACCTAATCCAAATAATTTAATAAAAAAAAAAGTCACACACTATTAAATTATTTGGATTAGGTCTTATTAATGAGAAAAAAAAAGATGCCAAAGAGAGATGAAAAGTGAGTCTTCCACGGCCTTTCCGAGGCATGACAGAAGACGCTCAAAAAAAAAGGTGAAATAAGAACCAAGCAGAGGAAATCTATAAAACTGAAAGCCAGGACAGGCATAAAAAGAAAATTCCAAGCATGTGAGGAAACAATTGATGAAAAAAAAAATGTGCAAATAATATGTATATAAAAAAGCAAAGCGCAATTCTAAACCCAAATATTTTTTTTATGAGAAGAACATCAACATATTGAATGATTATGGCAGTCCATAGCTTCCCTGACAAAAATTCACCAAAAAAGTTAAAATTTCAAAATAAGTAAGGCACTTTTGCAGCCCCCCTGACAAAAATTCACTAAAAGAGTTAAGTATCCAAAAAAATATTTTGGTATATATATTGCTAAATGTGTAACAAACATGTATATGAAAAAGCAAAGCTTAATTCTAAGTTTTAATATTTTTTTCAATATACAGAAGAAATAAGACACAAAAATGGAGCTAAATTCAAATGAAAAACTATAACAAACAGTTATAAAAGATAATTATTATAGAATAAAGTAATAAAAGGTAAAAAAAAAGGTAAAATAAGAACCAAGCAGAGGAAAACTATAAAACTGAAAGCCAGGACAGGCATAAAAAGAAAATCCCAAGTAAGTGAGGAAACAATTGATGAAAAAAAAAATGTGCAAATAATATGTATATAAAAAAGCAAAGCGCAATTCTAAACCCAAATATTTTTTTTATGAGAAGAACATCAACATATTGAATGATTATGGCAGTCCATAGCTTCCCTGACAAAAATTCACCAAAAAAGTTAAATATTCCAAAATAAGTAAGGCACTTTTGCAGCCCCCCTGACAAAAATTCACTAAAAGAGTTAAGTATCCAAAAAAATATTTTGGTATATATATTGCTAAATGTGTAACAAACATGTATATGAAAAAGCAAAGCTTAATTCTAAGTTTTAATATTTTTTTCAATATACAGAAGAAATAAGACACAAAAATGGAGCTAAATTCAAATGAAAAACTATAACAAACAGTTATAAAAGATAATTATTATAGAATAAAGTAATAATAATTCAATCTACAAATAGAAAAATGTATATATTTAAATGAAAAACTAAGTTTCAATATTTTTTTTAATATACAGAAGAAATAAGACAAAAATGGAGCTAAATTCAAATGAAAAACTATAACAAACAGTTATAAAAGATAATTATTATAGAATAAAGTAATAATTCAAGCTACAAATCGAAAAATGTATATATTTAAATGAAAAACTATAACAAAGTACTTACATAATAAATATATTATTTCAAAACACTTTCTACGGAATTTCAAAACAAATGATTGATGATGATAAATGCAAAAAATCTACGATTGTAAAATAGATTAAATTAAAAAATAAAAATAACTGTTAACATTAGGAAAATAAAAACAGGCCTATGACACGAAGAAAAAAATAACGAAAATTTTGGTATATAGATTGTTATGTGTAGTTCAGAATCTTCGGAGGAGATAGCTCAGGACTTTACAATGGAAAACTCTGTTACGGTATTATCTATATAGATTATAATAAGACTCCCGATTCTGTATTATAACCATAATTTATTTATAAAGGATAGTTGTTATAAAGGACTCTTATATATATTTTATAAATAAAAGGATTTTCGGCCTGATTTTTGATCATCTTCAGGATTATACATGTCGTGGTTAAAAATCTTTGAAAGAATAATAATAAAAATAGTTTTGATCAGATATTGCTTTATTTGAACTTATGGAATATATAAAAAAACATAATTTGATTAAAGTAATGCCTGGCTTAAGGCGAGTAGAACAAGGTAAAACAAAAGATTATTTACATAATGTACAAAAGGTTTGAGCCGGCCAACGGGAAACAACAACAATAGGGAAAGTCCCGACATCTGGTGGTAGATTTAAACAGAATATTTGATTCTATATCTATATAACATATATAGATATTAAATATTTTAATTTCTTGAATATTCATATCAATATTTACCCGGAATTCTTTTATTCTTTATAGGTAGCCAAAAATCAGGGCTCTGTTTCTGCAAAATATTTCGAGGAATAAAATAAAGGATAAAATTCCTTAGAGGATCGAATTGCTTCCAAATTCCTCTTGTAGAAAAAATATCGTAATGTGGTGCCAATTTTAAAACATAGGGGTAGTTTTCAGAACGCAATGGAGTGAATTCTAAGAGATCAGGATAGATAATTATAATATCTTGTAGCCTATCTTCCTTCCAGTTCGTTTCAAGGAAGTTATCCACTAAACGAATATCTAAGAAAGGAGCATAAAGCAATGTACGGCCTTGTCGTTCTCTTCTTGCTGCTTCATTTCTTTTTATTACATTAATTCCAAAATATTCAAAGATTTCTTTATGCATTTCGGTAAATATTGGATCATAAATGTAAATTTCTTCAGGATGAAATAGATCTTTCATCATCAGAAGGAATATAAATTGATAAAACGATTTTTTACTTTCTAACATCCCTAATCCATAACAGACAATTGTATCGATTTTGAGTTCTTCTGTTTCGTTTAAATCTGTATTGAACTTTTTTATTCCTCGAACGAATATTTGTAATGTTTTCTTGAGCTTTTCATTTTTTACGAATTTTTTTAAATATTTCTCTAGATCTGAAATAATAATTTCTTTGATATTATCTGGTACATCACCATAAGTAGGATAGAGAAACATTTTATAGAATCTTTTTTTTTTAATAATAATAATTTTTCGAGAGAGAATTACAAATTATATTTTTATAGAAAGCAAATATTTATATATAATTATTTAGGTGTGAATTTGTTATTATTTGAAATATAGATTATAGAGAAGGCAAGACAATTTTTAAAATAATGAAACATATTAATAATTAATATGAATACATTAATTAATGAAAATAAGTCTGTGTGTATTTAATATTTGAAATATTTCAAAATTCAATAAAAGAGAGAGATATTAATATCCCAGGTTCCCGAAGAACGACAATTACCCGGAAAATACAATGAAAATTTTGGTATCAAAAAAATTAAAAACTTAGAAATTATTTCCATTGACCAGAATTTTATATAACATGCGCACATAAATGGAAATTGAAAAATAATATAAACCTGATTCAAGCCAGTGAATAAATCCATAAAATAATGTTCCCAGGAAAACTTAATAAGACGTTCTGGAAAAATAAAATAGTGAAAAACTATGAATATTTAATTTTAACAAGTATATTTTGAAAATACAATTAATATTTATTTATTTTAAATATATATATTAAGATATTTTCTATTTTATATTGAAATATATTATACTTATATATATCAACTTATTAAAAATTGAAGCCGAGAAAAGCATAAACGCACTTTGTTTATTTGGAAAAGTTTTCGATCAAGAAGCACGTGCTACATATGCATGCGCCTGCCAGCCAGTTTACACGCCTTGCCAGCGAGCTTCTTACCCGCCTCCCAGTGAGCTGTTTTTCTAATTTCGCTCTTCGGCCAATAATGCAAATATATACATAAGAGTCTATGTGCACTGTTACAGTAATAATATATAAAGGCAAAGTAGATTGCTTGAGGTTTGCTACATAAATTAATATATCACCTTAAAGGTTTACCCAGCCGTTCTATACTAAAAATGCCATACGATCATTCTTTAACAAAGAAACCTGCTTGGCATTACCTTATAAAGTTAACCTCTGGTTCGAAACAAATCTGAGGCAATCGCAAGAATGAAAACTTCATTAAATATGACCTAAATTTTAAATTAAAAAATTCTACATATGGTCCCTCGAGCCATATTTGTTACTTATTTTTGATTATTTTGTTTTTAATAATAACAAAATTAAATAATTTTTATAGTAAAATATCAAAACGCATTGAAGCAAAAATCTCAAAACTAAGAAGTTTGCGAAGAACCGGTTGAAAGGCGTTTTATTGAGTTAAGCGAATTTGTGAATTAGTTTTGTTATATATCTTAATTATAGACACAAAAGGTAACAAGCCACCGTTCGATGCTCCAGCTGTTAGATGCGCGCGCGTCTCGTGACGTCTCTCAAGCGCGACGGGCGCGCGCGGCGGGCAAACATTTCTAGCTTTCCCTCTTTTCTTCTCTTTTATTACAAGTATATTAGTTCGAATTCAAGATGAGTGACAGGAAAATTCCTAATGGTAAACCCAGGATCCGGAAAGCAATTTTCCTTCTTACGTACACGAAGCTAGGTAGTCCATCTTCCACCAGAAATGAGAATGGTGTGGAGGTAGGGCAGCTCGTGAAGACGACGGAACGGGTAGAAAAACCAGAAGCGTCACCAAAAGGCAAACCTCCTCAAGGAAAGGCACGATCAGTAAGATCAAATGGATCCCGTGCTTCAGTAGAGTGGCTTAAGCGAGAAGCAAGCTATATATGAGAGGATGAAGACTCAATATGAAGCAAGAATAAGGGATTGTAGAAGGAAACTGAGACGTGCCAAGAGGGAATTCGAGAATGGAACAAAGCCGGAGGAGCCAGGAGTTTACTCGACGAAAACTGGACCTGGAAGAACGTGTGGAGGAACTGGAAGACGAAATTGTCCAAGCAGCGATGATTTTTTACTTAGAATTTTACTCTATCGGATGTTTCTTCATTATGGTTCTATACTTATTATAATTTGTTGCTTCTTACTTAAAATACCTACAACAAATGCCAACTGAATAATCCAATATTATGTAAAACATATTCAGGTTATGTGGACTGCTATTTGGCGTTGTAATACACTGCGTGACATTGAAAATGGAACACGGAAGAAATAGTGGCCAGAAAATTATGCAAATTTCAGGGTATACACGCCTCACCGAGATATGCAAATGATGTGAAATGCGCAGATCTCGTGCGCACGTGGAGTAAGGTATAAGGGAAGGAACTTTCAGAAATAACAGTATTCCTGCCGTTATTTCCTCAAGGAAAATAATCGTAGAAATATTGTTCTTGTTTCGAAAAAAACGTGTAATAGCATAAAATTCCAGGCCTTCTTCAACGGAGGCAGTTACAGCAGACAGATGCTTTTACCATGGGAATGGTGATCGGACTGAAAAGGGCAGGTTGGTCCATACGTAAAATCCCAGCTGACATATACCTGGGTGAGTCCACGGTGCATCGACTGTGGAGAAGATGGTTGAAAAAAAGAAATGAGGCAATTTATTGGAATGCCGGTGCAGCCAGAGTGACGTCATCACGCGTGGATCGGCGTATCCTTCGACAACTGCCACTTATACCTCCATTCTGCAAAATGTACAAGATACCTTAAATCATTCCACCTTGTGATCATTATTACTTTCATCATCATTTTGTGCTTCATTATTTCAATTTCTAACGATATTATGATATATAAATAATATTTGTTAAAACACCATTCTTTGAGCAAATGAGTAGATACTCTTGGAGAACCCGAGCGATTCCTGGTCTAAATAGAATTGTAGAGAATATTATGTAACTAAAACACAGCATTTTATACCTTTAGGTAAAATTTCACCCTGTTAAAACCTAGTCGTTACCTTATTCATTCGGATAGCTGTACATTTTTTAATCAAATGGACCACGGTTCTATTATTTTAAACGGAATACATTTAAAAACAAATCCAAATGTCGAATTTTCATGGTGATTTAGTTAAATTCAGAAAATTCTAAAAGAGTCATATTTATATAAATCGTTTTCATATAACTTAAATATAAATGAGGATATTGTATGGCATATTTCATCAAATATATATTTGGAGAATGGTTAAAATAATTATATTAAACATTAAAATAAAAAAGGCATTTCCTGACCACGCTCACATGAGCTTTATTATTAAGCATTATATTGTGATAATAATTTTTACTTGTAATTTAAATTTGGTAAATAAAAAATTCACTAATGAAATATATAGTCTCCTACTTTTTTTAAACCTTATTTTGGTAAAACTTGGAAAAGGCATAGAACTGGCTGTCTTTCTAGACGTGTTTGTTGAGAAAAGGGTTTTATTCTAGTATTATTGTAATAATGTATTATATTGCCACGTGGAAAATTAGGGAAGACAAACTTCAGGATATCGCGGCATTTTATTTGAGACAAGAATAATGATACAATTCCAAGGCAAAGATACTATTCCTTTAACTTCCAATTACCGAGGGAACCAATTAATATTGATTTTATTCAACTTATCGAGCATTTTTCAAGGGACCGGGAAAAAAATGTTCACTAGATAAAACGATGATTTTGTAATGTAGAAAATTAGGAAAGACAAAATTCAGGATATCGCGGCATTTTATTTGAGACAAGAATAATGATACAATTCCAAGGCAAAGATACTATTCCTTTAACTTCCAATTACCGAGGGAACCAATTAATATTGATTTTATTCAACTTATCGAGTATTTTTCAAGGGACCGGGAAAAAAATGTTCACTAGATAAAACGATGATTTTGTAATGTAGAAAATTAGGAAAGACAAAATTCAGGATATCGCGGCATTTTATTTGAGACAAGAATAATGATACAATTCCAAGGCAAAGATACTATTCCTTTAACTTCCAATTACCGAGGGAACCAATTAATATTGATTTTATTCAACTTATCGAGTATTTTTCAAGGGACCGGGAAAAAATGTTCACTAGATAAAACGATGATTTTGTAATGTAGAAAATTAGGAAAGACAAAATTCAGGATGACACGGCAATTTATTTGAGACAAGAATAATGATACAATTTCAAGGCAAGATACTATTCCTTTAACTTCCAATTACCGAGGGAACCAATTAATATTGATTTTATTCAACCTTTCGAGTATTTTTCAAGGGACCTGGAAAAAATGTTCACTTTATCGAGAGATTCAAATTTACGAGTTTCAAATTATCAAAATATATCTATTATTTTTTTATAAGTTTATAGAGAATTGTTTTAACAAATGTTCGTTAGACAAACCTTTACTCGGGTAAAACCCGGGCGAAGCCGGGTACATCCGCTAGTCTTCTATATATATAAAAATCAATGTTTGTTTGGTTGTTTGTTTGTTTGTTTGTATGTCCGGTATACAAATTCGCAGTAGTTCACTAATTCAAACCAAAATTTCCATACATTGGTAAAAAAAATGCGGGAACGACGATAGGCTATTTTAAAAATATATATATCAATTATTTAAACTATATATACAAATTATTCTACCTAGCTCACGAACAGCGCCCTCTATCAAAGATTAGATTAAATTATGCTGATGCAAACAAATAGATAATGCTAATAACAAACAATTATAAAAAAAAATCTTATCTAAATATATATCACTCGGGTAGATATGCACAAGGATCAATCCCGGGGCGAAGCCCGAGTCACCCGTCTAGTATTTAATAAATACTTTTTTTAAAAGTTTTTATTGAAATGAATCAAAAATGAAAAATAAATTTTAAAAATCACATTCTTAAATGGATTTTTCTCTAAATAAAAGGAAATCTTACTTCATTTAAAAGTGTTGAGAGAAAATTCAAAAGCACTTGTAAAACGCGCTGACATTAAAATTTTATTAAATTTATGGCATATATATACAGAATATATATACAATATAAATATCTATATTTAATGTGGGTTGAATATTTCAATATTTCACATTTTCAGTTTCCCCAAATGAGTGGTTGTTAAACAATCTAATATTCGACTTTGATATATAGGGAAGATGGTTTTCAATTTTGTTTTCAAGAGAATCTCGCTAATTTCATTCAAATATGACTTTCTATGTTTCCCTTTGTTGTATTGATTTAATATAAGTGAACTATATTTAGGATATTTGGTCAGGTAACTTTCCTCAGCCAACTCTTCATTAAGTTTCTCTGAATGAAGAAGATAGGAAGCCAAAACATTATCGTTTGTTTCCTCGCAGAATTTACCATAGGTGATACTGGTTCCACCAATGAAGTCTTTATGTAATATTACCGCTTCCTTTTGACATTTATCCCAGAATTTTGAATAACGTTTTCTTTCAACAATGCTTTCTGGTTTCTCTAAATTGGGATCATATAAAAGGGCACGTTCAATTAAAATTCTAATTATTTCTGGTGTGGCTTTTTCCAGAAGTTTAACTCCTTCAATGTCTGTTATATCAATTCTGGCTCCAGCATCTATTAACGTCTTGATACGACCAATATATGTCTCCCGGAAAAAGTCTAATGCCCTATACAATGGTGTCTTATATTCAGAATCTCTAACGTTGACATCAGCCCCCGCTTCAATCAGAAACTTCGCTACTCTTTCATCATTACAATATATAGCACAATATCCATCATCTGATTTTGCATGAATATCGGCTCCTTTTTCAACCAAAAATTCAATTATAGGAAAGTCAACTCTTCCTACATTTGCACATATAAGTGGGGTATTCCCTATATCATTTCTCGCATTTATGTCAGCTCCTAGATGCACCAGAAGCCTTAATACACCAAATTTATTAAAAAGTGAAGGCCTAAATAAAGGATTTCGACCATCTATATCTTTACTATTCACATCGGCTCCATGTTTAAACAAAATATAAGTTGTTATCACGTGACCCCATCGTGAGGAATTATGAAGAAGGTTGTTGAGCCTTTGAGAACTCAGCTTTTTTCCTGATTTCAATAAAGCCATAACTTTGTTAACATGTCCATTTTCTACCGCATATGTCAGTGATTTACGTTGTTTCCGTCGGTTGAAAGCCTTCGCAGGGTTCATAGTGTATGCTAGCTTCCCTCCAAGAATCTTCTTATTTTCAATTCTTCTTAATCTCTGCATTAAAGAATACATTTTCTGAATTGATTGTTTGCTTAATATTTTTGAACTATTATTTAGAGAATATAGATTTTACATTTTCGTTTCAAAATAACAAGAGGACGAAAAAACATATCAAACACAAATAATGAATTACTTTATATACTCTCTGTGAAAATTTTAAAATTATTATTTTTTTATTATTATTTTTTATTAATTTTAAAAATAAATTTATACACCCAACTTTATAAACACAATTTTGGAGAAAGAGGCCTACCCCAATTTTAAATAGGTAACCTTCTATCATTAACCCCTATTGGTATTTTATTTATTTATTTATTAAAAAACACACGCGCGCTATATCCTATGTGGATATTTGCGTGTAAACGTTTAAATTTACATTTTAGAGCAATAATTTTACAAGAAATAAAGTTTATATTGTATATATCTATATATATATAAATCAATGTTTGTATGTTTGTTCGTATGTCCGATATACAAATTCGCAGTAGTTCACTAATTCAAACCAAAATTTCCATACATAGGTAAAAAAATACGAGGAAGACGATAGGCTATTTAAAAAATATATAAATCAATTATTAATAATATATATTCAAATTATTCTACTTAGCTCACGAACAGCGCCCTCTATCAAAGATTAGATTAAATTATGCTGATGTAAACAAATAGATAATGCTAATAACAAACAATTATTAAAAAAATCTTATCTAAATATATAACACTCGGGTAGATATGCACACGGGTCAATCGTATATCTATATATATATATAAATGAATGTTTGTATGTTTGTTTGTTGGTCTGTATGTCCGGTATACAAATTCGCAGTAGTTCACTAATTCAAACCAAAATTTCCATACATAGGTAAAAAATAACGAGGATGACGATAGGCTATTTTAAAAAATATATAAATCAATTATTAAAACTATATATTCAAATTATTCTACTTAGCTCACGAGCAGCGCCCTCTATCAAGTATTAAAAGGTTATAAATACGTTTAAAATCTAAATCTTCTCAATATTTTATTAATAATAGTTCGCTTAATAAAACACATATAATATAAATATTTATATAATAACCGCTCTAATTTTAAATATTTGGTAGGTTTTATTTATTTATATATTTTCATTTTTAGATATAACTGAACTAATTCGCCGTTTAAAATAGTTCGCTTAATAACACATATAATATAAATATTTATATAATAACTGCTCTAATTTGAAATATTTGGTAGGTTTTATTTATTTATATATTTTCAATTTTAGATATAACAGATCTAATTCGCCGTTTAAAATAACTAATTATAGTTCGCTTAATAACACATATAATATAAATATTGTGGCATGCATAGCGTTAGAAAATAGTTCTAAAAGTGGCCAATAGGTGGCGCCATGGATTTATGCGGCGTTTCTCTGCTCTGACTCTGTTGTTAGTCCTGTTCCTTCGTCATCCCCTGTAATAAATGGTTCTGTGCATGATTCCTCCTCCAGCCTCATCCTGCCACCTGTATTATGTAAAGTACTTGTTATATGATATTGCGACCATTTATAATGTAGATAAAGTGTTTTAATAAACTCCCTTGTTCTTCGGCGTTGTGCGGTCGTGACTCTCCTTCCGACAACACATCGCTGCGCCTCTGGTCAGTCCTGACTGTCCCCCCACCCGTGGTAAGGCTGACGGATACTGCCAGAGGTTAGGGGAGTTTCACGTGTAGGCGTGGCTCCCAGGTGGTAGTGTAGGGAAGGCCAACGGTCCAAAGGGTCAGTCACAGTAAGGAAGCGTTGCGAAAGGTAGAGCAAGCAACATTTGGTGTCAGAAGTGGGATCCTTATTGGTGGACTGACCGGCAGTATCTGGTGGAGAGTCGGGTTTGAGGCTCTGGAGGGAACCAGATAGTTGCCACCTTGGTTGTACGCCTGTGGAGACCAGAGGACAGAAAATGGCCTCAGAAGAACTTTTGAAGCAGTTCATGAGCCTTATGAGGCAAGAAAGGGAGCGAGAAAGGGGGGAGGAAGAACGGAGACGAGAACAAGAAAGGGAAGAGAAGCTGAGAAGAAAAAGAGGAGAAGCTGAAGCGTGAAAAGGAGGAGGAAGAACGGAGACGAGAACAGGAAAAGGAGGAGAAGCTGAAGCGAAGAGAAGAAAAAGAGGAGAAATGGGCCAAAGTGCTGTCGGGGATAAGGGTGGAGCTCAAGGGGGAACTAGCTGCCCTGGACAGCAAGATGGGAGAGATAAATATCGCTTTGGAGAGCGAAGTAGATGACAGCGAGGGCCGGGCAGAGTCCCGAGGACTGGAAGTCGAGCCGGGTCAAATGGGGGAATTACGTGGAGTGGAGGGCCTGATTGAGGAGCCTCCTGGACAGACCTTGAATCTGCGTCACGCGGACCCGCGAATAAAGCGGCCCCAGCTGGAGAAACGGTGCCAGCGAGAGAAGCGGCTACGGCGAGAGAAGCAGTGCCCTCGGGAGAAGCGGTGCCCGGGAGAGAAGCGGTACCGGCGAGGGAAGCAGTGCCCTCGGGTGAAGCGGTGCCCGGGAGAAAAACGGCTACGGCGAGAGAAACAGTGCCCTCGGGAGAAGCGGTGCCCGGGAGAAAAACGGTACCGGCGAGGGAAGCAGTGCCCTCGGGAGAAGCGGTGCCAGGGAGAAAAACGGCTACGGCGAGGGAAGCAGTGCCCTCGGGAGAAGCGGTGCCAGGGAGAAAAACGGCTACGGCGAGGGAAGCAGTGCCCTCGGGAGAAGCGGTGCCAGGGAGAAAAACGGCTACGGCGAGAGAAGCGGTGCCCTCGGGAGAGGCGGTACCGGCGAGAGAAGCGGTCCCGTCGAGATGAATGGTCCCGGCGAGAGAAGCAGTACCAGCGAGATAAGTGGTCCTGGCGAAAGGAATGGTCCCAGCGAGAGAAGTGGTCTCGGCGACAGGAATGGTCCCGGCAAGAGAAACGGTGCCAGCGGGAAAAGCGGTACCGGCGAGAGGAGACCCGTCGGGATGAATGGTCCTGGCGAGAGAGGTGGTCTCGGCGGGAAAGGTGGTACCAACATAAGAGGCGGTGTCGGCATGAGAAGCGCCTCCGGCACGAAAGGCGGTACCGCTATAAGAAGCGGAGTCGGCATAAGAGGCTGAGTCAGCATGAGAGGTGTCTCCGGCGTGAGAAGCGGTTCCGACGTGAGAAGCGGTACCGGCGAAAGGGGCGGTACCGGCGAAAGGGGCGGCTCCGGCGAGAGGGACGGCTCCGGAGAAAGGGGCGGCTCCAGCGAGAAAGATTGGCTCCTGCGGGAAAGGCGATTCCAGCGAGATGGGCAGTCCCGGCAAGAGAAGCGGCACCAGCGAGAAGCGTGACATCGGGGCGGCGGAAGCGATGGGACCTGATCGGGACTGGGACCGTAGACTGCCACTGTTCCTCATGGCGTACCGAGCGGCCATTCACGAAACAACGGGTCAAACACCGGCCAAGGTTATGTTCGGACGAGAACTACGACTCCCTTGTGACTTAGAATTTGGCACCCCTGGAGGACCACCAGTAGAGGTGACCAGTTATGTGGGCGAACTGAGAGGTGTGCTGTCGGAAACTCATAAATTGGTTAGGAAAAAAAAATCCAGCTAGCAAGTCACCGGATGAAGACTCACTACGATCTAAAAGCAAACCATGAAGGATTCAAAGAGAGTGATCTGGTATGGATGTTTAATCCAAAGAGAAAGAGAGGGCTCTCCCCAAAGTTAACACCAATGTGGGAAGGACCCTACAAGGTCGTCAAGAGAATCAACGACTTGGTCTACCGCATCCAGCGAAGTTCGAAAGCAAAACCAAGGGTCGTCCATTTGAGCCGGTTGGCACTCTTCCAGGGAGAGCAATCAGAGTGGACCTGATCGGGACGATCAGGTTTGATTGGGGGGCAGTGTGGCATGCATAGCGTTAGAAAATAGTTCTAAAAGTGGCCAATAGGTGGCGCCATGGATTTATGCGGCGTTTCTCTGCTCTGACTCTGTTGTTAGTCCTGTTCCTTCGTCATCCCCTGTAATAAATGGTTCTGTGCATGATTCCTCCTCCAGCCTCATCCTGCCACCTGTATTATGTAAAGTACTTGTTATATGATATTGCGACCATTTATAATGTAGATAAAGTGTTTTAATAAACTCCCTTGTTCTTCGGCGTTGTGCGGTCGTGACTCTCCTTCCGACAACACATCGCTGCGCCTCTGGTCAGTCCTGACTGTCCCCCCACCCGTGGTAAGGCTGACGGATACTGCCAGAGGTTAGGGGAGTTTCACGTGTAGGCGTGGCTCCCAGGTGGTAGTGTAGGGAAGGCCAACGGTCCAAAGGGTCAGCCACAGTAAGGAAGCGTGAAGAAAGGTAGAGCACGCAACAATATTTATATAATAACTGCTCTAATTTGAAATATTTGGTAGGTTTTATTTATTTATATATTTTCATTTTTAGATATAACTGATCTAATTCGTCGTTTAAAATAGTCCGCTTAATAACACATATAATATAAATATTTATATAATAACTGCTCTAATTTGAAATATTTGGTAGGTTTTATTTACGTATATATTTTCATTTTTAGCTATAACTGATCTAATTCGCCGTTTAAAATAACTTCTCTTGCAATATTTGGTATGTTTTATTTATTTATATATTTTCATTTTTAGATATAACTTATCTAATTCGCCGTTTAAAATGCCTGCTCTAATTCGAAATATTTGGTATGTTTTATTTGTGTTCACTCTATTTCTATTTATTTGAAGTATTATAATTTCCATGTTTCAAAAACCTATTTCAAAAAGGTCGTTAGGAATATGTAAGGCCTGAAATAGCTTTACATGCGAATATTTTTGATGCCAAGCGTAGCTTAATGGTTAGGTGTACGGCTTCGTATTTCCGCAACCTTGGTTCGAAACTTAGCCTGGGTGTTTTTTTTATATATATATTATTGAAGCTAAGTTTTTTTTTTACAGTACCTAAATTTCCATACATAGGTAAAAAAAAATACGAGGAAAACGATAGGCTATTTTAAATTAAATATAAATTAAATATTAAAACTGTATATTCAAATTATTCTACTTAGCTCACGAACAGCGCCCTCTATCAAGGTTATAAATACGTTTAAAATTGATATCTTCTAAAAAAGTTTCTTAATAATAGTTCGCTTAATATTTAGAATAGTTGATCTAAATCGAAATATTTATAGACGCTCGCTCGATTTGAAGATTTATATCGTAACTAATCTGACAGAAATTTTAACAGTATATAGAGTAGAATCTGGAAAAACTTATAGTGAAATTTTCAGGTCTCTTTCCCGAATATTCGTCGAGTTTGCCCTTTTGCTCGCGAGAAGCGCTTCTATCGGTGAAGATGGGAGGTAATATCAGCTGACCTAATATACAGGGTGATCCAAAAGTCCCGCACTATTTCAAAAATTAATAACTCCGCGAATATTTGCGCTAGAGCAATGCGGTAAACACCATTGTGTTCAGAATGCAATGGGATATTTTATGGCAAATAATGAAAAATTCGAAATTGATTTTAGTTACAATTTTATTCGCCAGATGGCGCTCTACCAGAATCAGAGATTCAGCGGCCAAATTGTTTGATAAATTGAAAAATATAACTGATCGACACGTATTTTTCCTTTTTGAATACCAGGAAAGAACCCTAATAATATCAAATAACAAATTAATAAAACACCACTTCGCCAAAAGTATGAAGAATTGGTTAACGATTTTCAAATACAATCAGAGATATGTAAAATAGGTAAATGCAAATTAAAACATGTAGCAAAAATAAAATTGATATTAGATACGGTTTGTTTCTGAAGATAATAAATTTCTAATATTTTTAATTCAACTCTCACTCAGTATCGATTATATTTATTTTAATTCATTTGAAAAATATGCATCTATCTCCGATAATTTATTTTACTCTGGAATGCTGTTGTTGTTGTCGTGTCCAATAAAGAGCCTCAGATGTATCCATGCATCTCCATCACAGCAGCAGCAATGTCCACTATCTTGGGTGTGTAAAGCTGCTGCTCTGGGTTATGTCAAATTTCTGCAAGGCTACGGCCATTGCTGGCTATGAGAATATGTGGGTAGGTGTAAGTTCCACACCAGGACAATTGTTGCATGCCCTATAGGTTCTTGTGCCATCTGGATGTATTGTCATTCCTTTATAGTGTTTTGTTCTAAGTCTTGTTGTAGTTTTTGTCATTTATCTCTCAGAGTTCATTTCGCATTTTGATCTTTTCTTATTTTTTTTTTGTTTAATTATCTTGTATTTTGACAAAGAATCAGCGTCAAAAAATGACATTTGTTCTTTCCTTTGGCTAAACTTTCTGGCTTCCTTTGCCAATTCAAATGCCATTTCATTACCCCTGATCCCAACATGGGCAGGGATCCAATGTAGAATGCAGTTATTCTCCAATGGTTCCAGTTGGGTAAGTAACGAGTGTATTTTCTGTGTGATTTTAGTATTGCCCTTCTGAATTGCTTCTAGAGCGGATATGGAGTCGCTGTATATTAAAATTCCTCCTGCTTGATGCAGGGATGGTTGGTTAAGGCATAGATCAAGGGCTTTCCAGATAGCTGTCAGTTCACAAGTGAAGTTTGGCGAAATCTGTCCTGCTCCTTTGATTTTGATGTTTGTTCCATCTTTAGTATTATGTTAATTCCGGCCCCTCCATTACTCAGGGTAAGGTCTGAAGATCCATCTGTATATGCTGTTGAAGGGGGTGGCCTAGCATTTTTAATCAAGAATTTGTACTATGAGGACATAGCCGTTAATATTTCAAACACATTAGACCTCGAAGCCCAGGGTATCAAAGTCTACCTCAATCAAAACAAAGCCATCAGCATATTCAATATGTATCACCCTCCAAACAATACATTTATTGACGATGGAACAATGGCTCAATTTCTTACAGACAACGCTATTATTGTAGGTGACCCTAATGCCAAACATCAACTATGGGGATGTTCTACGCCAAACCCAAGAGGCAAAATACTATCAAACATATTTGACGACAATGCCTTCATGTGCTTAAATGATGGGAATCCTACCCATCATTCCTACAAGCTATAATACTGCACAAGCCCTTGATATAAGTTTTTACTATCCTGACATTTTCCACAAATGCAAATAGCAAATATTAAAAAGTTTTGGAAGTGATTATTTGCCTAATTTGATAGAAATTAGCACCAAGACCAAAACGAGCTCAATTAAGAAATATTCTGGAACTTCAAAAAGGCTAATATGATATCTTTCGAAAACACCATTATAAAATAAGCCAAAGTTTCAATACCAAGAGGTAATATTAAGAAATGGATTCCAAATTATACACACCAGGCAAAAATATTCAAACACTTATAACTAAAAGAAATGAACTACAAAAAGGTGCACCCAAAACCAAACAAATTGTAGAACTAAACTGAACATTGTGATTGCAAAAATAAAAAGATTATTCGTAAATGTGAAAAGGGAAAAATGGAAACAAACTTGTGAAAACCTGAACCCAAGAAACCTAAATACAAAACTTTGGAATTTGGCAAAACAAATTGACAGAGTCCAGCCACAAACTGAAAACACAAATATGATTAAGAATACAGATGGTACACCAGCAACTAATGACAAAATTGCTGCCAATCTTTTAGGTAATTCATATCAAATAAGTAGTAGAATCAAGGTTGAAAAAGGCCCGAAAGATTATTCATGACTGTAAAAATGTCACCAGCACTCATAATATTTTCCATTAAAAAAATCAATATGAAAGAGATAGCTTATGCATTAGAAAACACTGACCTAAACAAGACTCCTGGGCCAGATGGAATACATCGCCGAATGATATCAAACTTGGGCAAAATTGGAAAAGAAATACTACTTAATATTTTCAATAACTCCTGGAAAACTGGAAAATTGTCTCAAGACTGTAAAAATGCAACAATAATTCCCATTAAAAAACTTGACAAATCTGCTGATGACCCAAAAAACTACCGACCTATCTCCCTCACAAATATTTGCTGCAAATTAATGGAAAAAATTATATTCAGACGACTCACCTACCACCCCGACACAAAAAATCTCTTACCAGAAGAACAATATGGATTTAGGAAAGGACATGGGACAATAGAAGAACTCTTATTTTTCACACAAAAGGTAAAAGATGCACAAAACAAAAAACCAACTAACCACACCATAGCTGCTTTTTAGACCTTACACAAGCTTTTGATAAGGTATGGAAAAACAAGTTAATTACAAAATTATACAAACATTTCAAAATTGATGGGAAAGCTATAACTTGGATTAATGATTCCCTTAAAAATATATACATCAGTCCTTAGCCCAACTCTCTTCACCCTATTTATTGCAGGCATAGAAGAAAGAGTTTCACATAAAACCAATATTGGACTTTTCGCTGATGACATTATTCTATGGAGCAGCAACACTAACTGGAAAAAAGCTGAAAGAGATTTGAACAAGACTCTTCTCCACCTAGAAATATTTGCTAATAAACAAATTAGAATTTAACCCCCAAAAATCTGAAACCTGTCTTTTTACTACCGATAAGAAACTATACAAAATAAGACCAAATATTATTCTGAAAGAACAACAATTGCAATATAATAAACATCCTAAATATATCGGCTATACCCTGGATCCAGAAATTAACTCCAGTAAACATATTGAAAGAGTTGTTAGAAATGGAAGAGACCGACTAAAAATCTTGAAATATATTTCAGGAAGAGTGGGGAGCTGAAGCAACAACACTGAAATTAACTTACCCATCTCTAATGAGACCTATCTTGGAATATGGATATCAAATCTATGGTACAGCATCTGAAACAAATCTAAAAGGAAAGGAAAGGAATACAACTAAATGCAGCTAGAATTATTACAGGTCTTCGAAATACCTGCCCTAATGATATTGTACTTTACGAGGCAGACATTATGCCCTTAAAGGATAGAATAAGCTACAATCTGCCAAAATATATAAACAAAATCAAGAGTTATGGAAACAAACACAGAACTTCCAATAACATACTTAATTGAGAATCCAATAAAAGTCTCGAAAAAGAAGGCCCTCTCCACCTGGCCAAAAGAAATGGATTTTTAAAATATAAAGTGGAAAAATATTATTTAGCTAAAAAAATATCTCCATGCGAACCACTAACAAAATGTTATTTTAATGGCACTTTAAATGAACCCACCAAAAAACAATACCAAAATCCAGAATACTTAATACACACTACATACTACAGAATACTTAAACAATTATCATTAGAAATAATTAATAAAATTCCTAAAAAATTGCAATAACTATCTATACCGATGGTAGCAGAGACGAGTTGGGACACACTGGCAGTGGCTCTCTCATTAAAACCACAAATGGCAATGAGAAAATAAACAGAAGAAACCCAGAATTTTGCTCAGTCTTCAGATCAGAAATTATAGCCATCTAGGACGTCTTAAAATCCATCAGAAACACTAAACATCACGATATATGGATTCTTGCTGATAGAAGAAGTGCCATACAACACCTGAGTCAAACAGGGGAACTTAGAGACAAAGTAAGCTGGAACATAATTGGTTATCTCCAAAAACTCTCAATACCTTAAAAATTCACCTTCAATGAATACCCTTACATGTTAGCATTGAAGGCAATGAAGCTGCTGATGCGCTAGCGAAAAAAGGCACAAAAGAACCCTTGCTACAGAAAAATAAACTTACTTTTAAAGAAATAGAAACAGTAGCCAAAATAAACAAGAACTGGAGGATCCCACCTAAGCACAGTTGGTACACCCTAGAAGCAGATGGTCACCCAGACCTTTCGGTCCACAAGCCGGCATGCGAAGCATGCCCTTCGCTGCTATTCAGTTCAACTCATGAGCCAAGTAACGGTATCCAAGATAGTGCTTGGACATTGTACCTGGAAACACCACCTCCCAGACAACGTTTCTGGAAGGATTTCTATACCGGTGGCCTTTAATCACAGCAAAATAGGAAACTATCTACTGTGTCTAGCAGGGACCGCGGGGAGGCAGCCCCCAGTCGACTCTGTTCACTCACAGCTGAGGAAAAGCTCAGCTGCCACGTCGTGGGCTTTCTCAAGAAGCTTGCTGTGATTTCTCAGCAGCTTACTCTCGATCGCGCCCCTCGCCCTCCTTCTCTCTTCCTGCACACCCACTACCCTTGGGCAATCCTAGAAGTAGTGGCGTGCATTCATATCCCTTTCTCCATAGACGCAATCAGGGTTTCTCTTAATTTTAAATCTGTGGAGACTTGGGAAAGAGCCCATGTCCCGAACTACACTAATGAGTTTGTGGGACATTACCTTACAGAGGTACTTGGGTGTTGTTACCCCATTGAATACCTCTCTCTCTTCACACTGTTCCTCCATCTGTCCAACCATAAGTCCTGGACGTGCCCCCTGATCCTCCTATAAACTTCTTTCTTGGTCACTGGGGTCCTCAGTGATCTACCTCTAAAGCATCCTGCCTTAGCGATCCTGTCTGCGAACTCATTACCTTCGATGAGGCTGTGTCTCCTAAACCAAGGGAGCTCCGGAGCCCGCGACATCATCTCCAGCTCCTGGATTATTTGATGCGCGAGTTGCCCTTTCTCCAGATTGATGGCGACGAGGGCCGACGTACAATCTGAATAGAGGCGGTCCGGGCTGAAGTTCTTCTCGGCACACACTCTGAGGGCTACCCTGATCGCAACCAGCTCGGCTGAAAAGACCAATTCGTCCACTCTGAGTGTTAAAATTTCTTGGAAGATCAGCTCTCCATTAGTGAATATCACTACCCCAGCTCCAGTATTGGTTCCAGACTTACTACCATCAGTGAAAACCTCCGTGCCAATCCCTGTCGGCCCTCCAGGACTCCAATTCCACTTTGGCAACCACTGCGGAGGCTTCCTTGGGTCCCTCTTCGATTCCAGGGCGCCCGCTTCAAGTCCCAGGGCATCTTCCCTGTTTTTCCAGATCTTCTGTCTGATGGTCTCCTCCTATAGTTTCAATCCCAGGGGAATAAGCCCAGCGAGGACCAATAAGGCCTCACTGCTGGTAGTGCGATATCCCCCTGTGATTCTGAGTGCCGCTGTCCTCTGCACTCTCTCTAGAGTTGTTGCCACCTTCTGATCCCTGTTTCGGCGCCACCAAGCCCCGGAAGCATATAGCAAGATTGGCTCGACACAGGAGAGGCAGAGGTTCCTAAAAATAGTACCCTCCTTCTCCCCCCCCCCCCCTGTTGAGAGCCAACCAGGACAGGCCTGCACAACGCCTCCCTGCCTCTCGCCACCATCTCCTCCGCCTGGTATTTCCAACCCATCTTGTCATCAATGACCACCCCCAGGATGGTCATCCTATTGACCAACGCTACCCTCCGTCCTTCCATCCGGATAGCCGGCTTGTGTTCCCATTTGATCCCTTTCCTTTTAGTTCTTATGTCCCTAGGCTTAAAGCTGAGGGCTTTAGTTTTGGAGACATTGATCTTAAGGCCAGAGTCATGGGCCCAGTTCGAGAAAATTTGAAGAGAAGTTTCAACACACTTCTCAACTTTCGCTCTCGAAGCAGCCTCAACAATGTGGAACTGGTCGTCAGCATAGAGAACCAGCCTGGCTCCCTCAGGGAGCTCCTCCTGGAAAACGGTATTTACCAGGATATTCCACAGAATAGGGCCGCAGCAAGAGCCCTGGGGGCAACCCCTAGCACAGTTTCTTTCCAACTTCCGCCCACCAAAACTGAGGCTAATCCGTCTATCCCTCAGGAAGTCACGAACCAAGCTACACAAATTATCAGGACAACCCATGTCCATCAAATTTCTCATCAGCTTGTTCCAGCTCATGGAGTTGAACGCGACATCAATGTCCAGGGCCACGAAAAGAACCCAAGCACCCTTATTTAAGCCCATCTCAACCCCCTCTAACACCTCGTTCAGAGCTGTGGTTGTGAACTTCCCTTCCCTAAAACCATGTTGGAAAGAGGAAAGGAGCTCATTACTCTCTAGCCAGTGCTTCAGTCGCTGAGCTAGTAGGCTATCCAAGACCTTACCTAGACACACTAGTAAAGAAAGCGGACGATAATCATTAGGAGAATTACCCTTTCTACCAGACTTTTCGAGAAGCACTACTCGGGCAACCTTCCATGCCTCAGGAAATGTACCAGTGTCCAGGTACCTATTGAATAACCTGGAAAGAAGCGATGGGTGCATCCTTACCAGGGCTTTCACGACCGTGTTATCGATCCCTTCGGGACCAAGATATTTCCTTTTCCCGAACTTGAAAGCCGTAAGTTTCACCTCATTCTCAGAAAAGAGCGGATCCACCAAACCACAAGTGGTCAGAGAGATCTCGTCCTCTGGTTCCTCGTTTCCGAAGTGCCGATCCAAGTTGTTTTTATTTTGTCTTCTGCTTTCGAGCGAGTAGGTCTAGAACACATTCTCTCTGAATTTTCTCATTGTTGGTGGATGAAACAGCACCAGTGATTATTTTGGCCGCTTTTGCTTGACAACTGTCTAGTCTTACTTTTAGTGATGAGCTTGAGGGAGCCCAGACCGGTGTTGCATATTCCATTATCGGCCTTATTAAGGTGGTATATGTTGTTCTGAGAATTCTGGGTTTTGCGCCCCAATTTGTTCCACATAGCCTTCTCAGAATGTGTAGTTTTCTGATAGCTCTATATTGAGGTGCTAATTATGTGTTCTGAAAATTCCAATTTCTCATCAATAATAATTAAAATAATTTTCTTGACATCTAGTCAATACATGCACAGTCTGCACTATTAAAAAAAAAAGATAATATGCACTATATACACTATGTACAATGAATATGGCGCCTCTGCCAGCGCTGCAGAGTTTGGTGGAGAATCGCCAGTGGGTCTCCAGCGACACCACGCATTATGCGATCTACGATGAATACGTACTAGATCGCGTATTTCGCCGCTTAGGAGATGGTGATGGCGTGGTCCTCGAGACCAACTGGAAAGATCCAGAACTGCAGTATCACACCTAGGTATTATGGATTTCTAATTTTATCAATTATTTGTTTGTTTATGCTTATTTTGTGGTTATATTTATGCCTTTTTCCCTGTGAGTGGAGAAGACGCATAGGTTTGGTTTTATCGGGTTTATGGTCATTTGGAGTTCCATTGCCCACATCTCCAGTCCTCTCATTGATGTGTTCAGTATTTTTTACGATTTTTCTATGCTGCTACTTGTGTGCCATATGGCTATATCATCTGCATAACAGGCAACCTTTGTGTCTTCAGTGAGGTAAGGATGGATGTCGTTAATATAAAGCAGATAGAGTAGAGGACTGAGCACAGATCCCTGAGTTACACCAGCCCATGTTCTTCCTTCCATGGAAAATTCTCCATTGACCCGAACCTTTAACCTTCTTCCCCTTAAGAAGTCTGCAATCCAGATTAAGGTTTTTCCTCTTACTCCGATGTTGTGCAGCTTTTCACGTAATTTCTCCCTCCACACTCGATCAAAAGCTGAGGTCATATCAAGGAATATAGCCGTGGTCTTCTTTGGCGGTTTTTCCTGGAAAGAATCTATTATTGATTGACAGAAGTAGAACAGTTGATCAGTCGTACAGTGCTGGGATCTATAGGCAGTTTGGTAGAGGTTTATTTTATTATTTTTAGTGAGCCAGACTATGAGCCTAGAGTGGATAATTCGTTCTGGTATTTTACAAAGTATGCTGGTGAGAGCAATTGGCTGATAGTTCTTGTATTCCTTGGCATCTTTGTTTGGTGTCAGTATTGGCACTATAAATGATATCTTCCATTTCTTTGGTAGTTTACCAGTTTGTCATGAAATGTTCAGTATTCGTAGGAGTTGATTATTAGCTTTGTCTTCAAAGTGTTTAATCATTTGACCAAAGATTAGATTATCTCTTGGTGACCTCTTGGATTTTTTTTATTGATGAGTTTAGCTCATTCAGTGTGAAGTCTCTCGAGAAAATATCTTGTTGATGGAATTTTCTTGCTTGTTTAACTAACTCGTTTATATTAATCTTAGAGTCCTGTCTTCATTCGTATAGTTGAGTATGGAAGTGCTTGAAAGATATTCAACAATTATGTCAGCCATCTGTTTGTTCTCGTTCTCGCTGTTCTATTCATATCGGTTAGAGTATTGGAGGATTGGTGTTGGTTTTGATTGTTCTCTAACACTCTAATCATATTCCAGTGTTGGCTGTCTTTTCTTGGATCCATTTTTTCGCAGAATTCTGCCATTTTTCTTGTTTGCATATCCAAATTTCTTGTTCTATTTTGTGACTAATTTCAATGAGTTTCTTTCTGTTTTCTTCAGTTTTATTTGTTTTAATAAGTTCATTGATATTGTCTCTCTCTGCAATCATTGCCTCGATGTTGTGGTCCTTCCAGAAAGGTATTCACAGGTCTTTACGTCTGCCTCTAGGTATCGATGCTTTTGCAGCTTTGGATATGTTCGAAGAGAATTTTTCCAAGTTTTTGTCAAGCGTTCTGTAATTCAATTTTTCGTTGCACAGTTCTTCAAGCTTTTCTGTTAATTTTTCAAGTCGGCTTTCCTAAAGTTCCATGTTCTTTTATTCTAATAGACATTCTCAATTTTGAAGTTTAGGGTTGTTAAAATTGGTGTGTGGTCACTGATAGCACCTCTCAGGATTTTCCATTGTGTTGTGGGTGCGATGTTGTAATTTATCGCTGTGATGTCTATTGCGGATTCTGTGCCTGTAGACTTAGATAGATAGGTGTTCTCTACGTTATTTAACGGTGTAAGGTCGAGGTCGGTTAGCATGTCCTCAAGCTGCTGACTTTTGTTATCCTGGACACGTGATCCCCAAATTGAACTTTTGGCGTTAAATTCGCCGAGTATGATTGTGATATCCGAAGACGCTTCACTTAATGTCTCTATTGTGTGTACCCATACAAAATTCAAAGATTTCACGCTCTGAAATTTGGCGATTTTGAGATGCGTCAAGAATTCGCTGCATGGGTTTTCCGGCAAATTGATATTGATGAAAACTGGCTGTCGAATGTTCTGTGGACAGATGATGCTCACTTTTCTCTAAACGGAGAATTTATCATTCAAAACAGCCGCATTTGGGCAACAGAAAACCCTAGGATTTTTACAGAAATGCCACTTTACCAGCCTAGAGTTACAGTTTTGTGTGGGTTCACTTCTTTTATTATTGGGCCATTTTTCTTTGAAAAATCAATGGAAGAACCTTTAAAACCGTTTTTGTAACTGTGGTGAACGTTATGTTCAACTTTTGAGAGAAATGGGTATTCCCATATTGCAGGGCAAAGGCACTAAGCGAAATAACATTCATGAAAGATGGAGGACCTCCTCATATCTCCCGAGGTGCCAAACAATTGCTGAAGGATACGTTCGGTGAAAATCGTGTGATAAGTAGCCACTTTATATACCAGTGGCCTCCAAGACCACCAGTTTTGACGCCTTGCGATTTTTGTTTATGGGGGTACACTAAATCGTGTGTTTATCGATGCTGGCCTACCACATTGGCCATGCTGAAGGCTTCTATCATATAGCACGTTTTATCAATTTCAACAGATATGTTATTTAATGCTGTCCATTCTGTCATTTATCGTCTGCAGGCGGTGATTGAGAATGAAGGGTGCCACATTGAGCAAGGATTGTGACCTAATACAAGAGAGAAGGCAGTTACCTCATGTGTTATATAAGCCGCCATGTATTATATTATTTACCAATATTTTGCAGCTCTTTTTATTGGGATATGGGGATAATAAATGCTGTCCTCACATCTTGCCTCTTTTTTTTTGTGAACAGTAATATTTTGTTTGTCATTTGCTCACATATTATGTCGTGCAAACCAGAGTGTTATAACTTCTCGCATAACACTGGTACACACAATTTTCCCCTTATGTTTAGTCTATCGCTTTTCGCTCATTAGAAGAAATAGCATAAGGAATATTTTCTGTACACCAATAACTTTAGAAATTTTGTGAAAAAAAAAATTTTTACTACCACGTTTTTCAACGCAAAAGGTCGATTTAAAAATTATTTTTATTTGAGGGGACACATTTTTTAAAATTGTGTACAGTATAATAAACAATGATAACATTTGACAAGCCCATAGGATATTTGGAATAAAGTACGACAAATATATTTTGTCACTCCCCTCTATATTTTATTTGTTGGATCATGACAAATATCCAGTTAAATAGTCAAGGGTCGCCAATCAGTCAAGAAACTACACATTTCTTATAGCAAGAAATCCTATTAATAGTGCCATCATAATTTTTGGTACTATATTAACATTTCAAAAATCCGTGTATTGATATCAGCAGTTTTTTTCAAATATTCAATCTATTTCACAAAACCCCATATAAAAAATAAATATTTTTGCTACATGTTTTAATTTGCATTTACCTATTTTACATATCTCTGATTGTATTTGAAAATCGTTAACCAATTCTTCATACTTTTGGCGAAGTGGTGTTTTATTAATTTGTTATTTGATATTATTAGGGTTCTTTCCTGGTATTCAAAAAGGAAAAATACATGTCGATCAGTTATATTTTTCAATTTATCAAACAATTTGGCCGCTGAATCTCTGATTCTGGTAGAGCGCCATCTGGCGAATAAAATTGTAACTAAAATCAATTTCGAATTTTTCATTATTTGCCATAAAAATTCCCATTGCATCCTGAATACAATGGTGTTTACCGCATTGCTCTAGCGCAAATATTCGCGGAGTTATTAATTTTTAAAATAGTGCGGGACTTTTGGATCACCCTGTACATGTAAAGTTTGGACGGGACGTTTCACAAGAGTGACATCCACGGCGCCAAATTTATAATTATAACGCATAGAGTGTTTGAATAAAACATTTAATCGGGTAATCCCGGGCGTTGCCCGGGTCATTCGTCTAGTCTATATATATATAAATGAATGTTTGTATGTTTGTTTGTTGGTCTGTATGTCCGGTATACAAATTCGCAGTAGTTCACTAATTCAAACCAAAATTTCCATACATAGGTAAAAAATAACGAGGATGACGATAGGCTATTTTAAAAAATATATAAATCAATTATTAAAACTATATATTCAAATTATTCTACTTAGCTCACGAGCAGCGCCCTCTATCAAGTATTAAAAGGTTATAAATACGTTTAAAATCTAAATCTTCTCAATATTTTATTAATAATAGTTCGCTTAATAAAACACATATAATATAAATATTTATATAATAACCGCTCTAATTTTAAATATTTGGTAGGTTTTATTTATTTATATATTTTCATTTTTAGATATAACTGATCTAATTCGCCGTTTAAAATAGTTCGCTTAATAACACATATAATATTAATATTTATATAATAACTGCTCTAATTTGAAATATTTGGTAGGTTTTATTTATTTATATATTTTCAATTTTAGATATAACTGATCTAATTCGCCGTTTAAAATAACTAATTATAGTTCGCTTAATAACACATATAATATAAATATTTATATAATAACTGCTCTAATTTGAAATATTTGGTAGGTTTTATTTATTTATATATTTTCATTTTTAGATATAACTGATCTAATTCGCCTTTTAAAATAACTAATAATAGTTCGCTTAATAACACATATAATATAAATATTTATATAATAACTGCTCTAATTTGAAATATTTGGTAGGTTTTATTTGCGTATATATTTTCATTTTTAGCTATAACTGATCTAATTCGCCGTTTAAAATAACTTCTCTTGCAATATTTGGTATGTTTTATTTATTTATATATTTTCATTTTTAGATATAACTTATCTAATTCGCCGTTTAAAATGCCTGCTCTAATTCGAAATATTTGGTATGTTTTATTTCTGTTCACTCTATTTCTATTTATTGGAAGTATTATAATTTCCATGTTTCAAAAAACTATTTCAAAAAGGTCGTTAGGAATATGTAAGGCCTGAAATAGCTTTACATGCGAATATTTTTGATGCCAAGCGTAGCTTAATGGTTAGGTGTACGGCTTCGTATTTCCGCAACCTTGGTTCGAAACTTAGCCTGGGTGTTTTTTTTATATATATATTATTGAAGCTAAGTTTTTTTTTACAGTACCTAAATTTCCATACATAGGTAAAAAAAAATACGAGGAAAACGATAGGCTATTTTAAATTAAATATAAATTAAATATTAAAACTGTATATTCAAATTATTCTACTTAGCTCACGAACAGCGCCCTCTATCAAGGTTATAAATACGTTTAAAATTGATATCTTCTAAAAAAGTTTCTTAATAATAGTTCGCTTAATATTTAGAATAGTTGATCTAAATCGAAATATTTATAGACGCTCGCTCGATTTGAAGATTTATATCGTAACTAATCTGACTGAAATTTTAACAGTATATAGAGTAGAATCTGGAAAACTTATAGTGAAATTTTCAGGTCTCTTTCCCGAATATTCGTCGAGTTTGCCCTTTTGCTCGCGAGAAGCGCCTCTATCGGTGAAGATGGGAGGTAATATCAGCTGACCTAATATACATGTAAAGTTTGGACGGGACGTTTCACAAGAGTGACATCCACGGCGCCTAATTTATAATTATAACGCATAGAGTGTTTGAATAAAACATTTAATCGGGTAATCCCGGGCGTTGCCCGGGTCATTCGTCTAGTATATATATATATTTATTTATATATATATTCACACACAATATATAAATATATATATGTTATATAAAAATATTATTTTATTTTAAATTATAATTTCATAGATTCAAAGACTCTGCTAAATCGACCGCCAGAGGTCACGCTTTCTCTATAAATACTCATTGTTGTTGTTCCCCGTTGGTCGGCTCAAAACTTTTGTACATTATGTAAATAATCGTTTTGTTTTCCTTATTCTACTCGCCTTAAGCCAGGCAGTACTTTTACCAAATTATGTTTATTATATAATCCTAAAGCTCAATTAAAAAACAATCTCTTATCAAAACTATTTTTGTTATTATACTTTCAAGATTATTTAGCCACGACTGCATTACCATAATCCTCAACATGATCAAAAATACAGCAGAAAATCTATCTTTTTTTATATTATAAGATATATATACAGTATAACCTCTATGAAAGGACATATCTATATAAAAGACAGTTTTTATTTGCAAAATTACGATTTTTATAATTTAGAAACTCTCCGGTAAGAGTACACCTCTCCCTTAAGGACAATTTGGCTCTGCAACTAGGTGTCCATTATAGGGAGGTTCTACTATATATATTATTTAAAGCGAGCGCTTTCATATTAACATAAATATTTTTGTTATTTGACGGCGCATTTCCTATATGGTTTTTAAGAGAATAGATAAATAGATCTTTAATTAAAAAGGAATATATTGGATCAAAACATAATTTATTTACTAATATTTCAGTTGAATGTAATAAATAAAGGGCAGGTAACAGTTGATGAAGATATTCCTGTGAAGCTGTGTTAATGAAGGAACTTCCAATTAAGAGGAATCTTAGACAAAGCCTTTCTTCTGTGAATCCAGAACTGATAGAAGAGCTGCCACGTCATTTTGCAGACGACGCCCTCGCGTTGACCGCGGCAGCCGATTGTTGGCGATCTGTTGAACCATGCAGACGAACACAATGGTGCATCTGACCTCTAGCGGAACTCAGCTCTAGGTCAAATTTGAATTTTCTGCAGCGTTTTTTGAAGTCTCGAGATATCATTCAACCAGCACGTATCCACTTCGCACGTATATTTTCAAAAAAATTGATTTTCAAACAGAAATAATGTAGTATATTTTTCTCTCAGTATATAGTAGGTATTTAAAATATGTATATAATAACGTTTAATTAAAAAGGCATATATTGGATCAAAAAATTATTTATTTTACTAATATTTCACTTGTATATAAAATATGTATTTATTATTAATTTGTTGAAGTGATACTCCTGTTGATGGACTGACAAGTTCGAAAGCTTGAAAATAAAAAGTTTGCACAAGAAATTTAACCCCGGAAGCTTTATTTATTTTATAATAAATCTCTTAGTGAAACTTTATATTCCTCCATCTAGCGTGTTTCTTTATAGTAATTTCGTTAATTTAATGAATTTTTATTCTTGCGATTGCCTCAGATGTGTTTCGAAACAAAGGTTCACTTTATAAGGTGATGCCAAGCAGATTTCTTTGTTAAAGAATGATCGTATGACATTTTTAGTATAGAACGGCTGGGTAAAACCTTTAAGGTGATATATTAATTTAGGTAGCAACCCTCAAGCAATCTTCTTTGCCTTTATATATTGTAACAAAGTATTTATTAATTTTATTTTTTTTTTATAAACAGAGTGGTAATTTTTATGTTTATATTTTACTACTCTGTAAATTCCCCTCGTGGCTTATCTTTTGTTTACCATTCATAGTTTGTTCTTGCCTTAAATAAATTTTCTGCCTCATCCTGAAGTTTTTGTCTTCCCTAATTTTCCACGTGGCAATATTATTACTGTCACAGTGCGCATAGACTTATGTATATATTTGCATTATTGGCCGGAGAGAGGAATTAGAAAGACAGCTCACTGGCAGGCGGGTAAGAAGCTCGCTGGCTGGCGTGAAAGCTCGCTGGCAGGCGCATGCATATGCAGCGCGTGCTTCTTGTTCGAAGAATATTCCAAATAAACAAAGTCTGTTTATGCTTTTCTCGGCTGTAATTTTTGATAAGTTTATAAATAGGTAGTAGGCCCTAAATTAAATAAACCTACATTTATTTAAGTAACCCAGGTTCCTGGAGCGTACAGAAGTTAAACCTACATATGGTTGGACCTAGAAGCTCGCCTGCAGGCGCATGCTCAGGCAGCGCGTACCTCTTGTTCGATGTAGGTTTTTTTAATTTAAGACCTACACCCTATTTATCAATTTTTTATAACTATAATACTATTTTAAAATTGAAAAGACAAAACTGTATTGTCTGAATCGAATGGAGAAGGATCATTATTTAGTGTTTTTGAGAAAGTTTACTTATAATAAAATACCCATTTTATAGGGCGGTTTCTAAAGCAAGCCTTAATATATTTTGAAATAGACAATACCTATCCTAAAGATAGAATAATTTTTAACGCTTTGCCAAATGTTTTGATTTTTGTCCGCTCCTGACGAGGACAAAAGATTTTTGTCAAAACGTTGAGACTATAAAAAATTCACTGGCCGAAGTATCTTTAATTTGAAGAAATAGACAATACTTGTATAAATGGTTTTTAAAAAAATCAAATTAGAAGTCAAAGTTTACTCTTTATTAATACCTATACTCTATAGAGATATACAAGGTATGTCCCATAAGTTCCCGGACTGGGTCCATAAAAAAAAAGGTAAGATTTAAAAAAAAAAATTTTATTAAAACTTTTCAAAGTAATCCCCCTTGCTTCAACGCACCAGCGCCATCGTTTCTCCCAATTGTCGAAACAGTTTTTATAAGCCTATTTTGGAATGCTCTTCAATGCTAACAGCGATTTTTCTATTATGTCATCCCTGGTGTCAAAATGTCTTCCTTTTAGAACTGCTTTAAGTTTGGGGAACAGGAAAAAGTCATTTGGTGCGATGTCTGGGAAATAGGGTGGTTGAAGTAGGATTTGTGTCCCGTTTTTCGCCAAAAGGCTAGTCATCAAGTGCGCTGTGTGAGGGCGAGCATTGTCATGGTGTAGGATCCAGCCACCATTAGTCCATTTTTCTGGCCTTTTTTTTCGAATCGCTTCCCTTAGACGGCGAAGAATGCCCAAATACATATCCTTGATAACTGTTTGGCCTGCAGGAAGATACTCGTGATGAAAAATGCCCTTTTTATCCAAAAAAGCGACCAGCAACACCTTGTTTCTGGATTTCAATAATCTGTATTTTTTGGGTCTAAGCTCACCCTGACATCTCCACTCGGCAGATTGATGCTTGGTTTCAGGATCATAGCCATAGACCCATGTCTCGTAGCCTGTGATTATCTTGTCTTTCCATTCCGGATCCGTTCTTGTCATTTCCAGCATGTCCTCACAGGTTGCAAGCCGACACAGTTTTTGCTCATTAGTGAGGAATCTTGGGATGAATTTTGCAGGAGTCTTTTTGATTTGGTTACGATCCTTCCAATCGTTGTTTTAGAGATGCCTGTGTCTTGCTCTAGCTCCAGCAAAGTGGTTCGAGGATTTTCTTTTATCAAATCGGTGATTTTTTGCACATTTTCATCAGTCCTTTGAAATTTTTGGGCGTCCTTGACGAAGATCATCTTCAATGGAAATTCTGCCAGCTTTAAATCTAGAATGCCATTCAAAAACAATTGTTCTCTTTGATGAATGCTTTATTAAGCATTTAAAAAGTTTCGGTTGCTGATATTTGAAGTTTCACACAAAATTCTATGCAAATCCTCTGCTTCAATTTTCGTTCCATCGTAAAATCGCCGCAGCGCTATGTGTAACCTTTAAATAAATTAGAATAACTTTGGGGCGCGTGCACGTACCGCCTCGATATTGGTACCACCGTGTAGCCAGATATTTTTTCTATAATAAACAGTCAAATTCATTTACATTTTTCATTTATTTATTTTTTTATGGACCCAGTCCGGGAACTTATGGGACATACCTTGTATATAAACCAGGTTCCCCTAGAGCACAGAACACCAACTACCTGTATCTAAACTGTTATTTATAAATGCTTAAAATATATTTCAAAACAAAATAGAAAATGTCTTAATATATATATTTAAAATAAATAAATATTAATTTTATTTTCAAAATATATTTGTTAAAATTAAATATTCGTAGAGTTTTTTTCAATTCTTTTTTTCAATTCACTATTTTATTAAGAATTTATTCCTTCCTTTATAGCTTTCCGTATGCCTCAGGTGTCAAAGCTAGCCAAATAAAGAACAAAAATTAATCTAATAAATATTTACGCTCTGTAGAATACCGAAATAATGTATCATTCAAAAAATGGAAACATAATTGCTTCTAAAGAATATATTCTTTCAGAAATAGAGAAGTCTCAGTTCAATATGGGAATAGATGAAACAACAAATAGAATACTAGGAGTAATCAGTCAAGGAGTCAAAAGGTTCAATGCAGATTTTAATCAATCAGAATATCTTGCTCTTAAAATTGATACAATCATCTGCTATGGATTAGGATCTTTGATACGCACCTCTTCCTTTGTTCAATTTATATTTTTCTAAAGATGATAGAACGATTTTCTCCTGAAAGGATTTACATTTTTGATCCTGCATTTACCGACGTGGATAAAGAAATCTTTGAATATTATGGAATTAATGTAATAAAGATAAATGAAGAGGCGAGAAGAGAACGACAAGGCCGTACATTGCTTTATGCTCCTTTCTTGGATATTCGTCTAGTGGATAACTTCCTTGAAACGAACTGGAATGAAGATACGCTCCAAGATATTATGATTGTCTATCCTGATATAACAAGGTTTACTTTGATTACTTCAGTGTTTCCCTATGTTGTACGATCCAGACCACTTTCAAAATTTTTTTCAGGAAATGGAATTTGTGAATCATACCATCCTTTAAAAGATTTTTCCCTATATTTTATCCCTCGAGATATTTTAAAGAAACAGAAACCCGAATTTTGGCTGCCGATCAAGAATAAAATACAGCGGCATGAATGTTATAAAGAGAGAGTGGGCTATATACATAGATAGAGAATGAGAGAGAAATTGAGATTTAATTGTTTAAATACTATTTTAAAAATTCGCTTTAGTGTGTGTGTGTGTGTGTGGTATACACACAAAATAGAACTAATTTTTCCCTTTAATTTTTCATCGCAGTAAGGACAGTAGAAATTGTTTTATTTTAAAAAGAATAATACGCCACTAAAATAGTTTTATAATGAATGAATTTGTTTGAACGAAAATATATATAAATTATAATATGAAAAATATATATATATATTAAATTTTATTATACGCATTTCTCTGTGTCAAGTTATATCTACTTTAGGTCTTAGTTCTATTTTGTGTGTATACCACACACACACACACACACTAAAGCGAATTTTTAAAATAGTATTTAAACAATTAAATCTCAATTTCTCTCTCATTCTCTATCTATGTATATAGCCCACTCTCTCTTTATAACATCTATCCTTTAATAAACTAAAGATATAAGGACAAAGATTGTGTTTTAGTCTCTTACCATTTACATAAAAAATAAGTGTGAATTCCAAATAATCAGGGGTATCAAATATTTAAAAAATATAATAATATCAATAAATTAGGTTTCATTTTATTCTTTACCTATTCTCTCAATATATACATATGATAATTTAAACCAACAACCCCATATTGTATATAATATAACAAGATTTTCATGTTGTATAATAGAAACACATCTGTAAATAATTATACGCATGATTGACATATGTCATTACATCACCATATGTAATGTACTTTGTAAAACTGATTATAAATAAATAAAACTCTGTAATAGATTAAGAGTCGAGCTAAAGCAAGAGATTGAGAAAGAAGTCCACCAAGACCTAAAGATAGGGAACTGTCAGGTCATTGACAGAGTGTAAAATATCGCTTCCGCACCACGCTCTTGTTGCATCCGCTGAAAGTCAATACTTCCTCTCTCGGCAAAGATATATAAGACCTCCGCCCTAGCCGAAAATATAGTCACATCACCATTAGTGGGTGCCCTCGTCGGTTGTCACCAAGGTCCTCCTCATCGACCATGTAGAACAGTAAGAACTCTTCTATCTCCATCTTTCGCTCCTAGCTCGACTTTTATCTGTTCACGGAACCTTCCTACTACAACTGTGTCTCTTCGTATTTTTGTGTGGACATTCCCAAGCTTTCCACTCTGCCTCGACCACGACTGCCTGTACTCTGAGAACTGTTAAAGGCCTTCTAAGTTGCAGAGAGGTACTGGAAAACTCTCCACGCCCTGACTGTCCCTCTCGGTTACTACAGGTGCCCCTCTCGGTTACCCCACCACAGCGAGAGACTCTCGTTTATCACATACATATATTATTAGACCTACCATCTTACACCCTCAGTTTTCCACCTGTATAAAAGCATTTATTATAATTTATCGATTTCACAATTTATTCCAATTTTTCACACGGTATAAATTGAATTATTTGGAACCTTTAATGGATCTTAATTTAATTAATAGAATCATGTCCTTTTTTATTAGAATATGTCTAATTCTAGATATGTTGTTAATCTGGCATTTTTTAAAACAATAAATCTTAATTTTCAAAGACTTGTTAAAATTGACATGAGAAAATATATCTATAAATGTATTTTTAAATACTTTCTGATTATTTTCTGCTCAAATTCCTAAATAAGTTAATGATAGAAAAGTGAAAATTATCATTTGCTTTTAATTTGAATTTCTAAACAATCATATTAATATATTTCAATTGTAAACACTCAAATGGATCCGCTTTCATATATCACCAACAAACAAACAATTACTATTTATACAAAGCAATACGAGATTCTTTATTTATCCGGTATAATCGGCAAGCTTTACGGACTATGACATCCTTCAACATGATACTATCCATATTCCGAAAGCTTGCCGATTATACAACACAAATATAAGAGAAACTCGTCACCTTAAACTTTTATTCCTTCTTCAAGATTGTTCATTTACAATTATATCCTCTAATTCCAAATATCTAATTTCCATATCTTTATTTTATGGGGAATATAAACTCTACTATTATCTTGAATACACTACATTTGATTTCATTTAACTAAATTTGCATACCAACCTTTTGTACATATATCAATTGTGTTGATATATATATGTCGTATACCCGGGTAAGCCAACAAGTGAGTTGGAAGCAATCGGGGTTGAGTGGCAAGGCGTGCAGAGTGGGAAGTCCGCGCGGGACAGTAAGGACAAAGTATGGGATCAAAAGACGCTCTCCTAGTACGTCTCACGTGGCACCAGGACCAGGGGAAAGTTGAGGATTAACTGAGGAAAGCTCGGCGTCCTGCATGAAGCCGCGGAGGCAGGGAGGAACCAAAACGGCGGCCACGAGGCCGCCGTGAGATCTAGCACTCAGCGGGCCTGTCCGAAAATATCCACTGTAACCTAACTAACTGTCAACATCCGGACCAACGCCCCTTTTTGTCCCTCTCTGGATCCCCCGGGTGTCCAGTGGCAAGCTGGTGTCACTTTGAGACGACTAGAAAGGACGTCATACTTTATTACTTACATATCACATTGTTTAAATTACGATATATATATTTTTTAATCTTTTCATCTAACTAACTTGCATACTAATTCTGTACATATTCATTTATTATCAAATCAGACGCGATATTCCCCCAAAGAATACTTGCGTCAAGCAACAACACCAAAATCATAGGACTATTTCACAGAAACAATTAACACCAAAATAATAATAATAATAGTTATAATAAAAAAAATAACCAATGAAACAAATACAAATATATACATTTTAGAAATTATAATTATTTTAACCAAGAGAGAAAATCATAGATATATTTACAGATTTTTCTAAATTTAAAATATGAGTCCTTAATATTTATAAACATAAAAAGATCCTTGTATTCGATGTTTTCCCGATTTCTGTAGTTCTGGAAGATTGGACATTCAATAAGCAGGTGATTGGAATCTTGCCCTGGAATTCTGTACATATTTGAAATATCGTTCTTTCTTTTCTCTCAAAATTTTTGTTTATCTTTAAAGTGTAAGTGTCCCCACATAGCGCTCTAAATCGAAATAAAGAATCTTGAATTCACAATAATGTGTTAAATGGATTTGATATATTATAACAACAACAACAAAAGCTTTATTAAGACCTTTTAGTCTTATACATATTCTCCAAGCAGAAATATAGGATACATGAAGGAAAAACAGTGATAAAACTTAATGGTAACATGATATTTATATACAGGGAAAATTATATAAAGACAATCAAGCTAATAGATTAATCTGGGCAAATTGAAGGCAAAGAAAGTTACTATACATGGATTTACCACGTCGTGTTAGGTCTTGTGGAGTTATTTGGTAGCAGCTCTGAGACTTAGCTATGTAGAACTTTTCCTAGTCATCATCCCCGCCCTTGACATTGCCGGTTGGACTTCACTTGTAAGCATTTCGACCTGTGAGTCAATTGTGGAGTTTCCACTAGTAAATTAGTTGAATCCCTCAAGCTGCTTTTGTAAGATGTAGCCTTGTCAGCTGTCCAGGAATACTTGCTAACAGAACAAAACTTCGTATCATCTTTTGCCTTTATATTGTTTAGACCATTAAATTTTGGGACAAGTGGTAGATGATCCAAGGCATGCATTCAATAGTAAGATCAACAATCAGCTCAAGTAGTGCTGGTGAAACAATGGAAAGATCTATAACTGAGGACCCTTGAGTTGAAGAATAAAAGTTTCCATATTTATCACTGATAGATCTGCCATCTATTACCGTGAGTGAATTCTCATCGAGAAAATAATAATTGATATATTATAAGGAAATCCCCTTTTTTACATTATTAAAATTATTTATTAATATTTTCGGTATATAATAAATCAACTATCCCTACATAGTAAAATGTCTCAATATAGAACTCTGTTCTTTTTATTAGAAAAATGGCACCAAATAGCGTATACATCACGACAATATCGTAACGCCATCTATTATCAAGATTTGAAACTAAAAATGAACTACATTTGTAAAACTTCAAATATATATATCTCAATAAGTGTTTCAACACCAATATATTTTCACATTAAATATACTTTTATTTGGTATTTAGAAATTTAATTTAGAGAATATTTTTCGGATGGTATATGGAATTTAAAAAAAAAAAAGATTTTTCGGAATATTAGATTTTCTTTTTGTATTTGTAATAGATAGAGATCAAAGTTATAATATAAGAGTTGTCTCTTCTTGAGGTGGACACTTATCAAAGACTATCTTAAAATAAAAAAATATATTGTAACAAAGTATTTATTGATTTTATTATTTATATATATATATATGTCATAATATATACTCTTCCAGGAATAATAAAGCCAACCTACAGACAACCCAGAGAGAGACGGGAGGGTAAGGACCGGTCACTTTAGACATCAGCAACATTCCAAGGGGCGACTACTGGGGCTCGTCACTTAACACTTTGGGACTTTTAGGGCAGTTGGGGATTGTGTGCGACACGAACGCCGCCCGGCTGTGCCGGGCCCGTCTCTCTCTCTCTCTCTGGGCTCCTGACAGAATCAAGAAGACTGTAAATATTTCCCATTAACTCTTGATGGAGTGTAATTATTGACTAGATTGTCAATAAAGTCTATTTTAATTGTCAATTGTCTCCCTCTCTCTTGGATTCGAGCGAGCCAGATGTTGGAGCTCTCTCTCTCTCTCTCTCTCACGCTTGTTCGGCGGTACATATACTAAAATTGGAACGATACAGAGAAGATTAGCATGGCCCCTGCGCAAGGATGACACGCAAAATCGTGAAGCGTTCTCTCTCTCTCTTATATTTATATCTATTTATTCGTATATTTATCATTATATAATCATATTTATTCATATTTATATTTATTCTGTATTTAACCTTATATAATCTTATATGGACATTGTAATAAATCAGTTTCAATCTCAATCTCTCTCTGGTTGCCTGGGTTTCTCTTCCAACTTGTGGTGTCCTTATTTAACTTCCCACCTTATATTGCTACATATATATATTAACAGAGTGGTCATTTTTATGTTTATTTTTTGCTACTTGTAAATTTCCCTCGTGGCTTATCTTTTGTTTACCATTCATAGTTTGTTCTTGCCTTAAATAAATTTTTGTCTCATCCCGAAGTTGGTCTTCCCTAATTTTCCACGTGGCAATATTCATAATTTTTTTAGCAATATGTTTATTAAATTTATATAGAAAATTTATTGAAATTGAAATTTTATTGAAAATTATATAGAACATTTATTGGATTATTCTACAACCATATATTATAGAGTTGTGAGAATGAAAAGAATAAATAAATATTATAAATTTATTTACATATCTAGATTATTATGCAAATCAGAATTTGTCAATCTGTCGGTCTGTTTATAGATACACTTTTGCGTCAAATTTTCCATGTAACTTCTTTTGATCCTAAAGATAATTTTAGCAATTTTTTCCCCTAGAAATCACTCTTGGTCTTAATTTCCAAAACCTCTATAGAGTAAAAATGGTAATAATTAGACAATTTTTAAAAATCCATATCTTTATTTAAAAATACTTTTACCCCCTCCAATGACGCCATTTAGAACCTTAGGAAAAATGCTAGGGCTGTTTTATTTTTTGTGTTTGATTTCTTTTTTTTTTCCGCTACGATTTTATTATCAAAAGTTTTTTAAACACAAATCAGTTTTGCCTTTCATATTACATTATATTTATACTAGCCGAGTGACCCGGGCAACGCCCCGGGTTTACCCGAAGGACCCGCAGGTGAGAAACTATAGAAGAAAAATTTTAACAAATCAGAAAATGAAATTGCAAACAACAGAACTACACTACTTTAAGGACATGAGAGCACATGCACTGTATCACCATACGTGTACCATTTTCAAAGACCCTGCTTAGGATTAAAACTTCTCAGAAGCATAACAATAGTACCAACCTAGAGGTTAACTGGTGTGGATGCATTCCTCTGGGAGTGAGACTATTGAGAAATTCAGTAGGGAGTTATTTTGCTTCTCCGCATTCTAACACTCCAACTGTTAACACTGCGGAAACACTGACTCATGTTTGGTAAGCAATTTCAGGGAAGAAACTATAGACATTGGATTAAATAAATTATTAATTAAATTGCATTAAATAAAAATTATTAGATTTAAATAAATATTATTAGAGTGAAAAAAAAAAGAAAGAAATTAACAAATTAGAAAATAAAATTTCGAAAAATACAACTATATTGCAGATAAGATAAGAGGACCTTATTAAAAAATACATAAACAAACTGTAATTCGACACTCGATAATTCGACACTTTCGATAATTCGACCATTTTAAAAATCAAATTTACAAGGTTGATTGTTGCTTAAATACAACTTTGCTTTTGCATGCATAAACACAGGCTCTTGTAGCAAGAACCCAAATATTATTTATAGTCATAGCAAAAGCCAACTTTAGTGAAAACTGATGCCTCTTCAGAATGAATGGAAGACTGAAATCTGAAGGAGCAGAAGATATGGGTCATTTATACTTTCACCAATGCCTTTAGGATCTTTGCGATGGAACGCGTATGGTGTTTCAGCGCATGTGCTCTCATGTCCTTGAAGCACATATACTGACAGTGCCCAAAGTTGAACACACTGTATAGTGTCTGAAATATCTTTGGCCCCTTCGGATACCAACCTTCGCTTCATTCTAGAGAGGCGTTAGTTTTCACTAAGGTTGGCTTTTACTATGACTATAAATAAGGCTCAAGGCCAAACCTTGGCTACAAGAGCCTGTGTTTACGCACGGACAACTTTATATGTGGCTTTTTCAAGTGTGCGAACATTGGATAGCATACATGTAAAGATGACCCATATCTTCTGCTCCTTCAGATTTCAGTCTTCCATTCATTCTGAAGAGGCATCAGTTTTCAATAAAGTTAGCTTTTGCTATGACTATAAATAATATTTGGGTTCTTGCTACAAGAGCCTGTGTTTATGCATGCAAAATCAAAGTTGTATTTAAACAACAATCAACCTTGTAAATTTGATTTTTAAAATGGTCGAATTATCGAAAGTGTCGAATTATCGAAAGTGTCGAATTATCGATAGTGTCGAATTACAGTTTGTTTATTTATTTTTTAATAAGGTCTTCTTATCTTATCTGCAATATAGTTGTATTTTTCGAAATTTTATTTTCTAATTTGTTAATTTTTTCTTTTTTTTTTTCACTCTAATAATATTTATTTAAATCTAATAATTTTTATTTAATGCAATTTAATTAATAATTTATTTAATCCAATGTCTATAGTTTCTTCCCTGAAATTGCTTACCAAACATGAGTCAGTGTTTCCACAGTGTTAACAGTTGGAGTGTTAGAATGCGGAGAAGCAAAATAACTCCCTACTGAATTTCTCAATAGTCTTACTCCCAGAGGAATGCATCCACACCAGTTAACCTCTAGGTTGGTACTATTGTTATGCTTCTGAGAAGTTTTAATCCTAAGCAGGGTCTTTGAAAATGGTACACGTATGGTGATACAGTGCATGTGCTCTCATGTCCTTAAAGAAGTGTAGTTCTGTTGTTTGCAATTTCATTTTCTGATTTGTTAAAATTTTTCTTCTATAGTTTCTCACCTGCGGGTCCTTCGGGTAATGTATATAAAAAAGCAAAGCCCAATTCTAAACCCAAATATTTTTTTATGAGAAGAACATCAACATATTGCATGATTACGGCAGTCCATAGCTTCCCTGACAAAAATTCACCAAGAAAGTTAAATATTCCAAAATTTTTCTGTGTGTAAATTGCTAAATATGTAAAAAACATGTATACAAAAAAGCAAAGCCCAATTCCAAACCCAAATATTTTTTTTATGAGAAGAACATCAACATAATGCATGATTACGGCAGTCCATAGCTTCCCTGACAAAAATTCACCAAAAAAGTTAAATATTCCAAAAATATTTCTGTGTATATATTGCTAAATGTGTAAATAACATGTATATAAAAAAGCAAAGCTTAATTTTAAATTTCATTATCCTTTCCACAGGAAAAGCATCAAAATACTGCATAAGTACGGCACTTTTGCAGCCGCATGATTACGGCAGTCCATAGCTTCCCTGACAAAAATTCACCAAGAAGGTTAAATATTCCAAAATTTTTCTGTGTGTAAATTGCTAAATATGTAAAAAACATGTATACAAAAAAGCAAAGCCCAATTCCAAACCCAAATATTTTTTTTATGAGAAGAACATCAACATAATGCATGATTACGGCAGTCCATAGCTTCCCTGACAAAAATTCACCAAAAAAGTTAAATATTCCAAAAATATTTCTGTGTATATATTGCTAAATGTGTAAATAACATGTATATAAAAAAGCAAAGCTTAATTTTAAATTTCATTATCCTTTCCACAGGAAAAGCATCAAAATACTGCATAAGTACGGCACTTTTGCAGCCGCATGATTACGGCAGTCCATAGCTTCCCTGACAAAAATTCACCAAGAAAGTTAAATATTCCAAAATTTTCTGTGTGTAAATTGCTAAATATGTAAAAAACATGTATACAAAAAAGCAAAGCCCAATTCCAAACCCAAATATTTTTTTTATGAGAAGAACATCAACATAATGCATGATTACGGCAGTCCATAGCTTCCCTGACAAAAATTCACCAAAAAAGTTAAATATTCCAAAAATATTTCTGTGTATATATTGCTAAATGTGTAAATAACATGTATATAAAAAAGCAAAGCTTAATTTTAAATTTCATTATCCTTTCCACAGGAAAAGCATCAAAATACTGCATAAGTACGGCACTTTTGCAGCCGCATGATTACGGCAGTCCATAGCTTCCCTGACAAAAATTCACCAAGAAAGTTAAATATTCAAAAAAATTTTCTGTGTGTAAATTGCTAAATATGTAAAAAACATGTATACAAAAAAGCAAAGCCCAATTCCAAACCCAAATATTTTTTTTATGAGAAGAACATCAACATAATGCATGATTACGGCAGTCCATAGCTTCCCTGACAAAAATTCACCAAAAAAGTTAAATATTCCAAAAATATTTCTGTGTATATATTGCTAAATGTGTAAATAACATGTATATAAAAAAGCAAAGCTTAATTTTAAATTTCATTATCCTTTTCACAGGAAAAGCATCAAAATACTGCATAAGTACGGCACTTTTGTAGCCCCCCTGACAAAAATTCACTAAAAGAGGTAAGTATTCAAAAAAATATTTTGGTATATATATTGCTAAATGTGTAACAAACATGTATATAAAAAAGCAAAGCTTAATTCTAAGTTCAAATTTTTTTTTTATAAGAAAAGCTACAAAAGCAAATAGGGAGAAGTGAAGCCATTTAGCCATTTTCAAAATCTGATTGTGAAAGAGTAAAAAAATGAGTAAATAAGAGCAAATATAAAGAAAAAGTATTGCTAAATGTGTAATAAACATGTATATAAAAAAGCAAAGCTTAATTCTAAGTTTTAATATAAAGAAGAAATAAGACACAAAAATGGAGCTAAATTCAAATGAAAAACTATAACAAATTAATAAAAAATAATAAGACCTAATTCAAATGCCACCATCATCAGACAAAAGAAAAAATGAGATTTTATTCTTTAGTTCATTTATTCTTCTGTCTGATGCTGTTGCTGAAACGTCACACATTATTGAAGACACTATAAAAGATAGATTAAAAGTAATAATTCAATCTACAATTCGAAAAATAATATAACCTGGTGAGTTCCCAGAAAAGGTTAACTTTGGTAGGCGGCGCTGTACGTTGACACCGCCGTACCTTCGAGCCGTTTTACACGAGTTAAAGCGAAGATTTTGGACATAGTGATTTTTACATTTCGATCTTTTATATTAATATATATACTTACTATTTCGAATTATTTTTCTAAAAACGAACATTATTTTTTTTTAATTATCTGAAACTAACCTAATTCAACTTATCTAAAACTAACCTTATTTAGCGATTAAACTAACATAATTTAACCTATTTGAATCTAACCTCATATACACTTTTACACTACCTTTTCATTTCAAAATTAAATTAAAATAAGTTTATATTAAATAATAACATTTTTAAAAATCGACTTTCTGGTTCACACTTTTGTATCTAATCAATTATGTTTTTCTTTATTTCTCTCTATAAAAGTACGCAATTGTAAACAAAAGAATTGATGATGATAAATGCAAAAAATCTACGATTGTAAAATAGATTAAATTAAAAAATAAAAATAACTGTTAACATTAGGAAAATAAAAACAGGCCTATCATACGAAGAAAAAAATAACGAAAATTTTGGTATATAGATCGTTACGTGTAGTTCAGAATCTTCGGAGGAGATAGCTCACGACTTTACAATGGAAAACTCTGTTACGGTATTATCTATATAGATTATTACTAGACGAATGGCCCGGGCAACGCCCGGGTTTTACCCGAGTGCGTATATATTTTAAAAATGTTTTAATTAAAATACTATTCGTTACAATTATAAATTGGCGCCGTGGATGTCTCTCTTGTGAAACGTCCCGCCCCAAACTGTGTGTGTCTTGAAAATATAAAAATAAAAATGTGAACGGAAAAATATGTCCAGGGTAGCCTAGTGGTCATGGCATCCGCCCGGTAAGCGGAAGGTCGTGGGTTCGATTCCCATCCCTTGACACTTTTTTTATTTTATCCATTCTGACCAAAATCTATCCGTGAACTTCACACAGTGAACTTCACACAGAGAGAATAAGGCAATTATATAAGTAGATAATCCAAATTGTGCCTTATCACACACTATTTTTTTATTTGGCCTTATTACCTTGTGTTTATAATCTATGACGTAATGCCGGCGGCGCGCGCCCGTTGGCTGCCGGCGAGCACGTGACCTCCCTGTGCGCGCGCATCCGTGACAGAACCGGCCCATGACGGTCGTGACTATATATAGGGATAATAATAATAATAATATAATAATAATAATAATAATAATTATTATTATTATTATCATTAGATAATGATAATGATCATAATGATGATGCGCGCGCATCCGTGACAGAACCGGCCCATGACGGTCGTGACTATATATAGGGATAATAAAAGGTTTTTGAAAAATATGGCACAGCGAAAAAAACAGTGATATGTAGCCTAATATGCAAAGGTCCTGGTATATATACCTATATCTTTCTTTACATAAACATCAAATTTGTATTGAGGTGAAATCATCATGCTTCCAGGGATAAATTTCTTTTTTTTTTAGATTATAATGTTTTGGAACACACATTCAGAATTTTTTTTTACAATTTACTAATGTAAATTCACTAGATGACGCGAGAGACACTGTTTGCGAATGAAATTGGCAAATTCACAAATGAAATTGCAACGAATATTTATATCAAATTCAAACCAGAAAAACTTCCCGGTAGTATACTAAATAACTTACCAAAGTTTTATGACGAACAGATGAGTGGTTTGGTCAGGTATAAAGAACAAACATTCATTTATATAGATAAATAATCAATGAAAGGCTTTTGAAATTACAAGACACACAATGTCAACGAAAATATATATTGTCGCGTTCAGCGGCGTAGCGCCCAGGCTCTATTTTGCCCAGACGCCCGAAGTCTCTTATTCTGGTCCCGGGGAGGAAAAAAACCGTGGAATCTCAAAGGTAGAGAAGAGCGATTCCCAAGAAGTCAAATCTACGGAAGTGTCTAAGGCAGGTATCAACCAAGGCGTAGACCTCTCGAGGGCGGGCCGAGAAACCACACGACTATAACCAGTCAACATAACAGTTTATTTTTTGTCACGAATATATATACATATAAATATTTACATATGACAAATATGTTTCTCATAATGGATTAAATTTACATATATTTAGAAAAATATAAATCTATAAGAAAATTAACATTCTATTCCCAACATACTCCCACCTTGAGTTTTTTCTACAGAAACTCAACCAATAGTTGGGAAACGACCGTTCATTCCAGTTCTTTAGGATTGGACTATCTTCGTAGGGTCTTTACTGGCTTCTCCTCGGGAGCCTCCCCGGCGTGGTTCCGACTGTATACTCCTCAAGGTACTCCCCAGATCGGCGGGTATCTCTGAATTGTAGAGCCGTTGAACCGGCCTAATCTGGACGCCCTTGCTGGTTCTCAACTTGGCGACCCTCACAGGTCCATCTCGGCCAGGGTAGACCTCCACAACTCTCGCCAAAGGCCAATTGACTCGCTTAGCATTATCTTGTCCAATCAACACCAGATCTCCCACCTTGATAGGTCTTGTCTTCGAGCGTCTTCTAGTCTCTTGCCTTAAGAATCCAAAATACTCCGTCCGGAATCTCTTCCGCAGATCTTCTCTTAACCTTTGTCTAAATCAGTATCTCTTCTGAAGACTAGCCCTTTCAATAGAGTCCAGATCTTGTCTCCTACTTATTTTAGTTTTGATCCTCAACAATCCCAAAGAATCGCAGCATAACTTGAAATCCTTCAACCTCTTGTCCTCTGGTCCAGTGAAGGATTCCCGTTGGATAACTCTCACCAGCATCAGTTCCGCCCTTTTAATTTCATTCACAGTAAGATCACCTTTCACTCGCTGACCTATTGTTCCTCTCGCATTTGTTAAAAACCGGTTCATCCAGGCAGTTACTCTCAATATCTTGTAGTAGTTTGAAAAGCGATAGTAGTACTGATCTTTTTCCCTTTCAATACATGTTGATGTTAAAACAATCTTTCTCTTTTCCGAGTTCACAATATCTGGGTCAGGGTATATTTCCCTATGGGGCCAATCTCTTCTTGGTCTTCTCAACCAACTCGGGCCCTCCCACCACTTCGATCTCTCCAGAGAATCGGCTAAGCACCCCCGTGATGGTAAATCCGCTGGATTCAAACATCCTGGTACACGATACCAATCCTCTGTCTCACTGAGAGATCGGATCTCCATAACTCGATTAATTACAAAAGTCGCCCAGTTATCTTCCATTGCAATTTCTGGAACCTCTTGAGAACATTGAGCTTTACATCCTGAAGAATCAGGATCTTATGCCGAGGCATCGTCTTTAGGCTTAGAGGTATCGTCTGAAGGCCCAGAGGTATCGTCTGCAGGCCTACAGCAGTCATAGGACTCTGAACTCTTCCTTAGAGATCTCAAACCACTCAATATAATAGTCCTATGATCTACAGGATTCGCAATCCTTTCCGGTCTAGCACTTTCACCAGACTTTCTGGAGACTTGTCTCCCAAATTAAGACCTTTTCGCTGGAGTAGGCACTTGCCCCTTTGGAGAACTGGCCGGAGTATATAACATTGGAGTTACTGCAGCTCCAGAAACAGTTTCCTTCGATACAAGTTACATTCCATTGCTTGGAAGATATTTGCCAATTGAACCTTTTTCTATTGGCTCTCTCCTCACATAGGTGATCTGGACAGTGCAACCCTGCTTAGAAAGCGTTTCACCTTCTCCAACCATGCATCATCATTCAACCATTTACTTTTCTTCCGGATTTAGAGGCACGGGCACTCAACCAAAATCGTCTACAACGATTTCCCGCTCAAAACCATCAGTTGTCCATCTTTTTTTTTTTTTTCCAAAGAAATTTGAGGTAGTCCCAATCATTATCTCTGATGGCGATTATCTGGAAATATATTTTCAGGTCGGCCACAACTCCGAACTTATTCCTCCGAAGCTTTATCCTTATCTCAGGGATTCTTCTCAGCAGACTGTGTATCCTCTTCATATATCGCTTCAACGAGAATCCGTTTCGTCCTCGATAGGAAGCGCCGTCTTTCGCTGGCCGTACAGGCGCAGCCCTGGAGTCACACCCACATACAGGGCGATCAGGCAAATAGTATCCCTTTACTTTAAATTCCGCATCTCCTATCTGTCCTGCTTCCATCAATTTATTCGATGCTGGAATTCTGACAACTCTTTCCTCAATATCATCAATGGACTCAGCCTCACCATCTGCAATCTCCACTTGATCCGCGCCTTCAGCTACCGCTTTAGAGTTGCTCACCGATTCACAAGCCTCAATTGCAGTTCCAGAATCCTCCACTTCATTATCCTTGGTTTCAGCTTCAGAATCCTTTACTCCGTCGCCCTTAGGCTCATCTTCAGAGTCTTGTACTCCATCGCCCTTAGGCTCATTTTCAGAGTCTTGTACTCCGTCTTCCTTAGGCTCATTACCTTGTTCTGCATATGGCCTTTCTGCCATCCTTAAATCGGTACCTTGTTTTACATAGAGCAGCTTCACTTCTTCGGTGTTCTTTGAATCCATTCCTTGTTCCACATCCAGCACTTTCTCTTTATCTGCTTCAACGGATTCTTTCTCAACTTCAGCCCTATTACTTTCATCAACTTCTACAACAGACTTCTTCTTGACTTGAGCCTTTTCACCGTCTTCAGCACAGCGCTCTCTTACTACTTGAGCCTTATTACTTTCTTCAACAGCAATCTGCTTGGATGGCTCCTTTACCATTTGCTCGGATGATACCACCATCTCAGCATCTTCCTTAATAGAAGCTGGATCAACTCCTTTCATCAGGGTAACTCCGACAACACTTGGCTTCTCACTCATCCCGATTTCCAAACTGCTCCCATCGCAGATCCTCATATCCATTGTCAATTTGGGTAACTTAACCATCCCAGTTAGAGTCGGTCGACCGATTTCTCCTGGATATTCCTTCTTCGTGGCAGTTGCAGTTTCCCTCTGCATTCCTTCCGCTACCACCAGACTTCTTTTCTTTAACAAATATTTCCACGCCACGGCCTTTTCCCGGTATTCCTCTACCATCTTTAGATCTTTCTCTAGATCTTTGATGTCAATCAGCTTACCGATTTCTTCGTCTACCCGCCTCAGTTCTTCGTAGACATCCGAAAGCTGCCCCAGCAGTTCCTCGTGGTCACACTCCTTGTGCACGTCATATTTCTCTATTCTTTTCCCGTACTTGGATAAAGACGTGCGGAGTATGGTTCTCTTCTTCTTGAGTCTCTCTAGCGCTTCTTCTCTTTCCATCTTCTGATCCAAAAGGGTTCCAAATATAGGCACGGCTTTCTCCTCGCGTCCCGGCTGGGATGCCAAATGTCGCGTTCAGCGGCGTAGCGCCCAGGCTCTATTTTGCTCTATTCTGGTCCCGGGGAGGAAAAAAACCGTGGAATCTCAAAGGTAGAGAAGAGCGATTCCCAAGAAGTCAAATCTACGGAAGTGTCTAAGGCAGGTATCAACCAAGGCGTAGACCTCTCGAGGGCGGGCCGAGAAACCACACGACTATAACCAGTCAACATAACAGTTTATTTTTTGTCACGAATATATATACATATAAATATTTACATATGACAAATATGTTTCTCATAATGGATTAAATTTACATATATTTAGAAAAATATAAATCTATAAGAAAATTAACATTCTATTCCCAACATATATAATGGAAATATTTTCTTAATAATATTATAGTAGTTACACGAGCAAAAAAGTAAATTATATAAAAGGGCGTACCTAGATCTGTAAAGAAAAAAAATTTTTTTTTTCTTAAAATATTTCGAGAGATTGCTCCCTCTTTATCAATAATTGGCAATAAATTGATAAAGAAGGAGCAATCTCTCGAAATATTTTAAGAAAAAAAAAGTTTGTTTTCTTTACAGATCCAGGTACGCCCTTTTATATAATCTTAATTAATGGATCGCCTTTTGACTCAAAAAAGTAAATATTTAAGAAACATCCATTAAATGGAAAGGAAATGATTTTGTGAATAAAATATCAAGCAAGTATGTATAATTGAGAAATCTATACAAAGAGAAAAAAAGACACGTCTTGAGCAGAACAGGAAATTGAAGAAAATACAGTAGAGGCTCCTTAAGAGATTTCCTAAAAACGTGGATAAATAGGTCTTTCTAAGAGGTGGTCTCTTATCAGAGACATTTTCACGTCATGCAGAATCTATGATAGAATACCGCCTCCAAGAGAAACCGATCCAGTCATGTTTTAAATGGTCTCTTATTGAAGGCTCAATTTTTATATTAATATCTCTATTATTAGGTAATTGATAAACTCGTAAACTACTGTGAAAAATATTATCAAAATTTCCATGAAATTTCCTATCGACCCTAGGAAGGTTTCTGGGCTAATTTATTTTTGTGTTTTAAAATCACTTTTTATTACAATTTTCTTTCCATAAAAGCAAGTAAAATATAATAAATAAGTGATTTGATTTTAAAAAATCTATATATTATATATTTCTATATATTTTATATATTGCCACTTTCCATATAACCATTTACATCAGCCAGTTCTCCTACGGCTTCACCCAGACTGCACTACCTTTAAAGCTGAACTCTTAGCAATTCTCTGGGCAGCTCAAATCGCGGAGACTAGTCCAACCAAAACAGCAGTGACCATTGCCTCGGTCTGTATATCTGCTTTAGAAGCTATCTGCTTCTCAGGACCAACACATACATCCCTAGTGGCAAATATAATATAAGTCCTTAACAGAGCTCCTTACATTAGCTGTGTTGGGTACCCGGACACACTGGAATCAATGGCAATGAACTAGCAGACAGTGCAGCAAAAATTGCCGCTACTTCTGTCCTACCACACTCATACTCCACCCTGACTCGAACTCATGCTCGAAACCTAACACGTAAGGCTGATCTATCATAATGGACTGTATTATATTCCCAGGGGACCATTCGACCAGATCCGTCAGGAGAATTGCGGCCACTCCAAGCCATCTCCTCAAATTTCTACCAAAAATCCGCCATGGAGAAGCCCCCACCACCATTCTCACGGGCCATGGCCATGTACTGACAGACATTACACGTGTACATCCCAAAACAAACCCTACCTGCATCCACTGTTCAGAAGAGCCACAGACAGTCGATCATCTTCTCTTCAGCTATCCAGCATTACTGAGACATTGAATGCAAACAGCTATCCTGCTTGGACTGACCTACCTCAATCCTAGATCTATGGCCAGCCTTCCAGACTCAACCTCAGCATGGAACTTTCTGGTCAACTGGTTCAACACAGCAATCAAAACAGGACGCGAGTAAAAACGCTCAACACTAGTCCATACTAGTGAGCTGGACTCCCCGGGTAGGTAGCACTCTGCCCTCCCTGGATTATAAATATCTCTCTCTATAACCATTTATAACCTTGGGGAAAATTTTAGGACTGATTTCTGTATGAAAATTTTTGCCATAATTCTATTATAAAAATACAAGTAAAAATTGAAAATATTCTTTATTTTATAAAACAGTTTTTCTTTCCTCACATATATATCTATATTCATTTTATCAATGAAAGGTTTTGTAAATACGACACAATGTTAAATATATAATATAAGTGTTGTTATAATGTCATAAGAGGTAAGTTAAATAGCCGAAAGTATTTCATTAATTATTTTCGAGACATTTTCCTAATCTTGATTCAAAACAATAATGATTATGGGGAGTCGGTGGAAGGATGGTCTAAACCGTTGGTTTTCGACCGCTAAGACCCGGGTTCGATTCCCGCACTGAGCACTTTTTTTCTGAACCTGGGTTATATATATATCGTAATTTAAACAAAGATATGTAAGAGAGTAATAAAGTATGACGTCTTTTCTAGTCGTCTCAAAGTGACACCAGTTTGCCACCGGACCCCAGGGGAGGGGTAGATGACCCACATAAGACTGACCAATGAGCATCAACACCCGGGGGATCCAGAGAGTGACAAAAAGGGGTGTTTGTCCGGATGTTGACAGTTAGGTTCTGGTGGATATTTCGGACAGGCCCGCTCAGTACTAGGTCCGTTGTATTCTCACGGCGGCCCTCGTGGCCGCCGTTTTGGCTCCTCTCTGCCTCCGCGGCTTCAGGCTGGACGTCGAGCTTTCCTCTGTTAATCCTCAACTTTCCCCTGGTCCTGGTGCCACGTGAGACGTACTAGGAGAGCGTCTTTTGATCCCAAACTTTGTCCTTTTCAGTCCCACATTTAATATTTCCATAAATACACTCATGGACAAAACTAAAGAGGTTGTACCTTTTATCGTGTTAATCGGGATTCAGACAACAAATCTGAAAGATATTACAGTGACATTTATTGAAGACATACGAGATAACCAAGTGTGAATAAAATTGCCTCTGTCTCCTAAAAAATAAAAACAGATAACCGATGACATAAAAATATAAAACTTCAATGAGTGTTGTCCATGAGTGTACAAACAAGGCCATAAATGGTGTTCATGTAGAAATGTGCTATGCCACCCGGCGTTTGCCACATTTAGAACGCTATATAGAATCTTACAACAATAATTCCCTTGAAGCCATGACTACTTAAGATAGGGTTTGCCACATTTAGAACGCTGTATAGATTCTTACAACAATAATTCCCTTGAAGCCATGACTACTTAAGATAGGGTTTGCCACATTTAGAACGCTGTATAGAATCTTACAACAATAAATCCCTTGAAGCCATGGCTACTTAAGATAGGGTTTGCCACATTAAGAACGCTGTATAGAATCTTACAACAATAATTATTCAAGAGTTTATTCTAACTCCCGACGTTTCAGGAGTTTATTCAAGAGTTTATTCTAACTCTCGACGTTTCTCAGGAGTTTATTCAAGAGTTTATTCTAACTCCCGACGTTTCAGGAGTTTATTCAAGAGTTTATTATAAAAACCAACGTTTCAGGAGTTTATTCTAACTCTCGACGTTTCAGGAGTTTATTCAAGAGTTTATTCTAACTCCCGACGTTTCAGGAGTTTATTCAAGAGTTTATTCTAACTCCCGACGTTTCAGGAGTTTATTCTAACTCTCGAAGTTTCAGGAGTTTATTCTAACTCCCGACGTTTCAGGAGTTTTTTCAAGAGTTTATTCTAACTCCCCACGTTCCAGGAGTTTATTCTAACTCTCGACGTTTCAGGAGTTTATTCAAGAGTTTATTTTAACTCCCGACTATTCAGGAGTTTATTCAAGAGTTTATTCTAACTCCCGATGATTCAGGAGTTTATTCAAGAGTTTATTCTAACTCCTGACGTTTCAGGAGTTTATTCTAACTCCCGACGTTTCAGGAGTTTATTCTAACTCCCGACGTTTCAGGGAGTTAAACTATTGATTGATGTGGCTTGACAGATCATAGTTAAATTCTAATAACCTCTAAATTCATCTTAAGAATAAGAAGTTAAAAACTTTAGAAAAACAATAAAATTTTGATAAATTTTTATTTAAATAAATGAATATATCTACATATATAACTTAAATATTTGTTTCTTAAAACAGTCAAAGTTTATTCTTCATAGCCAAAAATATCTTTGAGTTCATTCGAGTTCTTGGCCCGTTTGACAATGTTAGCGATGGCATGGACCAGCATATCCGCCAAAGCCGGGATCCCCAGTAATTCTGCTGCGTTGATCAAATCAGCAAGCGTGCCCATGTCCTGGGTCAAGAACTTCTCGTCCCATTCTGGAAATTTACGGGGCAGCGTGATTGGTCGGACCACTGGATCTTCCATGAAAGGGGGGTCCTCCTTATGGTGGTCCACCCAGTCCAGTACTAGCGTCAAAGTTCTGGAATGGATCTTGGGAAGTGGAATTGGACTTTCTAGGACTCTTCCTTTCAGTTCTAATAAGGCCTTGATTGTTTCCATATGGTTGGCTAGCTCGAGTTCAGCTTCTACGGTCTCTTTGTCAGAGGTTTCAAACACGATTTTGTCTGCCATAGTAATCTTGACTTTATCAACTTGTAGTAATTAATATGTTAATTGATAAAACTAAATATTTAATTGTTTATTTTTAAGACCACTTAATGCAAGAGCACAAGAGTAAAACGCAAAAATTCATGAATATACATGAAAATGACAGATTTATCTATAAAATATATATTTTTCAAATTAATTTACAAAATATATATTATACAAAATTTTAAAAAAATATATATTTTTAAATTTAAAAAGCGTCTAAGCGCCTATTTTGTTCATATCTCCATTGAAGATATAATCAGCAGTTTCAATGCAACCAATGTCAGAATGTCTAAATATATTTGAACATCTACAGTGTCTCTCAGGACATCTGCAAAATAAATCGACAACAATGGCGTTAAAATGTTTTCAGCCCCACATTTAATATTTCCATAAATACACTCATGGACAAAACTAAAGAGGTTGTACCTTTTATCATGTTAATCGGGATTCAGACAACAAATCTGAAAGATATTACAGCGACATTTATTGAAGACATACGAGAAAACCAAGTGTGAATAAAATTGCCTCTGTCTCCTAAAAAAAAAAAAAAGAACAGATAACCGATGACATAAAAATATGAAACTTCAATGAGTGTTGTCCATGAGTGTACAAACAAGGCCATAAATGGTGTTCATGTAGAAATGTGCTATGCCACTAAGCGTTTGCCACATTGAGAACGCTGTATAGAATCTTACAACAATAAATATCATGAAGCCATGGTCCCTTAAGATAGGGTTTGCCACATTTAGAACGCTGTATAGAATCTTACAACAATAATCCCTTTAAGCCATGGCCTCTTAAGAAAGGGTTTGCCACATAGAGAACGCTGTATAGAATCTTAGTACAATAAATACCATGAAGCCATGGTCCCTTAAGATAGGGTTTGCCACATTGAGAACGCTGTATAGAATCTTACAACAATAAATCCCTTGAAGCCATGGCTACTTAAGATAGGGTTTGCCACATTGAGAACGCTGTATAGAATCTTACAACAATAAATCCCTTGAAGCCATGGTCCCTTAAGATAGGGTTTGCCACATTTAGAACGCTGTTTAGATTCTTACAAAAATAATTCCCTTGAAGCCATGGTCCCTTAAGATAGGGTTTGCCACATTTAGATCGCTGTATAGAATATTACAACAAATTAAATTATTTTCAAAAAATAAACGGATCTTATCATTTTATATATAAAAATAAATTATTGATCCCTTTGGCATATATAATAAAGTTTGTTAGATTATAATCTATATTTAATAATTATTGGTATTTGGTACCCTCTGAAAGGAATAGAAGCGTCACAGGCGTCACAATACGTCATCTACGTATCGTTGGACCACCATAGTGTCATCAGTACGAATCAGAGGTGATCTGCTATCATAGGCGATGGTTCCCCAAACCATAATGCCGCGTTGTCGTGAGGTGTGGAGTTTCACAGGTCAGACCTGTCATCGGTGCAAACTCTCTCTCTCTCGACTACATTTCTCCCGGATTTTTTTCTTGAATCAAAAATAATTAATAAAAAAAAAACATTTTAAAATATATTTTATTTTTAAAAAATGCATTATATATAAAAAGGGAAAATATTTTATATAGATTCTGTAATTGAGCAATTAGATCTATAAGAGTGAATATAAAAACGACGGGGACGATCATCATGAATTTTAAGAGATTTAATATAAAGCAACTGATTAGCGATTTATATATGTGTTTTATCTCTTCTCTCAATATATGATTGTCACTTTTACTTCTACTCATATAAATGTAATAGGTCAATGGAAGAAGCTAAAATATTTTATTTTAATTAAGATTTGGCTCTATATCTGTGGGCTATAATATATATTTTTAATACAAATGCGGTAAGTTTTATAGAATTTTTTAGTTTATTCACTCTGGTCAGGAACTAAGACGGGTGCTTTCGGCTTTCTAGATGGCATTTGGTTATTTTTACTTTCTTTTACCTCTTTTACTCTCTCTGGTAGAGGGAGGTGTTCGCCTCCTGCGAAGTGCCCCTGGATCTACAGGCTTGGCTCTTCGGCGTCGGCCTCCATCCCGAGGCAATATGAAGTTGACCAGTGTGGCGAAGGCTACCATCTACAAGTACCATCTTGGTCTTGAGTTGGGCAACGCCAGTTATCACCTCGACCTGTCCACTCTGTGGGAGAGAACTCTCGCAGTCCATCGGTGGCAGAGTCTTTCCCGCGGTGGGCACCACCAATGAAGACCTTGTATATATATATATATATATGTATTTTGTATATTAAAGCGCAAAAAATGTCTGGATGTCTGGATGTTTGGATGTTTGTTTGTTTGTTTGTTCCCTAACTCCTCTCTTAATATTTTATTTTATACGACAATATTTCGTATACATATTACATTTAGTCCCGGAATTATTCAGGTAACTTCAAAATTATATTTAAACTTTTAAAAATAACGCAGTTAGCAAAAATACGCATTTAGCTCGACGTTAAGCTCGACGTTAGCGACACGCTCGGCCATTGATTGAAATAAAACGAAATAATTTGATATATAAATATTCGTAATTTAAATTTGTTAGTTAAATTTTTAAAATTTTAAATTCGTAATAAATTCGTACTTTTCATACTTTTTATAGTCTAAATATTTATTTTAGTAAATCATTTTTCATTTTTAACATTTTTAGCATTTTTTACATTTTTCATTTTTATTCTTTTGATCATTTTATTTGTTCGTTAATTTGTTCATTTTAGCACCGTTTTTATTTTGTTAGGGTCATTTTTCATATTTTTTATATTTTAAGATTATCTATAATATCTAATTATCAAAAAATTTCTGTTTGTCTGTATGTATGTTTTTTTTTTATATATAAATAGCCACATCAGCCACATATTTGATAATATTCATAATTTAACTTTAAATACTTTAAATACACTTTAAAACACTTTAAATACTTCATACTTGCCTTCTCTTTTCTAATTTTTAAATGCTTACTTTTAACGACGACATTTTTCATTTTAGTAAATCATTTTACACTTTAATAACATTTTTCATTTTAGCACCGTTTTTATTTTGTTAAGGTCATTTTTCATATTTTTTAATATTCTATTTTAATTACGCCAGAAATTGGCTATTTTAATATTGCTTATATTAAATATGCCTATGCGTATTTTTTATTTTATTAAATATTAATTTTTACAAACATATATTTATATTCTTTATTCGATATTCAAAATAGACGCTCAAAATAAAATAGAATAAAATTTCAATATATATCGAATATTGTAATTTTAAACTTATTTATCTATGTCACATTGTTATATTATAGTGTAACGTTTTTTTTTTTGCATTTTTACACTATACATTTTTACACTATACTATAAAATGTTGATATTATGCCGTGAGAGTACAACTGAGAGTACACACTAAATTAAATAGTAAGAATAATATATTTATATAATATAATTATAAATGCAATATATTAAAATTAGAATAATTAAAATTAAAATATTAGAATGTTATCAAAAAGGTACTCTAAAATAATGTTATTTCCAATTAAGGTTTTTCAATAACGAAAACATATTGATGTTAGAGTTTCAAAGAAAATCTAAAAATGAAAATGTTGTTAAAGTAAAAAATTAAATTGTGCTGTCTTATATTATTGTTTTTTATTGTTGTCTCTTATAAATGTCTTAAAGTTGCAAAACCTATATATAAAGAAAAAAGAATGACCGTTTCTCTTTATTATATTAATTAATATAATTGTTTTTGACTTATAACTTTATATTCGATATTTATCATCATATTTGGTTTGTTTGGTAACAAAAAACCTGCGAATATATTTTTTTATCTCTGGCGATTTGAAAAATTATAAAATATAAAATATCAGTTTAACTAATATTTATATATATATATTTGAAGTATATAATTAATATGATGAAATCTTTTTTAAATATATAAATTTCTCAAATATCTATTTCAAAAGACTGCAGGTATTTTATTGTTTGACAACTTCTAACAATATTTTTTTATTAAATGAATAGATTCATATATATCACCTGATTGTATTTGTTGGGAATCTTTTATGGTTCAGACAATGAAACAACAAATAACAAGTTTACTTACAGCTGAAGTGGTTTTAAAGAATTAGGCGATTTTACCTTTTATGAAAGTATTTTAAATTTATTATTTTCAAAGAGAGAGAGAAAAGAACATTTAACAATTTACATTACAATTACTAATTTTGTAAACAAAACCAACACTCCTTTGTTCTCGTTTTTATATTACAGTGTTGTCAGTCTAAAAGTATTTCAAGATCATTGATTTACTATTCTTCTTTTTTTTCCAACATTCCCTCTTAAATCAGTGATCTTATCACATTCAACAGCTTCTTCACTAGACTTATGTTTTAAATGGTTGTCATAAGAAGGGATTTGAATTTGTCAAACTTTGGTCTGGCTAGAGGTTTTGTTAGGATGTCTGCAATTTGGTGTTCTGTTGGACAATATATCAGGTTAAACTTTTGAGCTTGATCTTTCACAAAATGATATTTGACATCAATATGTTTAGTTTTAGTGGTGAATTGGCCTGATTTTATAATTTTTATAGTGCTTTGGTTATCAACATAGAGATTTATATCAAAATTATCAGCAATTAATTCTTCTAATAGGGATCTTATGTATGACACTTCTTTGCATGCATCTGCTGCAGCAATGAACTCTGCTTCAGTGCTTGAAAGGGCAATTACAGGTTGCTTTCTGGAGCACCAACTTATGGGACCTCCACATAAATAAACTACATATCCTGTGGTACTTTTTCTAGTTTTAATATCTCCAGCAAAGTCAGAATCACAATACACATTTAATTCAAATGGCATCTCTCCATCATATGATATGCCTAAATTGGTGGTGTGATTTAAATATCTTAGGGTTCTTTTGATGTTTATAATATCTTGAGTTGTAGGATCATGCATTGACCTGCTTTCAAAATTTGTGGCAAAGGTCATGTCTGGTCTAGTTTTGTTTGTCAAATATAAAAGGCTTCCAATTGCTTGTCTGTAAGGAAATTTGTTATCATTTTATATTTCTAAGTTTTTGTCTACTTCTTTTACTACATCTGTAATGGGAGTGGGTACTGGTTTTGAGTTTTGCATATTATATCTTTCAAGAACTGATTTTGCATAATTTTCTTGTGAAAGTAAAATTTTAATTTTTTCCTCAAAACACAAATTTATTCCCAAAAAAGTTCTTGGATCATTTTTTATTTTAACTTCAAACTCTTGGGATAGTTTTTCTAAAATATTATTTAATTCTTCTTCATTATCTCCCATTAAGATACCATCATCTACATATATTGCAAGGTACATATTTTCTTTGTTGGTTTTAAAAAGACATGGCTCTGATTTTAGTTGTATGAAATCTTGGGATTTGAGAAAGGTTTTTAATCTTTCATTCCATTTTAATGGGGCTTGCTTTAAACCATACAATGCCTTTCTTAACCTACATATATTCCCTTTATAACCTTCTGGCAATTGAACATATATTTCTTCATCCAAAAACCCATATAGAAAAACTGTTTTTATGTCAAATGTTTTAAAAACAAACTTTTTCTTAGCCTTTAGAGCAAAGTATATCCTTAAAGAGACAGTGCTTATAACTGGACTGAAAGTCTCATCATAATCAATGCCTGCTTCTTGTTCAAAGCCTCTTACAACTAGTCTTGCTTTGTGGCAACCATCTTCTTTCACTTTAAAGAACCATTTAGAGGTCAGAATCTTCTTGTTTGACGCTTCATTTTCTTTTACTATTTCCCAAACTTCATTTTTGGCAAGAGACTCTTTTTCTTCTTTTATTGCCTTTTTCCATTTTTCTTGATTTGGACCAGATATAGCTTCAGAGTAAGTTAGATGAGCTGATTCTGTTGTTCCATCCTGCTCTAAATAGAAATCTTCATATCTTGATGGTGTTTGTAAACTACTTCTTGGTCTAAGATTATATTTTGAAGTACTTGGTTTTGTAGGGATATCTTCTTTGTCTTCAGAGACTTCTGGTAGACTTGGTTCTTCATTTAATTCTAGTTGATCTTCAGATTCTTCTTCTGGTTCGACAATAGGTATTTTTTCTTCTTTATTTATACATCCTTTATCTAAAAAAATTACATCTCTAGCTGTAAAGATTCGTTTGCTTTGTTCATCCCAAAGGCGATAACCATTTGGTGCATAACCTATAAAGGTATATTTTTTACTTCTGTCTTCCAATTTCTTTATGTGTTTTAGGGTTTTGACATAAGCTTCACAACCAAAAAGTTGTAAGTTTGACAAATTTGGTCTTTTGTTGAACCAAAGTTCTGCAGGGGTTTTCTCTAATTCTTGAGTAGGGCTTCGGGTCAGCAAATAGGCTGAAACCCTTACAGCTTCTCCCCACATGTATTTTTCTACACCAGAATCAATCAAAAGAGCTCTAGTTTTCTCCATCAGGGTTCTATTTAATCTTTCGGCTTTGCCGTTTAGCTGAGGTGAGTGAGGTATGGTGAGATCCATAATGATTCCTTTAGCTTTGCACCAGGATTTTATATCTTCATTTACATATTCTCCGCCATTGTCACATCTTATTTTTGAAACTTTTAGATTCATTTGGTTTTCTGCTTCTGTAATAAATTCTTTTAGATATCCTTTTACTTCATATTTATTTTGTAACAAATACACATGACAAAAATGTGTGTAGTCATCAAGAAATGTTAGAAAATAGTTTTTGTTGTCATGGGTAGTGGGATCTAAAGGTCCACATACATCTGTATGGATTATTTCTAAAGGCCTTTTTGATTTTGTTCTAATGGAATTGAATGGCTTTCTTACCTGTTTAGCTTTAATGCATGTTTCACAAATTTCATCTTGACTTATTTTTTCTATGTTTATTCCATTAACCATAGATTTTAATTGTTTTAAGCTTGAAAAACTTATGTGACCCATTTTTCTGTGCCATTTTAGCATTTCTTCATTTTGGGTAGCTGTTAGGTGAGATTCTTCAATTTCGGGGTTTTCTGTTTCTATATTTATTGTATAGAGTCCATTTTCCTGTTTTTCTCCTTCTAAAACTTTTTTTCCATTTTTTACGACAAATACCTTTTCATCTTCAAAGACGACTTTGCCTTTATTTCTGGTAATGGCACTTACCGATAGTAAATTATTTGTCAAGTTTGGTACAAACATCACCTCCTTGAGATCTCATTTTTTCCCTTCAATTTTTCCGACTGATTTTGCTATTAGAGTTTCTTCCTTTTTTGCTATTGATATTTTTGAGTTGCAATCTACTTCATCTAGTAAAAACTTTTTACTATTTATCATATGGCTTGTTGAGCCACTGTCTACAATAAATTCTAGCAATTCCTCATTTTGACATTTTAAAGTCTCTCCTGCAAAAAAAGGACAATTTTTCTTCATTTTTGTTTCTGAAAAAGCAATCCTTTTCTTTATGATTTGTCTTTTTACAAATTCGGCAAGGAATATTTTCCTGGAATTTATTTTGAGATTTCTTAGAAAAAGCATTGGTCTTGAGTATGATTTGTCTTTTTACAGATGGTACACCATTTTTTATTTAGTCTACAATATTTTGCTAAGTGCCCGCTCTTTTTGCAGTTAAAGCACTGCTTTACTTTAGTAGCACTCATGGCTATTCCCTCTTCAGGCTTTACTTTTTGTTTAGTTTCTTCAAGTGATAGTCTTGATATTAAGTTTGTTAACGTTTTCTCACTTTTTGGTGTCGAGTCCCATGCTGTGCTGAAGTAATTAAAGTAGTCTGGCAAAATGCTCAATATTTTAGAAATTACAAAGCTTTCCTCAATTTCTTGTTTTACATTATTTAGTTTGAATACTAAATTTTGCATTCTGCTTATATTTGTTGCCATATCTGTATTTTTGTCAAATTTGAATCCATGAAATTCTTGTAGTAATTTGCATTTTAATTGCTCATCTTCTCTTTGATAAATGGCTACTAGTTTTTCATACATTTCTTTTGAAGTTTTGCAATTTAGAATATGTGTTAAAACATTCTTTTCAATGGTTAACATTATGTATTTTTGTGCTTTGGCGTCTTTTAGGCTCCATTTATCTTTTCCAGTTTCATCTTTCAAGTCTTCAAACAACGATTTTCCATTTACAATATCTAGAAGGCCATTTGCTTTGAAAATAATTGTTATCTGAAAATTCCATAAATAAAAATTTTCAGGATTTTTAAGCCTCACAATATTTGCGATATCTTCGCTGACAGCCATTTTTGTTTTTATTTATATTTTATATATATATTTTAACGCGATTCAAAAATAACCACGCTCTGCTACCATGTTGGGAATCTTTTATGGTTCAGACAATGAAACAACAAATAACAAGTTTACTTACAGCTGAAGTGGTTTTAAAGAATTAGGCGATTTTACCTTTTATGAAAGTATTTTAAATTTATTATTTTCAAAGAGAGAGAGAAAAGAACATTTAACAATTTACATTACAATTACTAATTTTGTAAACAAAACCAACACTCCTTTGTTCTCGTTTTTATATTACAGTGTTGTCAGTCTAAAAGTATTTCAAGATCATTGATTTACTATTCTTCTTTTTTTTCCAACAGTATTCACGTTTTGAAAAATATTAATGCGTGAATTTTTATAAATTACATTAATCAAAAAACAGAAACAAATTTTTAATAATTATTTCGAAAAATTTTATCTCTGGCGATTTGAAAAATTATAAAATATAAAATATCAGTTTAACTAATATTTATATATATATATATTTGAAGTATATAATTAATATGATGAAATCTTTTTTAAATATATAAATTTCTCAAATATCTATTTCAAAAGACTGCAGGTATTTTATTGTTTGACAACTTCTAACAATATTTTTTTATTAAATGAATAGATTCATATATATCACCTGATTGTATTCACGTTTTGAAAAATATTAATGCGTGAATATTTATAAATTACATTAATTAAAAAACAGAAACAAATTTCTAATAATTATTTCGAAAAATCGTATTATACAAACTGAGGTAGTAGCGATTTCTTACTTTTTTATTTAAATTATTTTTCTTCCTTTTCAAATCGTTAAATATTTTTGTTAATAACCAATTTCATTGAGCTGAGAATATGCCGAAAAAACGCAAATCTACTGACTTAGGACAGAAAACGAAAAAGGCTAAATCTGTTGCAATTAGTAGAAGAAATGAAACTTCTAAAATATCATCTCAACGATTATTAAATGTTAGACAAAATATGGCTAGAATTCGTGCTAATGAAACTCCAGGAGAAACATCTCAAAGGTTATTGGAAGCTAAACAAAGCATGGCTGTAAGTCGGGCAAATGAAACTCAAGGAGAAACTACTGAAAGGTTATTGAAGGCTAGACAATATAAGGCTATAAGACGGGCAAATGAAACTAAAGGAGAAACATCTCAAAGGTTATTGGAAGCTAAACAAAGCATGGCTGTAAGTCGGGCAAATGAAACTCAAAGAGAAACTACTGAAAGGTTATTGAAGGCTAGACAATATAAGGCTATAAGACGGGCAAATGAAACTAAAGGAGAAACATCTCAAAGGTTATTGGAAGCTAAACAAAGCATGGCTGTAAGTCGGGCAAATGAAACTCAAGGAGAAACTACTGAAAGGTTATTGAAGGCTAGACAATATAAGGCTATAAGACGGGCAAATGAAACTAAAGGAGAAACATCTCAAAGGTTATTGGAAGCTAAACAAAGCATGGCTGTAAGTCGGGCAAATGAAACTCAAGGAGAAACTACTGAAAGGTTATTGAAGGCAAGACAATATAAGGCTATAAGACGGGCAAATGAAACTTAAGGAGAAGCTACTGAAAGGTTATTGGAGGATAGACACAATAAGGCTATAAGTCGGGAAAATGAAACTACAGAAGGTACCTTGCAAAGATTACGACTAAATAGAGAAAGAGCTTCTATTATACTTAATAACCCTGATGATAAATTTAAAGGATATATTATTAAGGGAAATAGTATAATAATTGAAAAAAATTATTTAGGTGGCTTAACAGAAATTTGTGAACATTGTTATTCAAAGAATTTCAAACTTGAAAGGCCGATGGATAAAAAGTTCAATTATTGTTGTCAAAAAGGAAAATTAGTGCATTTGCATAAACCTAAATATCCGGTGTTCTTAAGAAATCTACTTACAGAGAATTCTAAAGAAAGCAAATGTTTTCAGAAAAATATTTGGAAATATAATAGTACATTTGCTTTTGCATCATTTGGATGTGCACATTCTGACATAAATATCCCAAAGGGTGGCCCAGATATATTTAAAATTAATGGTAATATTTACCATTTAACTTCTAAGAATATTTATCCAACTGAAGGAAACGTTCCTAGGTATGCTCAGTTTTATATTTTGGATTCTCAACAGGCCCTTAATATTCGAAGTGCAAATCCCGCAAACAGAAACTTGGATTCTAATATTCTTAGGGAAATATCATCTTTCTTGACCGAGCACAATATATTGAAGAATTCATATAAAATGATGATCGAATTAGAAAAAGTAATTACTAAAACAGAAGGAATTGCTCCAAATTTGATGCTTTCAATAGTTGAAAACCCTTTTCAAGACCAAAGACGTTATAATGCACCTAGAACAAATGAAATTGCAGCTGTATTTCAAAATGTTGATGGAGAGCCACCATTTAATAGAGATATCAGAGTTTACAATAAGAATTCTAATGAAACCACAAATATCTCAATTTTACATCAGCATTTGGATGCAATGACATATCCACTATTGATTCCACATGCTGAAGCAGGGTGGCATTCTGAATTGAAAATCCCAACTACTAATAGATCAGTTACTCAAAAGATGTTTTATTCAAATAGATTCGCAATTAGAGATGAATTTAATCAATTTTTACAATCTGGAAAATTAGTGCAAATTTACGCTGTTGATGCATACACAAAAATGGAAGCATCCCGCCTACATTATATTAAAACTTACCAATCAAAACTTAGGGTAGATTTATATGAAAGCTTGAGAAAAAATTATAACCATCACAATACGGAATGGAATCAAATTGGAAATCCAATTGTATTGCCATCGTCTTTCATTGGAAGCTCAAGAAATATGCAAGAACGATATAGAGACACTATGGCAATTGTGCGAAAGTATGGGAAGCCTGATTTGTTCATAACCATGACGTGTAATCCGAAATGGCTAGAAATAACAGAAAACCTGAACGGCAGCTCAGTTGTAAACAGGCCAGATATAGTATCAAGAGTCTTCAATTTGAAGAGTAAAGAACTAATTAGGGACCTAATAAAGAATCAAATATTTGGCAAAGTGGTAGCATATGTCTATACCATAGAATTTCGAAAGCGTGGTCTTCCACATATGCTTTTATTGTGTATTCTCGACGATAAAAATAAACCTAATATTTCAGAACTAATTGACAAGATTATTTGGGCAGAAATTCCAGAAGAAAATGATCCATCTGGTTTGAATCTTTATGTTTTGAAGCATTTGATTCATGGCCCATGCATCGGATCTGATTCAGGGAAATTTCTCTGTTTAGACAGTCGAGGAAAATGCAAAAAAGAATTCCCTAAATATTTTCTAGAAGAAACAATCGCAAATTTGAACGGCTACCCAAAGTATCAGCGCAGAAATACAGGGAAATCGTTCAAAATAGAAAATAAGAATATAAGTGTGGACAACAGATGGGTTGTGCCATATAGCCCATTTCTTCTGAAAAAATATGACTGCCATATTAATGTGCAAGTTTGCACGTCTATTAAAAGTGTAAAGTATATATTTAAATATATACTGAAAGGTCATGATTGTGCAAATTTGGAAATTAAACACAATGAAATAAAAACATATTTGAATTCCAGGTATGTTTGCGCTCCTGAGTCTATGTACAGAATCTTTGGTTTTGATTTGTATAGCAAGTCTAATAAAATTGAGCGCCTTCCTGTTCATTTAGAAGATATGCATTCATTGGTGTTTGAAGAACAAGATGATATATTAGAAGTTATAAATAGGCCGAATAATAAAAAATCTATTTTTACTGCATATTTTGATTTGAATATAAATGATCCAGAAGCTAGAAACTATACATATGCACAAATTCCTGAACACTATATTTATAATAAGAAGGAAAGAAAATATCATAAAAGAAGCAGAGGTGGTCAAAAGGTAATATCAAGAATATATCCTGTGAGTATTAGCGATTCTGAACTATTTTATTTACGAACATTATTATTGCACAGAAAAGGAGCAACGTCTTATGAAGACCTGAAAAAAATAGGAAATTATATATATCCGGATTTTAAAAGCGCAGCAATTGCATTGAATTTGGTAAACGATGACATGATGTGGGACAAAACTATCAATGAAGCAACAGAATCAAAAATGCCTTATCAAATCCGGCAATTATTTGCAATGATTTGTGTATTCCACTCAGAGCTTAAAAACCCTTTATATTTATGGAATAAGTACAAAGAATTTATGACAGAGGATTTTGTACACCGCAATATTAACAATTATGAAAACCAAGCATTATTAGATATTGAATCATTCTTTAAAGCTCATGGGAAAACCTGCGCTAATTACAATCTTCCTGTTCCATTTGCACAAGATGAGATCCTAATGGAATATAATCAAGAAGAAGAAAGAATATTGGGAAATGCCTACATCTCTAATTTAAATTCACAGCAAAAACAAATATTTGATATTGTTATAAATTCTGTAGAAAATAATGCTGAAAATCAAAGATTATTCTGTGTCGATGGACCTGCTGGAACAGGAAAAACCTTTCTCTTTCAAACATTAATGTGCTTTCTTAGGGGAGCTGGTAAAATAGTTCTTCCCTGTGCATCAACTGGAATTGCAGCAACACTTCTTAAAGGAGGAAGAACCTATCATTTCTTATTTAAATTACCAATTCCTTTAAATGAAACATCCATTGCAAATTTTGATAAAGATAGTAACCTTAAAAATGCAATTATCTCCTCATCATTAATTATATGGGATGAAATAAGTATGGCTATTGGATATGCTCTTACAGCTATTGATAGAAAACTACGAGATGTCATGAGAGACGAAAGACCTTTCGGTGGCAAAGTTATTTTATTTGGAGGCGATTTTAGGCAAAATTTACCCGTTATCAAACATGTTCATCCAGCGCAAATAATTGAATCTACTGTTATGAGAAATCCATTGTGGTGTCATGTCAAATCTGAGAAACTAACTTTAAATATGAGGACAAAGGATGAAGTGATTTTTGCTGAATATCTTTTAAAATTGGGCGAAGGAGAGTTGTTAAATGATTATAATCTTCCTCAACATATAATTGAAGTTCCTCGAGCTATGATTTCTTCCGGTGACCTAAACTCTGAAATTTTTGGTGAGAAGTTGAATTTCAATAGCTTAAAGGACAATCCCGATAGGGCAATTTTATGTCCAACAAATGAAGATACATTTCAAATTAATAATGCTTTGCTGGACAAATTAGGTGGCACTTTTCATCATTATGTTTCAATCGATTTTATTGACATTCAATCTGATAATCTTGAACAAGATCAATTGAATTATCCAGTTGAGTTTTTAAATTCAATAACTCTATCAGGAATGCCTCAACATAAATTAAATATAAAAGTAGGAGCCATTGTTATTCTTTTAAAAAATGTTAATACAAAAAGAGGGCTTTGCAATGGAACAAGAATGATTGTAACAGAATTAAAAACAAATTTAATATATTGTGAAGTTTTATCAGGTCCAGCCAAAAATGAAATAGTATATATACCCAGAATTGATTGCTCATCTGGAGAATTGGATTATCCATTTAAAATGATTAGACGACAGTTTCCAATCAGGATCTCATTCGCTATGACCATCAACAAGTCTCAAGGACAAACATTTAATAAGGTAGGACTATATTTGCCGAATCCAGTATTTGCTCATGGGCAATTATACGTAGCATTATCAAGAATAACAAAAAAAGAAAATATAAAAATTCTAATTCAGGAAAAGAAAAATCAAGGGCATTTAATTGAGGGAAATTCAGCAATCTTTACACAAAACATTGTCTACAGAGAAATCTTATAAAATATCAATAAATTGCATCCCTATTCTATATTTTTATACCGTAATAATTTTGTAACCAAACTCTCCTCACCCAATATTTATTTTTATACGCCAATATTTCGCTAACTATATAAAGGGGTCCCGGAAGAGTGTACAAGTCTTTTCAAAATTAATTAGAAACTTTGGGAAATAACGCGAAAAAAAAAAAGTTAAAAAAGCTCTTCAAATTCGCCATCAGCTCTATATTCGTTTCAAATGCCGCTCGCAAACTACATAGCCTCCATTGTAAGTTGGAAACCCCTGATTATTGGCGATTTTGAAATCACCTCTCAAGTCCTTCCATTGTTCTTTATTTTCCTTTCAAAGAGAAGCTTCAGTACAACAAGTCATTGCAACAAAATCTTCCCACTATAGATGCAGACAGATCCAAATCTACAAAAGGGGTTGGCGCTGGGGACATCTTGCCATCTCCCCTGGGACCCATACTCATACAACTTCACCGTGAATGCTCAGCCATAAGTAGCCCTTGGTCCCCAAGACCACAACTTTTAGCTGAGATCAACTGTGACCTACATATGAGACTAAATGTTCAACTATTTTGAGTCAAGGGCCGTGGCGCTATTGAAGGGATTAAGAAAAAAATGGCCAAAACGGCTTCACACACACACAATCTGACCTACCACTATGTTTCATAAACCGCCCAAAAAGTCTTGCTCACAGAGCTCGCAAAGAAAATGTGGACGAACCTTAATATATTGAAAGTATTTCAACAGGAATTTAAGAATAATAGCTGCCACTCCAATAATTTACTTTCCATGCTACCAAAATTAATCACTGCCCCACATCAAACACAATTTTAACTAACCACGACTACATCTAAGCGGACTACCTGAACATATCCAAACAAGACCCAATTTGCCCCCACTGTTAAAATGAAGACTAACCCATTAGCCATCTTCTCTTCCCCTGTCTAGCCTTCCAATACGAGAAGTTCCAGACAGCTACCGTTCTAGGAACTCCGGCATCCCTAGAAACCTTCCAATAAGGTAGATTGCTTGGCTTCACTTAATCAAATGGACTCCTGCAAGCCTTGTAAATAACACCAGTCCGGGTAGTTGGAGACGTCTGTACGCTCCAGGAACCGGAGTTACTCAAATGAATTCTGTTTAAATTTTGAATATATATCTTTTCTCTTTTGTATATAATTCTCTATAATCCTGCATATTTGCATATTCTTTATAAATAACCCCTAAATGCTACCTTCAATCTGTAAATAGATTTCACGAATACACTAACAATTGATTTAATCTAACTAAATTAGCATATCCATTCTTTGTACAAGTGCAAGTGTCCCTAGGGGGACATAGCGCTCTAAGTTGAAATAAATGAATAAATAATCCCCCATATTCGTTTTTGTTTGTGTGATTTTCTTCATAAATGTTATTATGTCTGTGAAGAAGGCAGGATTGTATGTGCTTTAATTTCTTTTATTAGAGCGACGTAAGGCGCGCTAAATTTGCTAGTATATGTATATTTATCAATTATTTTCATCTATTTATATCTATTTATTCATATTTTTATCATTATATAATCTTATTTATTCACATTTATATTTTATCTTTATTTAACCTTATATATGGACATTGTAATAAATCAATCTCTCTCTGGTACTATAGTCAGGAACTAGGACGGGTGCTTTTGGCTTCCTAGATAATCGCGATATGGTTATTTTTACTTCCTCTGAAATTTGTGTTTTCTCGGTCATTGTTCCCTTTAATGTTTGTATTGTACGAGATAACGGTGACTTACTTTCTATGCTGAGCTCCTCTGTTGGAGTCCGACTGTCATCACTGTGGAAAGTCCATCTTTGTGCCATGGAACAGGTCCGAGAGGTAGTCTACGGAATGGCAGTCAACATGGGAACAGTCGTCATAAATGGCCTGTCCTCATCAGTCTCTGTCACACCACCCATCTTGGTGATTTTCTCCCGACAGTAGTCTCTAGAGGACAACACCTAGTTCCTGAGCTAAAACACATGTCCTATATATATGTATAGAGAGAGAGAGAGAGAGAGAGAGAGAGAGGCCTCGACATTATGTTGGACTCTGACCTGAAACCATGGCATCTAGAAGTGAACATAAAACCACGTATGAGGGGTCGTTCTGCCGAGGATAGGAGAACGAAAGGACCTTTAATGAATAATGACAGTCAACATGGAAGCTGTCTTCATGATTGGCCAGTCCTCAGCAGTCACACCACACATCTTGGTGATTTTCTCCCGACAGTACAGGACAACACCCTGAGCCAATACAGAGAGATTGAAACCACCAATGTTCATACAAAACTAAACAACTACATTGACCTCAGTCAACAGCAAGCAAATAAAAAAGAAATCTACAATACAGCCATATAAAACAGAAATAAAAAGTATATATGCGAATATTTAGACCAGACGAAGCCTCTCTGAAGGGAAGTCTGGAACATATCAAGAGTCACAAGCCGCCCTGAATTTGTACAGGCCATTGCTTATAACGGAGTTCCTGTCCCCAAAACGCTCAATCGTCATGTTGAGTAATTCGCGTAGAATGATCTTATTTCCAGGAGAGATTTAGTCGAAGAGAGGTGGATGTCTTCTAATCAAAGACTAATTATCATAAGGTAACAAGACCAAATAACAACGCTTCTATCGTAACGTCACCTATAATTTATTTATTTAGATGGGATCTTGTCACCTTATGATTTTAATCTATGATCCAAATGTGAGCCTTATCAGAGACCAACTAATTAATAAAAATGACATTTTTTTCAATATGAGAAATGTAATTTGTAAAAAAAAGTGTTCTCTAACGAAATTGTCAGCTCGTAGTTAAACTGTAATGGTTTAAAATAAGTTTTTCTGCGCGAACAGAATATTTGTATGGAACTTGCAGTCGAGGATTTAAGGGGGGAAATGCTTTAACGACCTTTCCGATGCTTTTTCAAACTCAACCCCCGTCAGTGAGTGAAAATAACCAACGAGTGAATCACTCTTGCTAGGAATAGAGGACCGACTAAGAGGTACCAGCATCCAATGATTCCTTTTCTGGAGCCTCAAAAATAACATTAACGATTATAAAGATTCAAAATATACGGAAAAAGAATTCTGAATATATTTTGATAAGCTTTCAGCCAAAATCTCACTTTACATAAACTAGTGGAAATTAAAGTCAGAAAGAGTTTGAAGAGGAAAAAAAACATGGAACATAACCCAAATATCGTGTAATGAATTATTACATTTTGAATGTGTAAAACATGTCAAAACTATTTAATATCAATAATTCAATTTTTAAAATCGTTTAGTCTATACGTTTTTTTTTGCTTATCCCTAGTACACGTGGTACAGGCCATGATAATCATGGTGGGTAGTTAGCGACTGCTTTTTTTACTGTAAGCGTACCACATGTCTACACATGTGAAAGCAGTTCGACTTTACATTTACAAATGTGCCAGAGCCTCGTTTGGTTACTTGCACTCGCTGGTGGGGTTGGACTTTTGCAAGAATCGGGGGGCCATTGGAGCATTTTTTTTTATATATTTTTTTTTAAACAGAAAAAAGTGTCCAATACGGGAATCGAACCCGGGTCGTAGTGGTCGAAAACCAAACGGTTTAACCAGCCTTCCATCGACCCCCCCCAGTCTATACGTAAAAGAAAAAAGAAAAAACAACAACATGGGTAACTTAAAACTCTTGTAACGTGTAATGAATACTCACATTTTAGATGCACAAAAAATATAGAAATACAAATTCTGTTAATCATATAGTATATACATGAAATGTGCGGATTAGAGCGCCATCTGTTAACGGAAATCTAAACTAATTACAGCACGTTTGTTTCTTTTTAAAATAAAATAATTTTTTCTACTGGCCCTACTGAAATTATATATATTTTTAAAATTAATTGGAGAGGCTGGTTTATCGGTGATCAAACTGACAAAACTCTGGTAGGGTTCACCACAGATGAGCTAGAGGTTTTCCCATTGTTTTTATCATTGCATTAGAAAATTATTTTATTTAAGAAAGGAAAAGAGACGTGTTCCACAAGGTTGTCCCAAAAGTTCGTGAACACTTGCAAAAAAATTAAATACCAATATTATTCGTCGTTATGTATAATGTCTTTGTATTATGTATTAATATATATTCGCCATAATACGAGGGTGAGTAGAAAAGTAAGGTCTCCTATTTTTTTTTTTTTCATAGAAAAACACATTTAATCACAACTTTTTATACGTCATTGGAAAGGTGGGACACTTTGCTATTTTTCTACATAGTCGCCTTGATGCTCAATCACTTTTTTCATCCTGTCAACCAACTCTGTAATTCCGGTGTTGTACCACTCTCCCACCGCCTCTTTGAGCCACTTGTCGACCTCTTCTTTCACCTCGTCGTCTGACGCAAACTTCTGTCCCCCAAGGTGTTTTTTGAGCGCGGGAAACATATGGTAATCGCTGGGGGCCAAATCGGGACTGTACGGAGGGTGTCCAAAGATATCCCAACCGAATTCTTCAAGTTTTGCGGTCGTTTGGCGTGATACATGTGGGCGGGCATTGTCTTGAAGCAAAACCACTCCCTTGGTGAGTCGTCCCCGTCGTTTGTTCTGTATGGCTCGTCGCAGCTTGGTGAGGGTCTCACAGTATCTTTCGGAGTTGATTGTTTCTCCTTTGTGCAGGTAATCCGCCAGCAGAACCCCCTTCCTGTCCCAAAACACAGTTGCCATAACCTTTCCCGCAGACAGCGTTGTCTTAAACTTTTTGGGCTTTAGTGAGGTCGTGTGACGCCACTGTTTGATTGTACTTTCGTTTCGGGGGTATAATGATGTGCCCACGTTTCGTCTCCGGTCACTATGGAGTCAAGAAAGTCTTCGCCCTCTTCCACGAGGTGAAAGAAGAGGTCGACAAGTGGCTCAAAGAGGCGGGGGGAGAGTGGTACAACACCGGAATTACAAAGTTGGTTGACAGGATGAAAAAGTGATTGAGCATCAAGGCGACTATGTAGAAAAATAGCAAAGTGTCCAACCTTTCCAATGATGTATAAAAAGTTGTGATTAAATGTGTTTTTCTATGAAAAAAAAATAGGAGGCCTTACTTTTCTACTCACCCTCGTATTATCCGTCGTTATGTATAATATCTTTGTATAATGTATTAATATGTATTCGCCATAATATTATTCGTCGTTATGTATAATATCTTTGTATTATGTATTCGCCATAATATTATTCGTCGTTATGTATAATGTATTTGTATTATGTATAAAAGAATTGTATTATGTATTGTTATGTATTCGCCGTAATAATATTATTCGCCAAGTACAATAATAAGTATATGTAATAAGTAAAACAGCGTTTTAAGAAAAACACGAACTTTTGGGATAACCTTATAGTTTGTAGATTTGCATATCTATGTATTACTCTGTAGATGCCAGGAATTATTCGATACCACCAGTTGGTGTAGCACTTCCAGTAGGGTCTATTTATACAAATGAGGTGTCTTACAGAAGCGGATTACTCAAGAGTAGACTACATAAAGAAGCCTGAATTCTGAAATACAAATCTTTTCTTGAGTTACGAAATTAAAATGATTTACATAGATGTGGCGCTGAGTTTGTTGTTGACACAAATATGTTGTTATACCTTGAAAAAGGTTGGCGTTTAGCCAACTGAAGGATACAAAAGCAATTTTGTTCACACTTGGTTATCTCGTGTGTTTTCAACAAAGATCACTGTAATATCTTTCAGAGTTATTGTCTGAATGCCGATATACATGTTAAAAAGTACAAATTTCCATGATTGTATATAGAGAGGAAAAAATAAAGAATTCGCTTTCGAAACGTAAATATGCAGCTTTATATACATATAACGCTGTAACAATGGCGTTATTAAAAAAGTTAAAATTCATTTATATAAGTTTTAATTCCATTATTTTTGATTATTATTAATTCATTCATTTATAAGTTTTAATTCAATTTTTACCATCGCGCAAAAATTCTCTCAATATCAATTTTTCTTTGGACACTAACTTTTACCTAGAGAGCTACCGCCATCTACCGGCATAAAATGAAACTATTTTAAATTTATACATATACACTTGGTTCTTTTTTTATGCGGTAGATGCGTTCCAGGGGAATCCGCATAAAAAAAATCGCACAAAAAAAGACATACATTTATATGTAAAATGATGGATACGTTCCATTTATTAAAAAAATCGCATAAAACCTAAATAATGTTTTAAAATGCACCAGAAATCGCATAAAAAAAGATTTATAAATAATAAGATTTATTTTTTTTCTCATCATATTTTAATAAATGGCACATATGTGTGTTAATAACAAAAACAAAACTTACTATGTAAAAAAAAAAACATAAACAAAACTTTATTTAAAATCATATTAAGAATGTTTTCATCATTATTCGCTGTCTGATAATGTGCAAACCCGTTTGTGGATTGGTGCAAGATCACTTTCATCACTTGAAGATAAAATTACGTCATCAGATCTACATGGTAATGCTTCTTTAGGAACTTCAGTGATTTTTTTTTCTTTGACAAGGTAGTCAGTAATCAAACGCTGTGATGGCTTGACTAGTTCTTTGTAGAGTTCTCTGTAGCCAGACATACAAAATTTCAGATCACGCTGGAATTTTAAGGCGCGTTCTACATCATTATCATTTTGAATAAAAAAAATTTCCAATTTACCGGAAAGTTGAAGGCCTTCCCGAAGTAATTTTTCGTCCAGTGGAGTAACATCTTCCAGTTCGCTATCTACTGTTTCGAAATCTTTAGTAGTATCTACCATACTTTCCAAAATATCATCATCATTTAGGGCTTCGTCCACAAGCAATTCTTCTATATCATGCTCGCCAAAATCATCAAAACCTTCCCCACCTATTTCCTTAGCAATTGAAATAATATCTGATGTTACTATTGTTGTTCTATTTGATTCATTTCTCTTTGATACGCATTCAGGCCAAGCAGCTTTCCAACATGCATTTAAAGTTTGTGATTTTATCTCGGCAATTGCTAACGCAACATGATCTACACAGTTCAAGATATTAAATTGTTTCCAAACTTCAGTAACTGTTATTGTATCGGATTCCAGTTTATCGAAAATGAATTGGAAAGTGAATTTTACATAATATTTTTTAAATGTTGAAATAATTCCCTGATCTAATGGTTGAATTAGGCTCGTTGTGTTTGGAGGGAAAAAACTACCTTTATATTTGGATGTTCTAAGTTTGGATGACCTGGTGCATTGTCAAGAATTAATAAGATCTTAAATTCGAGACCCATCTCTTTCATATAATTTTCTACTTCGGGTACGAAGCATTTATTGAACCATTCAGTGAAAATAGCCGTTGTTACCCAGGCCTTCTTGTTTGCCATCCAATGTACGGGCAGTGTATTTAAGTCTTTTCCTTTTAATGCACGTGGTTTTAAAGATCGATTTACAAGCAGCGGTTTTAACATTCGATCGCCAGATGCATTGCTGCACAGCAATAAAGTAACTCGATCTTTAGCAGCTTTAAAACCACTGGCATTTTTTTTCGGACTTTGCAATGTAAGTACGGGTTGGCATTTTTTTCCAAAACAATCCTGTTTCATCAGAATTGAAGATTTGATGGGCACAATATCCTCCATCTTTAATAATTTTAGCCAACTTTTCAGGATATTTTCTAGCAGCTTCTTCATCTGCAGAAGCCACCTCACCTTTTATTTTTAGATTATGAAAAGAATGTCTTTTTATAAAACCAGTTAACCACCCTGTGCTGGCAGAGAATTGTGGATTACTTTCACGTGAAGATGTAGATGGCTCTGATTCTTTTAACTCCTTGTAAAATTTAAGGGCTTTCATCTTGATTAAATGTCCATCCAACGGAATTCTTTTTTGAGTTAAATCTTCAATCCAAATTACGAGAGCCTTTTCTGTTTTTTTTTTCTATTAAAGTGCCTCTTGAATATGATGAAATTTTAGAACTCAAATTTGTACCAGATCTGACTGATCTTCTTATTGCCGCTTCATTTTTTTTTATTGCTCTTATAGTAGATTCGCCTAAATTATAACGTTTACCTATTGCTGTTGATCTTTCTCCTTCCGCCAAGCAATCGAGAATTATAATTTTGGTTTCTAGCGAAATTGCACTTATTTTTTGTTTTTTATTATTGTCACACATTTTCTTTAAGAGGACTAAAAATTATAGAAAAAACTTAATGTACAATTACGCACTAAAATTATTCAAAAAAAACTTACAATTCACTTGAGTAAATTTATCTTCCGGTTTTCGGTAGTAACCTTCTTTCACAAAGTTTTATTTTCTAATGCTTTCCAATATGCAGGCTTTTTTAATTAGTTTCATACAAAAACAAAATGCAGCATAAAAACACGCAATTTTAACGAGGTATTTTTGTTTTTTGTCTCTTTTGTTTTTAAGAACAAATCAAGAGAAAACATGTCAATAAAAGAAAAAAGAAATTTGTAACGGCAGCTGGCACGCCGGCGGGTTTTCAGTTTTGATTTCGGTTTTGCACGAGTTGTGTAAGACACCGGCAGGCGCGGAATAAAAGACATTGGAACTTCCCCTCTACTGTTTGTTGGATAACTTAACATACAACCAGGACGTTACAAAATTCTTTCTTTGTATTGATTGCGTAATAGTAGAGTTGTAGTTGTTATTCTTATTCGTTTTCAGAAAAAGCGAATCACCAAAAATATTTTTTTCGAAATTCGAATAAATTTTTTTTTTCTTGCACCGCATAAAAAGAGAACGAAGTGTATATATATATAGTGATAATAATCCCCCCCACATATGCAAATAGACAGAAATTTACATAGACAGATAGAGGAATGAATGTGCCCGTTCAACGAACTGATGAATCAAAATGTTTTTCTCCCGCGTGCACCATTCGTTTTATGCGAACTCTACAAGCCATACTGATCTAATGAACAGCACAGCGAATGCATTTTTTTCTTTATTATTATTATTCATCGTATTTACAGACTGTAAGGAACAGACGTTAAAAAAATTATGTTGATAAGATTATGTTAATAAGAATTATGATTATAAAAAAAAATCACTACAAAAATCATCGTAAAGATAAAGGCTGCCTGTCCGGCATTCATAGTTATTCAAATTAAAGATACTTCAGCCAGTAAATCTTTTTTATCGCCTCGACATAAATCTTTTGTCCTCGTCAGGAGCGAACAAAAATTAAAACTTTTGGAAAAGCGTTAAAAATAATTTTAATAATAAAAAATATTTTTTAACGCTTTGCCAAATGTTTTAATTTTTGTTCGCTCCTGACGAAGACAAATATTTTTTGTCGAAACAATAAAAAAAAATTTACTGGCCGAAGTATCTTTAATTTGAATAACTACAAAAATCATAACAATTATTTTTTTATTTGAATTGTAAAAACGAGAAAGTCAAGTACGGCACATTTATAAGTACAATAGGTCGTTTCACATGTATAGACATGTGGTGCACTTACAGTAAAAGCAGTCGTTAACTTCTACCCACCATGATTATTATGGCCTGTACCACGTGTGTAATAAAGATAATAATAATTTTAAAAATCTTACATTCTTACGTTATGTTTTCTATGGCAATCTACTTGGCTGTTCTAGGGTAATGACCTCTTAGGTTATTATGGTAACAACCATCGCCAAGCCAGACAACATACCACGTCATAGGAAGTCACTGGCCCATAGGAGAACGCCCAAGTACATTGTCCGGACACTGACATGTCACCATCTATCCAACATCTTATATAATCTACATCTACAGAGTTATCAATAATAAAGCGAGGAATATATATAGACATCCAATATTTACCTGCCAATATAGTATCTTTTCATTGTATCTTTGATAGTCTGGGAGAGGGGTGAGATACCCCGGGCACTAAAAAGGATCTATAGATCCAATCTGTACCATATCAATAAAATTATTTGAAGACGACATATTTTTGATACTCCAGCAGAAGAATTTTCTCGAAAGTTCGAATATTTTTACCATAAATATATATTTTTGAAAATAGAGCAATCCATAAATAAATCTTTAATTAAAAATACATATATTGGATCAAAATATCATTTATTTTACCAATATTTCAGTTGAATGAACGCCAACCTTTATCAAGGTTTTATAATGTTAACATGTTATAACACCTTGATAAAGGTTGGCGTTCAGTCAACTGAAATATTGGTAAAATAAATGATATTTTGATCCAATATATGTCTTTTTTAATAAGAATAAGAGATTCTTCTCAGAGCTATTATATTACAATCTATAAAATAAAAGAAGACAAGTATCTTAAACGGTTTTTTATATACGCAAGCTTTCGGGTGAGAACCCTTCGACAGGCAGAAATAAACGATACAAACACGGCACCTATGGCAGGCAAGATTATATACACATATGATATTTACATTGCTATGGTAAAGAGAATTACAAATAATATATTTACATAATTATGAATCGACGTATATAGAGAATCTAATTTTCAATAAAGATGCTAATTACATGATTGGAGATAGGAGTTTCTTTGGAATACAATACTTAAATGATAAAAGATACTATAGGGGTAGAATTACATGAAGGCCAGGAGAGCATGGTAGGCTTCGGGGAGGTCGATTTTTCTATTGATACTGCCTTGTTTATGTGATTCTATTGATTCCAATATGAGTCTTTGGTGTTGGTTATGTATGCGTCTGTGGAATATTTTAGGTTGTGTGATGCTAAAAGTGTGACCAGTGTCCCGTATGTGCTGATATATGAGGGATTTAGAGTCACAGTTGGATATGCTACGGGAGTGTTCAGACATCCTGATGGCAACGGTTCTACCCGTCTCACCCACGTAAGTGGCAGAGCATTGCTCACATGAGACGGAATAGACCGCGCCACCAGAACGCAGGGGATCTATGGGGACGTGGGGCTTAGTATAAGGATGTCGGAGGGATGTGAGGAGGTTGGGGGAGTTTTTATAGTAGGTACGGATGCCATATGACTTAAGATGTCTTGCTATATCAACTGCAGGGGGGGAATAGGGGAGGAAACATATGGATCTATAAGTTGTGGATGAAATAGGGGCGCCCGGTGTGTATGTATGTCTATTGATAAAAGCAAGGGGGAAGGAAGCCCTGGAGAGATGTGATATGATATTGGTCTTTTCTATAGTTTTAAAAATATCTAGAGAACAATGGGTATGTATTCTTTTGGTGAGGGTCTTAACTATGTTAACTTTATGTGAGGTGGGGCAATGTGAGTTAAAGTGAGTGTAACAAGGGGGGCATTGCTTCTTATAATGAACTGTGGTATGGTATGACATAGGGGTACGGATAATAAGAACGTCTAAGAATGGAATAACGTTATTGGACTCTATTTCTAGAGTAAATGAAATACTATTGTTGTAACTATTAAGATGTGATAATATAGAGCTCTCCTGGCCTTTTTTGCAAATACAAAACACATCATCAATATATCTTCGCCATAATAGAACATCTGAAGGAAGAGTGCTGGTAATCCATTGGTCTATCTGTAATAAAACAATTTCAGCTACAATGGAGGATAGGCATCACAAAAAACTTACCTTCTGGAAAAGGAAATATTCCTTGCATTTCGTCGTCACCCAGAACCTTGAACATGGGTCTTCATCTGTTGTCAACCTTTCAAGCCATAAACTATCACCATCGGAAGTCACCCTATTGGAAAGGGGTCTTAAGTTCCGTATTCCTGCCAAGCCCAACCTCCCAGAGACCGTCAGTGCTATTGAAGCATCAGTTAAATCCTTTGACCTCCGTGATAAATTCTCCATCAGGAATATGGTGACTAAATCTCTATCTAAGCCCTATTGCCCTCCCCCCAACAACCGTGCAGACCTTACCACACTTCAGAGACTAAAGCGCAACAGATCCATTTTAATCACGCGTTCTGATAAGGGATTTAATACTGTCATCTTAAATCAAAATAGTTACCTTTCAAAAATGCAGGACCTCCTTAGTGATAGCTCCACCTTCACCCCTATATCAAACCAGGTTAGTCTCTCCATCACTAAAGCATTTAGAACTTCCCTACTACGATTAAAAAAGAACAAACATATCACTCCAGATAATTATAACCTCTTTACCTCTAACCTAAATAGCTCGGCTTACATATACGGCCTCCCTAAGATACACAAAACAGATATACCTCTTCGCCCCATCATAGCCTATCATCTATCTCCTGCATTCCCTTTAGCCAAATATTTATCCAATCACCTGTCCCCAATATTAAGTAGCTGCAATAATACTTATTCCATCAATAGCACCCCCCGTTTTATCGGTGAAATAACCACTATAACCCCCGACCCTTCCACCATTATGTGCTCATTTGATGTCACCTCCCTCTATCTTAGTCTACCTCACGAGCTTATCATTAGGAGTTTATCGCAATTTCTCAACACACAAGGCGTAGATTCCCAGACCTCTTCATCTCTAGTACAGCTCACGGATATATGTCTTAATATGAATACTTTTACATTCTCACAGAATCACTATAGACAGATTAAGGGCTCCCCGATGGGCAGCCCTCTATCCTCCATTGTAGCTGAAATTGTTTTATTACAGATAGACCAATGGATTACCAGCACTCTTCCTTCAGATGTTCTATTATGGCGAAGATATATTGATGATGTGTTTTGTATTTGCAAAAAAGGCCAGGAGAGCTCTATATTATCACATCTTAATAGTTACAACAATAGTATTTCATTTACTCTAGAAATAGAGTCCAATAACGTTATTCCATTCTTAGACGTTCTTATTATCCGTACCCCTATGTCATACCATACCACAGTTCATTATAAGAAGCAATGCCCCCCTTGTTACACTCACTTTAACTCACATTGCCCCACCTCACATAAAGTTAACATAGTTAAGACCCTCACCAAAAGAATACATACCCATTGTTCTCTAGATATTTTTAAAACTATAGAAAAGACCAATATCATATCACATCTCTCCAGGGCTTCCTTCCCCCTTGCTTTTATCAATAGACATACATACACACCGGGCGCCCCTATTTCATCCACAACTTATAGATCCATATGTTTCCTCCCCTATTCCCCCCCTGCAGTTGATATAGCAAGACATCTTAAGTCATATGGCATCCGTACCTACTATAAAAACTCCCCCAACCTCCTCACATCCCTCCGACATCCTTATACTAAGCCCCACGTCCCCATAGATCCCCTGCGTTCTGGTGGCGCGGTCTATTCCGTCTCATGTGAGCAATGCTCTGCCACTTACGTGGGTGAGACGGGTAGAACCGTTGCCATCAGGATGTCTGAACACTCCCGTAGCATATCCAACTGTGACTCTAAATCCCTCATATATCAGCACATACGGGACACTGGTCACACTTTTAGCATCACACAACCTAAAATATTCCACAGACGCATACATAACCAACACCAAAGACTCATATTGGAATCAATAGAATCACATAAACAAGGCAGTATCAATAGAAAAATCGACCTCCCCGAAGCCTACCATGCTCTCCTGGCCTTCATGTAATTCTACCCCTATAGTATCTTTTATCATTTAAGTATTGTATTCCAAAGAAACTCCTATCTCCAATCATGTAATTAGCATCTTTATTGAAAATTAGATTCTCTATATACGTCGATTCATAATTATGTAAATATATTATTTGTAATTCTCTTTACCATAGCAATGTAAATATCATATGTGTATATAATCTTGCCTGCCATAGGTGCCGTGTTTGTATCGTTTATTTCTGCCTGTCGAAGGGTTCTCACCCGAAAGCTTGCGTATATAAAAAACCGTTTAAGATACTTGTCTTCTTTTATTTTATAGATTGTAATATATGTCTTTTTTAATTTAAAAAAAAATACCAACCTCAAAAGAAACAAACAGAAATCATACATGCAAACAAATTAAAACATTTTCATCCTTCAGACAATTTTAAAATAACACATCATATGCAAAGCAGTTCGACAATCAATCAAATTAACAAAAATGTAGATTTAATAACTTTTGATAGTGGTGAGCCTTCTATAAGCGATTGTGTTTCCATTTTGGATCAGGAGAACCTTTATTACAATAGTTCTAAGTTTTTAAAACCTGCTTCATTTGAGAAAGATAAACAGCTGCTTATTGTCTTTTAACACATATTTATGTAAATTGTTATTCTTAAATCGCATTGTCTTTTTTTGGGTATGATTATTACATTCACTTAGTTTTCTTGATTTAAATAAGCATTCCTTGTTTGCATAATTTTTCTTAATATATTTGTTTATTCTTTGTGACAAAAAATGTATTTTTTTTTGCTAGTATTGCCACCTGTCAATTACAAATGTAACTCTCTTATTTGTCACTTTCACCTTTTTGTATAATAACCTAAACTCTATATTTCAAAGGGGGGGGGGGGGGGGGGGGAATGTTGTAAATAATTTTACCATATTATTTTCTACATAAATTATATTTTTTATTAATACACCTATCCCCCGATTTACACGGTAGATACGTTCCTGAGAAAAACGTGTAAATCGGGGGATAGGTGTACACAGAAATAAAAATAAAATGCATTGACAGGTTAAAATATGTAGTCTGCACATAAGCTCGGGATTCCTCGTGAGATGTGTACACAGCGCATGTGTTCAATCACAGTAGCATTTAGTATAGTGCGATAAAAACAACAAAAAAAAAACGTATTTGGAAAACCGTGTAAAAGCGATAACGTGTAAAACAAGTACCGTGTAAATCGGGGGATAGGTGTACTTTATTATTTATTTCATAGATGAACTCTGTGACGCCGAGAAGTCCAGACGGCGCTGATGTAGATGTAAATATTGTTTTTTTTTTGCTTAGTCGAGTCGCTCTTCTTCAACGCTTCGACGCTCTCCCGCCATGGATTCCTGCAAGAAGAAGAAAGCCAACAAGCCCTCTCAACCCTCGGTTGACATCGCGGCTCTTATTGAAGTAGACAACATGGTCATCTCCCGCCACTACCAAATCCTGCAATCCCTCGACCAACCCTCCCTAGCAGCTCTTCCCCTGGACCTTGTTCGCTTCATTGAGCAGCGAACGGAAATAATCAAGTGCCTAGTTAGGGATGTGTAGAACCTCGCGGGCACCATGAATGACTTCATGGAGCTGGATGAAATCATGGATGCCCAAAATAGCCTGCCAAACCACTCAAACTGGCCCTGCTCCCACTTACAAGGACTTTAGCGCTCAGACCGAGCCCATCAAGCCTGCCACCCCCGCTCCAGCTGCTGTCCCTGTGGCAGTACCTGCTCCCAAGAAGCCTGATCCTGCTCTAACCAAGAGGAAGCAGTCAGAGGCGTCAAACCCGCCCGCTAAGGGGACCAAACCACTGGTTCCAGCCAAGCCTGCATCTTCCCGCGCCCCCAAGCCTGCCGTTGCCAAAGGCTCCCTCAATGGGGAGAAATCTGCGGCCCACATCGTGGTTATTGCAGATAACCCGCAGGCTGACCCACGGGACATCCTCAAAGCTGTCCGCGCTGCTCACACTCTGCCCCAAGGCGTCTGGGCGTCTTTGCGCACCAGGGGAAAACTGTTGCTGCACTCCAGCACTCCAGAGGTCATTCCTGCCGTCAGCTCTGCCCTGGACAACAAGCTCCAAGGCCTGAAAGTCCGGGAACTGAGGCAATTCCTCCCAAGAATCTGCCTCTTCAACGTGGAGGCGGAAACCACGGATGAGGACATTGTCAAGGCCTTCCTCTCCACCGATGCCCTCAGCCAGCTTCCAGGAGACAAGCCTGTCCGAGTGGCACACAGATCTCCGACCAGAAATGGCACCTGCACGGCCTTCATTGAGCTGGACTTGGCTTCCTACAAGGCCATTGGAAGACACGGCAGGATCATTGTGGACCAAGTGATCCTGAACTACGAGGAGTCTGTCCGCGTCCGCGTCTGCTACCGCTGCTGTGGCTACGGCCACAACGCCGATAGGTGCACCAAGGCTACGGTCACCTGCTTCCACTGCGCTTCTGGTGACCACCAAGGCCGAAGCTGTCCAACTCTTGCCAACCCGCGCACGGCCAAGTGCGCCAACTGCTTAGCCAAGGGCCTCTCTGCCGACCACGAGGCAAGATCAATGTCTTGGCCAACTGCCAGAGCTAGAGCTGCAAAGTTCTAGTCCTCCCGCCTTCTTCCTGCCTCTTGACCTCCGCGGACCCAATCCGGCCTAACCTGCCTCTTCCCTAACGAAGATCCTGTCCCTAGCCTCTCCAGCCTGGCCATAGTGGTTTTATATATTCCGCTTTACGCGGCCATTAGGGCTCAAAAATCATTTATTTTGGTTAGCAGCACCGTAAACAAAGATATTTTCTCTCTCTCTGCTTAGTCGAGTTAGTTAGACTTTTTTTTTTTCAAATATGTAAATTTACTATATTTTTGTTTAATTAATTTTTTTTTCTTTCAAGATTGAGGTATTCTACCTGTTAAGATTCCTCAAGTTTATTATTACCATTGATTTTGTAAAACTTTGACGATTGGTTACTAAATAAACCCGTCAAGAGTGGAGTGTTTTGATCTCCTTTAATCAAAAGGCCTCGACTGCTCAATCTCATCTCACCACCAGCACCATTTTTAAAAAATAGAAATTAAATATAATATATATATTTCATAATTTGTATATAACTAGATGTAACCCCACCACAATATATATGCAATGCATGATCTAAAGATTTTAATAAAGGTTAGGCCTAGCGAATCTGGGAGAAAAGCCATCAGAGAAGAAACAATCATTAACAGGTTTTCATTATCCAGGAAGCAAAAGTTATTACCCAGGAGCTAATAAAACTGTGTTCGAAAACCTCCTTCTTCCGGAAGCATGTTAAAACATGACAAAGACAATGAGGTTAGCTACCTCCAATCAGAGTCCAGCAGGACTAGCTAAGATCCAATCAGAAGCCGCCACGAGACGAGAATCCACCAATGAGAGCACTGGAGAGTTAACGAGTTAAATCTCGGACTCAAGTTAGGAGTTAGGAGCTGGACACCACAGCAAGCAGTACGCTTAAACCCTTCTTATCACCGAGTTAGGAGCTGGACACCACAGCAAGCAGTACGCTTAACCCCTTCTCATCATCCAGATAAGTCAATCTTCAGCATGTGAACAATCTAGCCATTAGTCAAATACGTCAATAGTCTAAAGCCCTTCTCTCCCTTGATCGCTGGCCTATTTCTCAATCCAATCCTGTGTCCTTTCTCGTTATTTTCCCCTGTGAGAAAACTTTACCATTTCAGCCAAAACGACTGCGCCCACATCAACCACCAAGTAAGTCAACAGGGTCTTACGACAACCAAACAAACAAATCAATCTCAATCCATAAAAAGTTCCAATTATTATATATATATATATATATATATATATATATATATATATATATATATATAACATTGAATCATTTAAGAGCATGAATGTTTCTTTTATACACTAAATAAACTCCTTCTCCAATATTTTTTCATCGCAGTAGAATTTTGTGTGTAAAAGAAAATATGGAGCGTTATTGCTTTGTATTAATATTTGTTTCACTTTTATTATTGTGTTTTTATAGAGAACTTCTTTTCAACCATTCATCTCAAATAATAGGAGATCGATTAAGCAGGGATCGGCAAACTTTTGAGTAGGAAGAGTTAAAAATTACAATTAACAACATTTTTTGTTGCCAAACAATAAATAATATTTACATATGGAACAACTATATAAAGAGCTTCACATCCATAGAGTGGCTCGCGAGCTGCAGTTTGCTGGTCTCTAGGGGTAGAGATGGAGCCATAAGATGTTGGATAGATGGTGACATGTCAGTGTCCGGACAATGTACTTGGGCGTTCTCCTATGGGCCAGTGACTTCCTATGACGTGGTATGCTGTCTGGCTTGGCGGTGGTTGTTACCATAATAACCTAAGAGGTCATTACCCTATAACAGCCAAGTAGATTGCCATAGAAAACATAACGTTAGAATGAAAGATTTTTAAAATTATTATTATCTTTATTACACGTGGTACAGGCCATAATAATCATGGTGGGTAGAAGTTAACGACTGCTTTACTGTAAGTGCATCACATGTCTATACATTCTGAATATAGAGCAATCCATAATACATTTATATGGAAGACGTCTAGTGGCTCACCTGGGGCACGCGACCTGCTGCGTGCTTCACAGCAAAAACACCTCGTAAAAGATGGAAGATTGATCCATCGAAATATCGGATTAATAAATAATCGTATTTAAATCCAAAATAAGCCTTATTTTAAAAATATAAATGTCTATACATGTGAAAGGCAGTTCGATCTATTGCACTTATAAATGTGCCAGAGCCCCGTTTTGGTTACTTTGTACTCGTTGGTGGGGTTGAACTTTTGCAAGAATAGGGGGACATTGGAGCATCTTTTTTTTTTATTATTAGAAAAAAGTGTCCAATGCGGGAATCGATCCCGGGTAGTAGAGGTCGAAAACCAACGGTTCAGACCATCCTTCTACCAACCCCCCGAATGTAAGATTAAACACGAGCAGTAACAAACAAACCCCTCTTTACCATACAAAATCAGCTTGTAATTTTGTCAGAACTTCTTGTAAAATATATAAAAAAGCTTTATTAAAAACTTTTGGTCTTAAACAGATTCTCCGAGCTGAAATGTAGGATACAAACAGGAATAACAGTAATAATACCAGTAAAATATCACTATGAGGAACCGATCTCATAGCAGAAGGCAAATCTGGATATTCAACTGTATGTCTTGATTTGGATGTAATACCTGTAGTCTTTGTCAAAAAAAAAAGCAACAGTCTAAAGAATGGTATTTAGGTTCCCTCCATATCATTGGAACCGCAAAAGACATATGACGTTCACCTTTAATCCATCCTGTAAGACGTCGAGCACAAATTTCACAACAATGATGAGGAGCACAAGTATTATCTTGGTCACCGAATTTACAGCTAAAATAAAGTTGATAGCACTTTTTGATGAGCGGTGTAAAGTTTCGCCTTTGAACTTTGTAAGTTAATTCCCTACAAATGTAACAGAAAATATCAGGAATATTAATGCAACGCCTCGACATATTGACACAGTCTAGTGCACACGATTTATAAAAGCAAATAGATAGAGAAGAATAAAATGATCACTTCAAATTTACCTGTCACTTCTGATGCAAATCTATTAAAAATCGTTAGGTTCAATTTAAATATATATATTAAAACTGTTATTCAGCAAATAGCATTCCAGAGCTTGTCGTTATTTTTGGGTTAAAAGCAAAACAGATTGCATTATAAAATAAACATAGTTAATTAAAAATTCAATAATTTGTTATTTAAATTAATATTTAGGATTCTTAAAGAGCAAAATTTAATTAAAAACAAATAAAAAAAGCTTTTGGTTCCACATATCAACTCTTCTTGTCAAAAATAAAGTGCTAGCTAATGTAATGATGTTTACTTAAAAATGCTTAAGTAACATTTTCTGCAATATTACTGTATATAACAATTTATAGAAAAAGTTTTTTTTTGTAGACCTGTGTAAGTGTATCAAATAAGGGGAAAAAGCCAAGCTCTCTCTAAATATAAAATGTTTTATTGAACCTAGTTTACGATTTTATATAGAATGGTAAAAAACTTTTCCCGGGGAAAAGTTGGTCAAGCATGAAGTTGAAAAGTCCTTCATTGAAAAAAAGGCTGTAGTAGATTTACGTGTTAGGAGGGCGCTTGACACATTTGAATGTGGGACATCAATGTTATATCTTCTTGTTGTTTGGTAAAGCGAAAAACTCCACAGTTATGCTATCTTGGTAAGCTTTTTCTAGAGTTTGGCATAAATCATTTTTTAACTTTGGGTCAATTTTCATCTTGAGATCATCTCCAGTTCTGTTGATTTCAATTTTTGGGTTAAATTTATAGATTGTTTTTTTAACGACGTCTGTATCAACAGATTTGGATTTTATAACAGCGAGCATCTTAGAAAAGGATATGTACTAATCGCATTAAAAATGTTATCTAAAATATTTAAGTCGAATGATATTTTTTATAGCGATAGCGTCGGATTAGGTATGCAAAAATGACAACGTTAAAAAAATTTTCAGGGAAAATTTACATTTAAGAAATTTTGTTTCTTTTAAATAATATAGTAAATATATAAATGGAATTATATATATGATGATATTGAATTGCAAATGCATCTCTATTGTGCTACTTGAATTTCATTTGCATGTAAATTTTCGATATTCAGAAAATACTTTACGATATACTAGAGCGCCATCTGTTATCAAATTATAAAACTATTTTAGAGGCGTAATATTCTTTTTAAAATAAAACAATTTCTACTGTCCTTACTGCGATGGAAAAATACTTTATTAATTTGAAAATCCATACATTGTTCTTGTTGCATTGTTTTAGAGTACCGCTGCCACCATGTAACGTCCTAGTGTTTGTTTTGACGTTAGGCAGCAAGAATTAATATGGGAAGTTTCTATCTCTCGATGTAACAACCAGGATTCCTGGAGCCACGTACACCAACTATCCTCCTGGTTGACATATCTAATGGTGGAGTTTATCAGATGTACTGTACTTGATTCTGTAGGTCTTCAGGGGTAAATATACTTATTGCTAGGAGGGTGGCTGTTTGGAACCTATGAAGGTGGGACATCTGTGGTGGTCGACAGTTTGGTCTTCCTCGTGACAATGTGGGCAGGTAGAATCGTCTTTTGATATTTTTGCAGCATCGGCTTTGATAAAGCCGTGACCTGTGAGGAGGTGGTGCCACACATTTTATGGGTAGGATCGCAATGAGAGTCTTTGGGGATATAGCTATTCTCCTGAGGTTTCTTGTGGAGTGGTTTGGGGTATAGAGTTCGTTCCAAAGTTGGAGGGAATACTGCTCGCTACGGGTTCGAACAAACTTTTTAGATAGAGTGGAATAAGATAGCAGCAGGTTGGAATGAGCTGAGGCCTTGACAAATTGATTCACTTTCTCATTGCCTTCTATTCCGCGCGGTGGCCTCTAACCCAGCTTGAAATAAAACTATTTCGGCAGCCCGATAAATTACACATTACCAATCTGCTGACCTGGATTTACATGAAAAAATCTGCAGATAGTACCATCAATGATAGTAATCTGTTCACTGATAATATACAATAATTGATTTTATGATAGACTACAGGCTGTCGTTACAATCATATAATTTATATTTATTCGAAATTAGTATTCATAAGGGATTGTTGACTCGTTAATTAATTTGTTGTCACATATGTAACAGAGAGAAGTGTGATCCAAATAGTAAGCCTTTTTGAGAGAGAGAGATTGAGATTGAAACTGATTTATTATAACGTGCATATAAGATTATATAAGGTTAAATACATAAAATGAATAAATAAGATTAATAATGATAGATATATTATAATAAATAGATATAAATTGGTGGCGCCCACCGCGAGAAAGACTCCGCCACCGATGGACTGCGAGAGTTCTTTCCCACAGAGTGGGCAGGTCGATGTGTTGGCTGGCATTACCCAACTCAAGACCAAGATGGTACTTGTAGATGGTAGCCTTCGCCACACTTGTTAGCTTCACTGCCTCGGGATGGAGGCCGACGCCGAAGAGCCAGGCCTGCAAATCCAGGGGCATTTCGCAGGAGACGAACACCTCCCGGAGCAGGGGTCGCACGGCACGGCAACTCCAATATCTGTGGGTCAGCGACCCGTCGCTGGACCCACAGGCGGCACAGTTGGCACGCCTCGAGGCAGGATGGTCAGAATGGGGTAGGGCTTGGAGGACCAACCGTAGGGCGACATCTGCGTCATGCCCTGAGAAGTAGTTCCGACGCAGGTCGGCCCAGAGGATGGAGCGGAGCACATCCACGGTGGGGGTCCACCAGGCAGCCAGCTCTGCAACAGGATACTCCTGGAGCCGTGCCGAATCAAGTGCCCGGCGCGCCCTCTGGCTGGTGAGGCGGGTAATGGGAGTCGCCGATCCCCGCAGGACGATGGTCTCCGCCTCGTACTCCGCATGATAGCTGGAGCTGGCGTTTTCCCGCAGGAGACGTTGGCAGAAGGCCCCCAGATGCTGCGCGTCCAGGAGCGCGGCCCGCGTTGAGCGCGCTAGTGCAGGGGCGCCATCGGAGAAGTCCCCGACAGTCGCTTGTAGCCAGCGCTCGGGAGCCAGCAGGTCTGGCGGCCGCAGGAACCTGTTGTCACCTCGAAGACGCAGGGACCTCAGGCTGGCGGGATGAAGAACCCGGTGGACAAGCTCGAGGACGCTGGACGCGGCCTCCCACAGGCTCAGCAGTCTCCTCCTCCTAGGCGAGTGCCAGACGTCAGGAGCAGGCGGCGTCAGCCACGCCCGGCTGCGGACCAGCCAAGAGTAGCCGTTGGCGGCGCCGCGAAGAGAGGCCTGGACCCCCTTCAGGCAGGCGAGTCGAAGCTGGTCCGCGATGTCAAGCAGGCCGACGCCACCATCGGAGACTGGACGAGCCAGGATGAGCCCGGGGAGCCACGAGACTCGGTTCGTACCCCACACGAAGCGCGCCAACCGCGCCTGCAGCCGGCCGATGGTGGTTTAAGGTGGAAGGTAGCCATGGAGGTGGTGCAGGATGGAACCCAGGACTAGGCTGTTGGCCGCGCGAGCACGACCCACCAGCGACAGGCCGCGGGTGAAGGGCGACCACCTCGCGATGGCTTGCTCCAGCAGCCCCATCAGGTGTGAGGCCTGGGAGGCGACGGTATTTCTGGTGGTGATGGTGCAGCCCAGGACGGTCAGCGACTCGGACGTCCAGGAGATTCCCAGAGGAGAATCTGTTCGGTGCTTCCAGGAACCGCACCAGAGCCCGCAGCTCTTCGTGAAGTTGCCAGCCATCCCGGAGGACATGCGGAACTCTTCGAAGATCAGGGGCACGAGCTCAAACTGAGCGTCGTCCCCCCTGAAGAGTACGATGTCGTCCGCAAAGGCGACCGTTGCCGCGACCCAAGGTCCTCTCGAGGCGGCGTAGAAGAGGTCCAACTCCGATACTGAAGAGCGCGGCGCTGAGACGGCAGCCCTGTCTCACCCTGTTGAGAAGCGGGAAGGCCTTGATGTAGACATCCCCGACCCGGATGGAGGCGTCTGCTTCCCCGTAGAGGACAGCAATCCACCCTAGGAAGGTAGATGGTAGGCCCAGCTTCTCCAGCAGGGTGAACAGGTAGCTCCTGCTCAGGGTGTCGAAGGCCGACTTTAAGTCCAAAGAGATGACAGCCAGCGGCGTGTCATGTCTGGATGCCCCGGCGGGTTCGTCACACACTCGCGCGATGTTCCAGGAGGATGACCGTCCTTGAACGGCGTAGGTCTGACATTGGGGCACCAGGTCTGGAAGATGACGTCGCAGACGGGCCATGAGCACGCTACTGAGGACCCGGTAGTTGGTCGTTGGCAGGCTGAATGGCCGGAAAGCCTGTAGACCCGGACCACCGTGCACCTTCGGCAGCAGGATGACCTTGCTGCGCCTTGAGGATGGAGGTAAGGCCCCGCGAAGTCGCGAAGATTGCCAAAGAACTTCGGCGAAGAAATCTTCAAAGGCTTTAACAAACTCGCAGGGTAGTCCGTCCCATCCCGAGGCACGGCCATTTGGCAGGCGATGGATGGCTGCCGCTATCTGGTCGCGGGAGATGTCGGCGAGAAAGAGCTGGTCCCACTCGTCGAACTCCAGTGGAGTCACTTCAGCTAGGAAGTCGGCGATGGCTTCTTCCGAGCTTGGAGCCTGAGCGATGCGACTGCTTAAGCGCTCCAGAAGGAAACGCCTAAGCTGGCCCCCGGAGATGGCGTTGCCGTCATCGTCGGTGAAGGTGGAGGGAGAGCGGCGTCTGGCTCGGAGGGAACCCCCGAGGTCCAACAAGGAAAGATAGTCGGAGCGGGCAGTGTCGTCCTCCAGTCTCCGCCTCAGGAAGAGGCATGCTCTCTCGATGTATCCACCGCCGGACTCGGCGACGGCAAGCGCGAGTGACCGTATCTCCGCGACCAGATTTGCTTTGATCCTGGTCTATTTTCCCCATTACATCGGGGGTGAAAGATTTGCTATGTCTACCCAAATTTCATCGATGAACGTTTCCATTCGATCGACAAATAGGTCTGACCGTAGCAGCTTTCCGATGCAGGGAAGTCTTGTAGAAGCTGGATCTCCTTCTTGGATCAGAACGGCACGGTGGTCCGAGTAGACGTAGTCGATGGTTTGATATTGGGTGACGCGGTCGCAGAAGCCTGATGGAAGTAGGATTCTGTCCAGACGACGCGCGTCTACCCGACTTCCGATTGTAGCAACCCTGGTGTACTCCAGTGCAGCATCGAAGAAGGTGGCGATGTCGACGAGGTCGGCTTGGTCCAGGAGCTCCGCGAGGGCTTCTGCTGAACCTGATGCCATGTCCTTCGCCGACTCCTCGGAGATGTTCAAATCACCGAGGATCCACGCACCTTCTTCACGCGCCAAAGCTGCCATGATCTGGAGCTGGCGGCAGCGCTCTTCAGGAGCATGAGAGACGTGGGCGTTGACACACGTCATGGAGACCACCCGGACGGTGAGGTCGATGACAGCCATCTTGCCAGGCCATAGGATCTGCTGCCGGTGAACAACAACGCCGGCCGCGAAGACGCAGGCGAGGCCTGATCCCACGGTGGTCGTTGAAGGCACAACGACGGCGCTGTAGCCGTGGCAGAGGTCTCCTACGTCGTACAGGGACATGACGTTCTTCTCCTGCAGAAAGTAGATGTCGATCTCATGCTCCTTGAAAAAACAGCAGAGCTGAATTCTCCGGCGAAGAGCGGCGATGCCGCGCGTGTTCAGGGTCGCAACTCGGAAGTTCATTTTGGCCTGCGAGCAGAGGTTCTGGCGCGCGATAGCTTCTTATACAGGGTACTGCTTGTTGTCCCTGTCAGAGCCATAAGCGCGCTGGCCAAGTTGGCAATGGCCTTTCTCTGATCGATGTTAGATTGGTCTAAAAACCTGTCCATTTTCCCATTATGCGTGAGTGCCTGAAGGAGTTCTTCTCTCTCCAGGCCCAGCTTCTGGGCACGAGCGATGGCTTCAGACGCCTTTTTGTTCTTCAGGAGAACGTCCATCTGAATCTCCGCCATGTTGCGCCCTTCTTGGGAAGATTCGGGCTCTTTATTTTCGCTCTGATTTTCAGGTGTGGGAGAGGTCAGGTCGGCCGCCTCTTCTGTTCTTACTGCGTCGCTGGGAGGAGAATCTGCGACGACAGCGGCAGCCGGTGGTGGAGCTGCAATAGGAGGAGGAGGGGCGTTCGAATTTGAGAGTGGCTTGCTAGGGATAGCCGTGGGCACAAGGGGAGCATCCACGGGGAGCAACAGGTGTCTCTCCTGCAGGCCGGTCTTTCGCGGGCAGTTTGCGCGTTTGTGACCTTGCCTATTACACAGGGAGCACTTGATCCCATATGTCACGTAGACATGGGTGGCCATCCCCTTGGACTTGACGTCCAGCCGGGCAGGGATCTGGGATAGCTTGACTCCATCTTTCAGAGTGATGAAAGCTTCCTGACGGGAATCAGCCCAGCTGGAGTCGCCCATCTCCATCATCTGGACAATGGATGTCACCTGTCCATAGGGTCGAAGTGCTGCGACAAGGTCTGCGTCCTCTACGAAAAGGAAAATATTGCCGAGCACAATGCGTTTGGCTCTTTTCCGCAGGGGGAAGGCCCTCAAGGTGGCGTCCTCGATGTCGAGGCCTTCTTCTATCAGCTTGTTGGCCAGTTGCACGCTGGAGAGGCCGACCAGGATATGCCCCTCCATTTTTGTAAGCTGATAGACGGAGCCCTTGCCCAGCTTCGCCTCCAGCGCCAGAAAGTACTGGGCCTGGCTGAAGTCTGGGCAGAATTCAAGATAGACACATTGTTCTACCTTGGCCACCGCCGACCTGGCTCTGAACGCTGCTTGTTTTTGCCGAGTCGTCGTATATTCTTGTGCTTTTGGCTTAGGTATTGGGCGTTCGGTGAGGGCTTGCTTCGCCGCAGCTGCCTGGACGCAGCCTCTCTTGGCTTTCCGGCCTGCCGTCTCGGAGTCCACCGGCCTCTTTCTTCTGGGCCCCACCTTGGTGAAGCCGTCGTTGCCCTCCTCCATGGGAATTTGGTTATTCCGATCGAGGAGATCGGCCCAACTCGTCGATGGAATTCCTGTGCCAGGCTGTGGTTTATTTGTCCCCTCCGTCGCCGGAGAAGTGCTGATTGCATCAGCTGTTGAAGATGACACTTGGCTTTCAGCTAAGGCCATTGGTAATTCGGGGGGCGGGAAATCCCCCATAAATTTTTTTAAAAATTCTATTATCTTCGGAGCCGGTTAGAATTTTCAAGCCTCTAGAGAGAGAGAGATTGAGATTGAAACTATTTTATTACAATTTCCATATAAGGTTATATAAGGTTAAAGAAAGGTTGAAATTGATTTATTAATCGTTCATATAATATTATATAGCAGCATATGGAGGTTATGGCGGTGTCTGGGGAGGTTAGAAGGATGAGCTGAAGGTTGCTACGTGCCACAATTCCCGAGGGGATGTAGGACAAAAAATGCCTGAAACCCAGGTGTGGGCCAGAGGAAGTTAGTTGAGAGTTCTTGCAGGAGGACGAGGTCGGCCTGTGATGAATTCCCAGATTTGCAATTTCAAGAATGGCAATTGGTGATTTCCTAGCGTTCACTTGCAGGACACGCTATGGCCTATACATTTTTTCTTGTTCGGGCTATTCTCTCCTTTACAAAGAGACAGGAAGGTGAGGTGGCAAAGTGGTTTATGGGAGCTCCAGATTTTTTGCTGCAGCGACAGCAACGACTTTGGCTTGGCTCGACCGAGCATTGGAAGCCCTCATACTCTGCAGAGCCGCAGCGATAGCAGATTGGATGGGCAGCTGGACAGGCAGAAGCGCGGTGGTCGAAGCCACAGCATCGGAAACATTGCTTTAAAGTATGACTGCGCTCATACCTGTGCATTAGACCCGCCACAGGGATACGTCCATGTTGACCGAGGATTTCGGCGACTTGATTGTCCACTTCGATGAACACTGTACTAGTGCTGTGTGCCGCATTATTCGATCGGTGGACTACCCTGATGTCACGTATTCCCTGGAGTGACTGCACGGAGTGGTTGGAGCGGAAGCTCTCGCATATCTCCTCGTCCGGCACATCCCCGTCCACTCTGAAGAGGCAGCATCTTGGTAAGATAACCGGGCGCTCGTGGCAGCTTAGGCCCGTTGGCAGGTAGGTCAGCCCTGTGGCCAGCGACTTTGCCATTTGGGTTGTTTTGGTGTCGAAAACCACCTTGCCAGTAGTGTTGATTGAAGCCACCACGTCTTTTGATGACGCTAGGGAAGGATGAATCTTTTGAATTTCCCTTGGGTTGGCTTGGGGTTAGCCGACCTGACAACGACATGCAACTCGAAGGAAGGAGCCAGATTCACAAATGTGGCTTTCGGTTTGGGTTTCGGAGGTACAGGCCTTACCGGCTTGTCTTTCTCTGCCACTACGCGAATGAGGTGGAGGGAATCGGGACGTTGGCTGTGGGATTGGGTCTGCCTAGACTGGCTCCCTTGAAGGCGTCCTCAAGAAGAAGTTCTGTCTCTTGACCAGAGTCAGCATCAGACCTCTGGTGGCCATCTGTATTTTTTCGGGGGAGTCCAGGCTGGTGTCGGCTATGATCGTCTTGAAGGTTCGGCACCCAAAGTTAAACGAGTTCGCTGTGCTGTTGAACTTAAATTGCTGATGGGAAGACGGGAGTAAGTCTTCGTCCTCAGGACGCGGCCGCTTGTTGTTGGCCTGCTGACTTCCACCGCCATCATACTAGCTCGGCTCCATAAGTAAAAACTATTCAAAATCACATACATTTCAAAAATTAAAGGAAGAAAAAAAGGTAAACCAGAAAAATATCACTCTTACGACCCTGTGATCCAACTTATTTGGCATCTGCGTTCGACTTTATTCGAATATAATTTTTACATTAACACAAAGCAATAACGCGCCATCTATACATATAAAATGAAAGGACTTAAAAGCGCGAATGTTTCTTTTATACATAAAACGAAATTCTACTGTCCTTACTGCGATGAAAAAATATATTGGGAGGGCTTGGCTCATCAGTGGTGAACCCTCCCAGCGGTTTCGCCAATTTAATCCACCAGACCGCTTCTCAGAGCTCTAATACTGTATTGGATCATTCTGCTTTTATATGCTACACTGAAGGATGGAATCTTAGAAATGGTTTTCAAGTAAACTATGGACATAAGCTTATAGGACAGTAGAATTACATTCAAATATTTGCTTCGAGCAATGCTCTTCAGCAAACTATAAAGACAAGGCCAGTTAGGCATAAATTAACACAAAGCAATAACGCGCCATCTATATATATATATAATAAAAGGATTTAAAAGCGCGAATGTTTATTTTATGCATAAAACGAACTTCTACTGTCCTTACTGCGATGAAAAAATATATTGGGAGGGCTTGGCTCATCAGTGGTGAACCCTCCCAGCGGTTGCGCCAATTTAATCCACCTGACCGCTTCTCAGAGCTCTAATACTGTATTGGATCATTCTGCTTTTATATGCTACACTGAAGGATGGAATCTTAGAAATGGTTTTCAAGTAAACTATGGACTTAAGCTTATAGGACAGTAGAATTACATTCAAATATTTGCTTCGAGCAATGCTCTTCAGCACACTATAAAGACAAGGCCAGTTAGGAATAAATTAACACAAAGCAATAACGCGCCATCTATACATATAAAATAAAAGGACTTAAAAGCGCGAATGTTTCTTTTATACATAAAACGAACTTCTACTGTCCTTACTGCGATGAAAAAATATATTGGGAGGGCTTGGCTCATCAGTGGTGAACCCTCCCAGCGGTTGCGCCAATTTAATCCAACAGACCGCTTCTCAGAGCTCTAATACTGTATTGGATCATTCTGCTTTTATATTCTACACTGAAGGATGGAATCTTAGAAATGGGTTTCAAGTAAACTATGGACATAAGTTTATAGGACAGTAGAATTACATTCAAATATTTGCTTCGAGCAATGCTCTTCAGCAAACTATAAAGACAAGGCCAGTTAGGCATAAATTAACACAAAGCAATAACGCGCCATCTATATATATATAATAAAAGGATTTAAAAGGAGGGTTCACCACTGATGAGCCAAGCCCTCCCAATATATTTTTTCATCGCAGTAAGGACAGTAGAAGTTCGTTTTATGTATAAAAGAAACATTCGCGCTTTTAAGTCCTTTTATTTTATAATATTTACATATTTACCCAATTTTCTCTTTAAATGAACATACAATAAGATATAATAGATCTCCTACACCATTTACAAAATAGAAAAAATATATATATTTTTAAATGTCCAATTATTAACTTTTGAAAGTTTTATTTAAATTATAAAAATGAATGTATTAGTTACAATAAAGGCGCAAAATATAAATAACACGCAAATAAATATATGTTTTAAAATCAATAATTTATATTGATAACAGATAAATAAATATTTATATTGTTAATGCCAAGTTGCAGCTCTGCAGAATAATTGACCTTGGTTTCCTCTTTCTAGATATTGTACATATTTCTAAGAGCGGGTTTCTATAATAAAGGTAAATCTAAAAAAGTAAATAATGAAATAGTTGTCTTTAAAAGTTGTTTATTTATTGTCGTACTCGTAGTTGAATTCCTCGTAGTCTTCGCGTCTGAAATAAATCTCTTGCCTAAAATGTTCTGTCCACACGCACCTATCTTTAAAATGGTGTGAAATAGTATTAAATATACATAATAAATACTCTCTGACGTAAAATATAATTAATGTTGTGTTGTGTGTGTGGGAAGAGTTATAATATCTATATATATAAAATTGAATGTCTGTCTATCTGTTTGTCTGTCTGTTTGTTTGTACTCTATAGATTCAAAAACCATACATCCAATCGCCGTGAAATTTTGGGATATTATTAGGTATATCACCGGGAAGGTTTTAGAAAAATAATTTCATGAATATCTTGAATATCCTTAGAGTTATTTGCAGATTTGTAGATTTAACTCGCAAGCAGCGCCCCCATTGTGACGATGATAACAAGTTTTCTTATCACTAAGTTTGTTATCTTAAATATTATTTATCAAAAGTAAGATTATCTCAGGATGACACGGCAATGTGACACGGGAAAAAATGTTCACTAGATAAAACTATGATTTTCTATATGATATAAAAAGCCAACAATGAAGAGTGAATGTAATATAAAAAGCCAACAATGAAGAATGAATGTAAGATAAAAAGCCAACAATGAAGAGTGAATGTAAGATAAAAAGCCAACAATGAAGAATAAATGTAAGATAAAAAGCCAACAATAAAGAGTGAATGTAAGATAAAAAGCCAACAATGAATAGTAAATGTAATATAAAAAGCCAACAATGAAGAATGAATGTAAGATAAAAAGCCAACAATGAAGAGTAAATATAATATAAAAAGCCAACAATGAAGAATGAATGTAAGATAAAAAGCCAACAATGAAGAGTAAATATAATATAAAAAGCCAACAATGAAGAGTGAATGTAAGATAAAAAGCCAACAATGAAGAGTGAATGTAATATAAAAAGCCAACAATGAAGAATGAATGTAAGATAAAAAGCCAACAATGAAGAGTAAATATCTATCTATCTATATATATAAAATTGAAATAATATTATCATGCATATAGAAAAAAATGATTATATGCCTCTTCTTTATGCCGGACCAAACTACTCATTTCATCGACATTTTTGAAAGTAAAACAGTGTAAACGGTATTAAATATGTATAATGGAACAATGGCTTAAAATATAATAGAAAGTGAGCTGAATGAAGACAAAAAAAAAATGTTAAGAATTCCCTATGAATTGAAATGAAGTGATTTTGGATATAAAATATAAAAAAAAAACTCGATTGATACACATTTAAAATGGTTAAAATGGCATTTATTAAGCCAAACAGTGTGAAAAAGTAGATACAGTAGAGCTTCCATTGAGAGGATGCCTAAAATCGTAGCTTAAACCGTCTCTCCGAGAGGCAGTCTCTTATTAAAGGTCTATTAGAGATTCTTTAATATCAATTAGAACCTCCAATGAGAGACCACCTACAGGAGAAACAAGTTGAGTAATGTTTTTAGGTGGTCTTTCTTAAGAGACTCTATTTACATATATTAAAATCAACATTTTCTTACTGTTACGTTTAATTACTGCTAATCTATATATATAAAATTGAATGTCTGTCTGTCTGTACTCTATAGATTCAAAAACCATACATCCAATCGCCGTGAAATTTTGGAATATTATTAGGTATATCACCGGGGAGGTTTTTGAAAAATAATTTCATGAATATCTTGAATATCCTTAGAGTTATTTGCAGATTTGTAGATTTAACTCGCAAGCAGCGCCCCCATTGTGACGATGATAACAAGTTTTCTTATCACTAAGTTTGTTATCTTAAATATTATTTATCAAAAGTAAGATTATCTCAGGATGACACGGCAATTTATTTGCGACAAGAATAATGATACAATTCCAAGGCGAAGATACTATTCCTTTAACTTCCAATTACCGAGGGAACCAATTAATATTGATTTTATTCAACTTATCGAGTATTTCTCAAGGGACCGGGAAAAAATGTTCACTAGATAAAACTATGATTTTCTAATGTAGAAAATTAGGAAAGACAAAATTCAGGATGACAAGGCACACAGGGACCGGGAAAAAATGTTCACTTTATCGAGAGATTCAAATTTACGAGTTTCAAATTATCAAATATATCTTTTTTATTTTTTAATAAGATTTTAGATAATTGTTTTAACAAATGTTCGCTAGACAAACCTTTACTCGGGTAAAACCCCGGGCGAAGCCGAGTACATTTTATAAGTTTAAAGAGAATTGTTTTAACAAATGTTCGTTAGACAAACATTCACTCGGGTAAAACCCGGGCGAAGCCGGGCGGGTCGGCTAGTATATATATAAAATTGAATGTCTGTCTGTTTGTCTGTTTGTTTGTACTCTATAGATTCAAAAACCATACATCCAATCGCCGTGAAATTTTGGGATATTATTAGGTATATCCCCGGGAAGGTTTTTGAAAAATAATTTCATGAATATCTTGAATATCCTTAGAGTTACTTGCAGATTTGTAGTTTAACTCGCAAGCAGCGCCCCCATTGTGACGATGATAACAAGTTTTCTTATCACTAAGTTTGTTATCTTAAATATTATTTATCAAAAGTAAGATTATCTCTGGATGACACGGCAATGTGACACGGGAAAAAATGTTCACTAGATAAAACTATGATTTTCTATCTATATATATAAAAATGAATGTATGTCTGTTTGTCCTTTATGCCTGACCAAACCACTCATTGGATCGCCATGAAACTTTGGGAAGTTATTTAGTATAGTACTGGGAAGGTCTCTAGCAAATAAAATTTTTGAAATAACTTTTCGCCTAGATATAATCAAGATAAATATTCTAATTTATCTGTTATAATTCAACAATCTGCTCTAAATATTATCATGATGATACGATGATTTTGTAATGTAGAAAATTAGGAAAGACAAAATTCAGGATGACATGGCAATTTATTTGAGACAAGAATAATGATACAATTCAAAGGCAAGATACTATTCCTTTAACTTCCAATTACCGAGGGAACCAATTAATATTGATTTTATTCAACTTATCGAGAATTTTTCAAGGGACCGGGAAAAAATGTTCACTTTATGGAGATATTCGTTAAACAAACCTTTACTCGGGTAAAACCCGGGCGAAGCCGGGAATATCCATTTCGTAGCTTAACCCGTCTCTCCAAGAGGCAGTCTCTTATTAAAGGTCTATTAGAGATTCTTTAATAGCAATTAGAATCTTCAATGAGAGACCACCAACAGGAGAAACAAGTTGATTCATGTTTTTAGGTGGTCTTTCTTAAGAGACTCTATTTACATATATTAAAATATGAAAAAATTAAAATATTTTATCAAGATAAATATTCTAATTTATCTATATATATAAAAATGAATGTATGTGTGTCTGTTTGTTTGTTTGTTTGTCCTTTATGCCTGACCAAACCACTCATTGGATCGCCATGAAACTTTGGGAAGTTATTTAGTATAGTACTGGGAAGGTTTCTAGCAAATAAAATTTTTGAAATAACCTTTCGCCTAGAAATAATCAAGATAAATATTCTAATTTATCTGTTATAATTCAACAATCTGCTCTAAATATTATCATGATGATACGATGATTTTGTAATGTAGAAAATTAGGAAAGACAAAATTCAGGATGACACGGCAATTTATTTGAGAAAAGAATAATGATACAATTCCAAGGCAAGATACTATTCCTTTAACTTCCAATTACCGAGGGAACCAATTAATATTGATTTTATTCAACTTATCGAGTATTTTTCAAGGGACCGGGAAAAAATGTTAACTTTATCGAGAGATTCGTTAGACAAACCTTTACTCAGGTAAAACCCGGGCGAAGCCGGGCGGGTCCGCTAGTATGATATAAAAAGCCAACAATGGAGAGTGAATGTAATATAAAAAGCCAACAATGAAGAATTAATGTAAGATAAAAAGCCAACAATGAAGAGTGAATGTAATATAAAAAGCCAACAATGAAGAATTATTGTAAGATAAAAAGCCAACAATGAAGAGTGAATGTAAGATAAAAAGCCAACAATGAATAGTAAATGTAATATAAAGAGCCAACAATGAAGAATGAATGTAAGATAAAAAGCCAACAATGAAGAGTAAATATAATATAAAAAGCCAACAATGAAGAGTGAATGTAAGATAAAAAGCCAACAATGAAGAGTAAATGTAATATAAAAAGCCAACAATGAAGAATTATTGTAAGATAAAAAGCCAACAATGAAGAGTGAATGTAAGATAAAAAGCCAACAATGAATAGTGAATGTAATATAAAGAGCCAACAATGAAGAATGAATGTAAGATAAAAAGCCAACAATGAAGAGTAAATATAATATAAAAAGCCAACAATGAAGAATGAATGTAAGATAAAAAGCCAACAATGAAGAGTAAATATAATATAAAAACCAACAATGAAGAGTGAATGTAAGATAAAAAGCCAACAATGAAGAGTAAATGTAATATAAAAAGCCAACAGAGTGAATGTAAGATAAAAAGCCAACAATGAAGAGTGAATGTAATATAAAAAGCCAACAATGAAGAGTGAATGCAATATAAAAAGCCAACAATGAAGAATGAATGTAAGATAAAAAGCCAACAATGAAGAGTGAATGTAAGATAAAAAGCCAACAAAGAAGAGTAAATGTAATATAAAAAGCCAACAATGAAGAGTAAATGTAATATAAAAAGCCAACAATGAAGAATGAATGTAAGATAAAAAGCCAACAAAGAAGAGTAAATATAATATAAAAAGCCAACAATGAAGAGTGAATGTAAGATAAAAAGCCAGCAATGAAGAGTAAATGTAATATAAAAGCCAACAGAGTGAATGTAAGATAAAAAGCCAACAATGAAGAGTGAATGTAATATAAAAAGCCAACAATGAAGAATGAATGTAAGATAAAAAGCCAACAATGAAGAGTAAATATATATATATATATATATATATATATATATATATAAAAGTCAATTTCTGTCTGTCTGTCTGTTTCGCGATAAAATGAAAAACTACTGAACCAATTGGTACCAAATTTTGCATGTCGCTTTTTATAAACCTGAAGAAAATTTTCGGCTGCATTTTGATTAGTATTTTTGGCTATTTCTTTTTTTCATCTGAAGAACTTTTTTTTTACGCGGACTAATCCGGAATGGAATGAATACCTAAATATGGCCATTTTTTAAAGCATCGGTGGTTCAGTGGTAGAATGCTCGCCTGCCACGCGGGCGGCCCGGGTTCGATTCCCGGCCGATGCATTTTTTTTTTACAATTTCTAAAACTCATTTATATTATCTTATATATATATAATTGAATGTCTGTCTGTCTGTACTCTATAGATTCAAAAACCATACATCCAATCGCCGTGAAATTTTGGGATATTATTAGGTATATCACCGGGAAGGTTTTTGAAAAATAATTTCATGAATATCTTGAATATCCTTAGAGGTACTTGCAGATTTGTAGATTTAACTCGCAAGCAGCGCCCCCATTGTGACGATGATAACAAGTTTTCTTATCACCAAGTTTGTTATCTTAAAAATTATTTATCAAAAGTAAGATTATCTCAGGATGACACGGCAATTTATTTGCGACAAGAATAATGATACAATTCCAAGGCGAATATACTATTCCTTTAACTTCCAATTACCGAGGGAACCAATTAATATTGATTTTATTCAACTTATCGAGTATTTCTCAAGGGACCGGGAAAAAATGTTCACTAGATAAAACTATGATTTTCTAATGTAGAAAATTAGGAAAGACAAAATTCAGGATGACAAGGCACACAGGGACCGGGAAAAATGTTCACTTTATCGAGAGATTCAAATTTACGAGTTTCAAATTATCAAAATATATCTTTTTTATTTTTTAATAAGTTTTTAGAGAATTGTTTTAACAAATGTTCGCTAGACAAACCTTTACTCGGGTAAAACCCCGGGCGAAGCCGAGTACGTTTTATAAGTTTAAAGATAATTGTTTTAACAAATGATCGTTAGACAAACATTCACTCGGGTGAAACCCGGGCGAAGCCGGGCACATCCGCTAGTTCTAATATAATTTAAATCATAATTCTAATAAATAATAAATAAAAATGTATATTTTAAAAAAGCATTTATTTAAATGCACTGGAAAAAATAAAATATTGTATCTTCTGTACATATACGAAATCAAACTAAAATATTTAAATATACGAGGGTTGTCCGTTAAATAAGTTCCTCGGGGCACCACTGTCATGAGGATCGCTTTTAGGCTCGAGCCGACTGCACGGGCTCGTAGCTTGTTCTCCCCACTCCAATTTCCCACCAAGGACACGTCGCTGGTAAGCTTAGTTTTGGCTGAGCAGCCGTTTGTGATGGAGCTTCCCCACATGTCTCCCGCCAGCTGTGAATTACGGTCAGTAATTCGCTTTTTGGCCGCAAAGAAGAATTCGGCAAAGGACATTCATACTGAACTCTGTCAAGTGTATGGAGAAGGGTGTATGAGTTCCGGGATGGTGCGCAGTAACCCGTCGATCTTCAAGCATTGCCGCTTCGACTTTGGCAATGGTTTCGTTTGAAACCGATGGCCGTCCAGCACGCGGTTCATCGTGGACGTCTGTTCGGCCGTTTTCAAATTCTCTGACCCATCTGCGCACCATCCCGGAACTCATACACCCTTCTCCATACACTTGACAGATTTCAGTATGAATGTCCTTTGCCGAATTCTTCTTTGCGGCCAAAAAGCGAATTACTGACCGTAATTCACAGCTGGCGGGAAACATGTGGGGAAGCTCCATCACAAACGGCTGCTCAGCCAAAACTATGCTTACCAGCGACGTGTCCTTGGTGGGAAATTGGAGTGGGGAGAACAAGCTACGAGCCCGTGCAGTCGGCTCGAGCCTAAAAGCGATCCTCATGACAGTGGTGCCCCGTGGAACTTATTTAACGGACAACCCTCGTATATGCAAATAAATATTAAAAACAGTATTATAATCTACTTTTAAAAACATTCACACACAATGATATTAGAATGTATATGTAATTAATTCAGATTCCTAAGGCCTTCGAAATATCTCTCTAACAATTTCTGTATTCAGACTTAAGTCCTTTTAGTTTGATTTACAAGGACTGTGGAAGTCCAAGATATTGATAGTGTCAAGCAGATTTATTTCTAGGGATAATTATCATTTATGCCAGGTTGAGGTTTATAATTAATAGGAGAGTGGCCGTTTGTTATCTTAGAAATATGCAACAACAACCTTTATTATCTATAGGGCCAGCGCCCCACATTGGATACTCCTGAATGTATATAATAAATATCACATTTATGTATACAGTACAGAATCGTGTGGTGCTTAGCAGTGTTTTCTTTCTTTTAACTGATTTGAAGAAGGTAAATAGAAGTATGATGATTAGTTAATTTATCAATCACAGAATATATTGACGATGGATTCTAGAGTAAAAAATCTTCTCTTTCTTCCTGTATTGTTCTACATGTGGTCATATAGTGTTCATTTGTGATCTTTATACAAATCGCATTCCAAGTCGTCTCATTCTAAACTTTTGACATGATTTCCAATATTCTCAAATAAACAATGGTTCGTTTGACAAAAAGTGGTATATCAAAAATTCGATATTACATTGGTAAAATGTACTTTTAACGAGTATAGGACTTTGAATTAATTATCCTAGTTTGGTTCATTTGGATGAGGAAAGCGAAGACTAGCTGATTCCACACTCGTCCTTTCAGTGATACTCAACTCTTATGTATGCACGCTGTGGCCACTGGACATGCGTCAAACCTCGAGGATGTTGTTTTTGGGTTCTGTGCTGCCTGGAGTATAGGAGCTCCATCTATGCCTTCTTCCTGGGGTGAATCGATATAAGACCAGTGGTCTTAATAAAGCTGTTTGAATATGTATGTAATTATCCTAGTTTTATGCACATTATCCCAGTACAATATTACATTTGTACTATTTTTTCATATATATAAGTGCATCTTAACAAAATATTTAAAGAGAGGACTTATTTGCTCTAAATAATATCTATATATATACCTAGTATGTTTATTTGTGTGTAAACCATCCATGGATTAAATTCATTTAAGATTATCAGCATTAGCCAAAAGTAGTTCAAATATCCTTTCATACTATATTTTTATATATAAATTAACTATATACATAGTTATATTATAAATCTTTTAAACTTAAACAATTATTATTTTAAAATAAGTTCTTATCCACACAACTCAAGTTTTTATACATCTTATTTATAAACTGGGTCAGCGTTCTATTAGAATGAATAATCTAATCCAAAGCAGTGTCTCAAATATTTGCTTGCTTGTAATTTAGTTATAAAGTAGATATGAAAGATAAAATGTCATACTTTATTAAGGGCATCTCCTTATCGGGAAATTGAAAGTTTTTGCCCCCTTTTTTTTCTAATTTATAGACCTTATCACAGTACAATATCATATTTTTACTATTTTTCACAGTCATACTTTATGCAAAAACATTTTTCACATAAATTTCATATAAGGAAAAGAGTGTATAAGGTGGATGAGTTATCACATATATATTCCTATTATAACTAAAGTTTCAAACAATATTTTATTAATCAAGTGCGTACCTATTAAATTTTGTGGGATTCCCAAAATATATAGGAAAAAAAGTTATATAAAAATAGCCGAGTGATTCAGCTTCAGCCGGGTAATACTCGAATTTCCCTAATGAATAGTGCCCCGAGGAAAATTAGGGAAGACCAACTTCGGGATGAAACAACAATTTATTTCAGGCAAGAACAAACTATGAATGGTAAACAAAAGATAAGCCATGAGGGAAATTTCCAGAGAGTAGCAAAATATAAATATAAAAATGATCACTCTGTTAATAAAAATAATAAATACTTTGTTACAATAGTATTCTTAACAAATGTTAGATTAAAAATAAAATCATTTAAAAGCACGAGTGTTTCTTTAATATAATAATAAATGAAACGCTCGTGCTATCAAATGATTTCATTTACTATATATGATGGCGAGTTATTTGTCTTCCTAGGTCCTTCTGGTAAACGCGGGGCGTTGCCCAGGTCATTCTGCTAGTATATATATAAACACATTTAATTTATTTTCACACCGAGATGCATTTAATATTTCTTCGATATATTTTACAGATATTTTTTTAACCCAATCATAAAAAAAGCATATTCAAAGGTAATATAGATATTACATGTATGACCCTTTTACTAAGGATATATTTACTGAAATGAAGGACTTTTGAAAGAAAAATAATTATTGAATAAAGAAATTTGTTTATTTAAATTAATGGTCATATATAAACAAAATTTATATAGAAAAAATAAATGTACATACCTCTAATCGCATTAACAAAATATTTTCAGTTCTTCAATTTCAATAAATCGGTGTTTGTGATGTTATTAAATATTTTGATTTGACTTATCAGAGGGATGGTTTTCAATTTTGTCCTCATGAGAATCTCATGAGTATTATCAATGGCACACTTTCTCTGTAATCCTCTGTTGTAATGTTTATCTAGAAGTGAACCATATTTAGGATATTTGGTCAGGTAGCTTTCCTTAGCCAACTCTTCATTAATTTTCTCTAAATAAAGGTAAGACGCCAAAACATTCTCATCTGTCTCTGCGCAGAATTGGCCATAAGTGACATAGCTTCCATCTATCAAGTCACTGTACAATACCTCAACTTCCGTATGACAATTATCCCAGAATTTTGAATACTTCATACTTTTCGCAATGGATTCAGGCTTCTCTAAATTAGGATTGTATAAAAGTGCTCTTTTAATCAAAATTCTAATTATTTCTGGTTTGGCGTTTTCTACAGCTCTATCCAGTAGTTTGATTCCTTCATCGTTTGTTATATCAATTTTAGCTCCAGCATTTACTAATGCTTTAATATAATCAACACCACTAGGTGAAGAATATCCCACACAACAAAACAATGTTGTTTCTCCATTGTCATTTTTATCATTGACGTTTGCTCCAGCTTCAATCAGGAGATGTAAGCTCTCTTTACTTGCGTAAAATACTGGCGTACGTCCATAGTTATTTCTAGCATTAACATCTGCTCCTTTGTTAATTAGTAACTTAATCATGTGTATATTATTTACAAAACAAACCAAAGCAGACACAAGAGGAGTATTTCCGTTATTATTTCTAATATTTATATCAGATCCGAGATGTAACAGAAGTTTGACCAGGGCAATATGCCGATTGGAGTCAGCCGCATGTAGTGGACTATAACCACTCCAATCCTGGCTATTGACCTCAGCTCCGTATTTAATTAAAATATAAGATATAATTGTGTGACCATTTTGAACGGCAATGTCTAGAAGATTGTTTAGTTTTTCAATGCTTATCTTCTTATCAGAATCCAAAAAAGTAATTACCTTGCTGATATTTCCAACTGTGACTGCATACCTGAGATATTTAAGTTTCTTCCGTTCCTTGTAGGCCTTGACAGGGTTCCTTGCAGGTGTTATCTTCCCTCCAAGAACTTTCTTTAATTCTTTCCACTTTCTTATTTTATTTAATAAAAATAGACTCATTATTTTTACTCTGAATGCAATATTTTTCTTTATTTTTATTTGGTTGACCCAGGTTCCTTAAACCTACAAACATTTACATATAAAAAAAAAGAGATGAAACTATTTTTTTTTGTAAAATGATTTTTTTTTTTATTAATCTGTGACTATATATTTTGAAAATATTAAAATAAAGCGCTCTATTTAAAAAAAAAGCATTTAAATACATTTATTTAAATTTTAAAATTAGTATTGATTGAAAATTAATAAATATATTTTTACGAGTTCTAAAATGCATTGCATTTGCATATAATCCCTATAAATAGTCTCTAAATATATGGAAGATTTCCTGGGAGGTTATTGAGCTTTAAAATATAGTTTACCACTCCTTTTAAAGATGACGCTCAAACTGAGCACAATCTATTAAGCGTCTCCACAACTAGAGGTCTCGTGTAGGTGACAGAACCACAACACCAGCTTCAGCAAACTGTGACGCATCTACTTGGAGACCATTGTTTTGGGGATGGCCTTCGTAATCCAGTGAGGACTTTGAATCTATAAGATCTAAAAGAGGTTAAATCACATTTTCAGAAATTGCCAGAGAGATCCTTAGCTGGTAAGATAGCGAAGCGAATTCTATGGCCTAAAATACTACCGGGAGGATATTGATCTTTAAAAGTCCGCCAAGCATTCATGTTCCACCACTGAGGTATATATTTTTAGCATTCACAATATTCAATTTTTATCACATGAATCCTAAATTTAAAAATATTTTATAGCTGAATCATTTCTACATTTTCAAAACATCTCAATCGGAAGTTATTTATGTGGTCTGGATTTATATTTACAAGTATTACAAAAATTAAAAGGAAGTATATAAATTAGTCCATTACCAACCAGATAAATCTGTCCCGCGACCTGCCGGAATACACTTATAAGAGAAAATCAAAAAGGTTGAAATTCATGAAGAATTGACTGTAGCATTTTACATTTTTTGTATAGATTCGGTTTTCTTATGCTACAGTAAATAAAGTAGCTTTTGGTATGACACTTTCAGTTTTTATTTGAATTCTCAATGTGTTTTTCCTACCGCTTATATGGACTGATGTATCACATTGTGGCCTTAATATGTATCTTTTATATCTCTGATGATTGAGGAGATAACATTAAATTCGTGATCAGCACCTCATATTAAGTGAGAAACTCATAAAATATCAAAAACATATTTTTCAGTGTAGACCAGTGTAATTTATGCATTGATTTTATTATTTCTCCTATTATTCGTACAAAGTACCTTCAAATAATAATAAAATGTGGCCCCTAAAACCTTTTAAATTCTGTCCACATGCAAAAATCCATAATATGCAACTCTTTGCATATATAAATTTTCTGAATATTACCTACACTTTTAAAAAAACTCGACGCACCAAGAAGAAGCTATCTGATTTATTTGAAAATAAGTATACAAAGAGGTTTTGACCATACATGCAAATGATTGGAATTTGGTGGCGGATGTACGCACAACAAGATCTCCAGCGCTTCTGAACTACACATCTAGCACGAGTGTTCTAGATTCAATATTCAGCGCGGTCAAGCTGATTTACCGTTTGATTTTTTAAAGTAAGCCTATATATACTCTTTCAGTTCCTCGACAAAATATTCGTGCTCATTACAAACATATATCAGAGTTTGAAAGAGGTCGTGCCATTGGATTGAAGGAGCGAGGTTGGTCGAATCGACTAATCAGAGAATTACAATATACTTATATACAATATGTATATGTCGTATCCGTCGCGGTTGAAGGGAAGGGCGCAGCCGTTGTGTATGTATGTTTCGAAAAAATAACTTGTTCCACACTCGTGAGCGCGCGCACGCGGTGGCTTGCCGTAGCATTCGCCCGCGCACGCTGGCTCCCACGTTTATTTTGTACAGATATATAGATGGATTAATTTGTATTCACATTTTAAAATATTAATTATGGTGAAAATAAATTATATCTATCAGGCATTATACAAATTATGACATATATTCTTATATCTTATATCGTGGATGGCTTTTCTTGATTTATCAAGAAATTGGGTTGGCCAAATATCACAGAGCAAGCTAAATAAACGTTTAGTTTATTTTTCTCCACTAGATGGCGCTCTGTCATCTTACAAGCACATGTGCTCGTGGTCAGGAGATGCCTTCTTTATTCTTATATCTATAAAAATGAAATCCAAAATCGATGTTTGTTATCGCGTTGCGCAAAATCTACAGAATCAATCATTATGAAATTTCGCATGTAGGTAGCTGAAGATTTCGTTTAACATATAGGCTATTCAAAAAACTAAAAAGGTTAATGTCCTTTTTAAATGTAAAATCAAAAAGTGTTAGTTCAAGCCTTTTACCGCTTGGCGGCAGCACTGTTTGTGACCATAAATGAATTTGATTGGTTAATAATTTTACACGTTGTTTGTTCACACAATGAATGTTTTTAAAAGGTAAGATTATTCAATCGCCGTTAAACTTTAGGAGTTATTTACTACTAGCGGACGTACCCGGCTTCGCCCGGGTTTTACCCGAGTAAAGGTTTGTCTAACGAATCTCTCGATAAAGTGAACATTTTTTTCCGGCCCCTTGAAAAATACTCGATAAGTTGAATAAAATCAATTTTAATTGGTTCCCTCGGTAATTGGAAGTTAAAGGAATAGTATCTTGCCTTGGAATTGTATCATTATTCTTGTCTCAAATAAATTGCCGTGTCATCCTGAATTTTGTCTTTCCTAATTTTCTACAATACAAAATCATCGTATCATCATGATCATATTTAGAGCAGATTGTTGAATTATAACAGATAAATTAGAATATTTATCTTGATTATTTTTAGGCGAAAAGTTATTTCAAAAATTTTATTTGCTAGAAACCTTCCCAGTACTATACTAAATAACTTCACAAAGTTTCATGGCGCTCCAATGAGTGGTTTGGTCAGGCATAAAGGACACACACACACACACATACATTCATTTTTATTTATATAGATACTACTGGGAAGGTTTCTGGTTTGAATTTGTTTTGAAATAAATATTCATTGCAATTTTATTTGCAAATTTTCTACTTTCACTCGCAAGCAGCGCCTCTCGCGGTATCTGGTGAAATTACATTTATAAATTTTAAAAATACCGAAATGTGTTCCAAGTATACTAAATTTAATTTGAGAATTTAGTAATATATTATTCCAATGACACATAAAAAAAAACTTAAAAATTTCAATTTTAATATATATTTGAAGAAAATATTGTAACGTTTTTGTGTTAAATGTTAGAATGTTGTAATGTTAAAATATATTTTTAAATTGTTAATTTAATTTGTTGTTGTTTTATAATAAATAAGATGCAAATTGCATTGTTATTGTTGTGGAAATATATTCATTTACGGGGTTGGTTGTTGTTGTTTATTATCGTTTGTTTATTAAAAAAAATACATTGTATGTGATGATGATAACAAAAATGAATTTTTAAATGAATATACATAATTCATTGAGAAAAAAATTATAAAATTCACAAACATGACAATATCTTATATTTAAAAAAAATATTTAAAAAAAAAATGTGTTTCAAAAATACATTTAAACGCATATAACAATATTTATATTTATATACATTTATAAATCTATATATAGGTGGATTGGATGTTTTATAGAATCGTTTTAACAAATGTTCGTTAGGCAAACTTTTATTCGGGTAAAATATTTTTGGGTACATTCGCTGAATACAGTTATTTACAAATGTTCGTTTGTGACAAGATACTATTCCTTCAACTTCAAATTACCGAGTAGACCAATTAATATTGATTTTATTCAACTTATCGAGTATTTTTAAAGGGACCGGGAAAAAAATTCTAATTATTGAGAGTATAGACAAGTGTAGATTCAGTAGGGATTGGATGTTTGCTAGAATCATTTTAACAAATGTTCGTTAGGCAAACTTTTACTCGGGTAAAAACCGGGCGAAGCCGGGAACATATATATATATATATATTAAAAATAAAGAAGGCATCTTGTGGTCACGAGATGCCTTCTTTATTTTTAATATCAACACCTGACCCACTTATCTTTTATTTTTTCTATTGTTTTTTTCATGTGTTAAGCGTATTTACGCAAATTTGGCCTTAAATACCCATTTCTTGATTTTTCGGAAAGCCATTGGGACCAAAAATCTCTTTGGTCGCAGTGGTTACAGCCTTCTCCACGCTGACGAGCGCCAAAAGCGCGAAACGCGTTCGTGGATGACTTTTCTTGATTTATCAAGAAATTGGGTTGGCCAAATATCACTGAGCAAGCTAAATAAACGTTTCGTTTATTTTTGCTCCACTAGATGACGCTCTGCCATCTAAAAAGCACATGTGCTCGTGGTCAGGAGATGCCTTCTTTATTTTTAATATCAACACCTGACCCACTTATCTTTTATTTTTTTCTGTTGTTTTTTTTTCATATATATATATATTGAAAATAAAGAAGGCATCTCCTGACCACGAGCACATGTGCTTTACAGAAGGCAGAGCGCCATTTGGTGGAACAGAAATCAACTAAACATTGATTTAGCCTGTTCCCTGATATTTGGCCAACCCAATTTCTTGATAAATCAAGAAAAGCCATCCACGAACGCGTTTCGCGCTTTTGGCGCTCGTCAGCGTGGAGTAGGCTGAATCCACCAGATGGCGCTCTGCCTTCTGTAAAGCACATGTGCTCGTGGTCGGGAGATGCCATCTTTATTTTTAATATCAACACCTGAATTACTTATCTTTTATTTTTTCTATTGTTTTTTCATATATATATATATATATATATGTTGTCGCCTATGCATGCCCTCAATATGTAACTAATCTGGCTGAAATTTGAATAGGACAGAGAGTTAAATCTGAAAGAGTTTTTTGTCGCGCTTTAACCAAGAAAAATTATAATTAACCAGGTACTGAGCAACAATATTTTTTTAAGTCAGAAATGATGATGACAATATTGCTGTATCATGCTTGATTGACATAAATCAATTCTTTAGGGGAATATTCACTAAAGCAGACCACGGGCGAAGCCAGATAATAATTTTTAGTAGGCAGAAACAAAATTCTACCAGCGAAACATTCACTCGAGCAGAAGACACACGAAGCCAGGTCATCTCTATATATAAAATATCGTTTCTCGGCCTTTTGGCTAAGATCATGTAGTATATCTCTAGATATTTTCATTTATATATATATTTTTAAAAATCTATTCAGTAGAGAGAGGATATGTTTGCTCGAAAAATATATTTTATATTTTATATATTATATAAATATATAATGTAACGAATATTATTTTCATGATATTCTGTGTGCTCCGGAATATTATTATCTATAATATTCGTTAGGCAAACTTTCACTCGGATAAAACCCGGGCGAAGCCGGCTACACATCCGCTAGTATGTATGTCATAATTTGTACATGCATAGATGCCAACCCAATCTAATATGTATGGAAATGTATGATTTGTGTTTCAATAAAGAACAAGGTAACATTGGAGGAAAGAAAGGCCTAGGAAGAAGGCTTATAGTTAGCACAATCATTAGTAAAGTTATTACCAGTTTAATTATCGCGGAACTCATAAAAGTTCGAGTTCAACAAACTATCACTTCCTGGTCAAGCTGAAACATGTCTAAAGACAAAGGCGTAACGTAGACCAATCAGGGAGCAACTCATTAGTGGAGGACCTATAGGGAACCTCCACGTCACATAGATCAACCAATGAGAAGTAAGAAGGGTTTTGGTGTTAAATCGAGAACCAAGAATTGTCAGTCATCACTTGGATCCCACCGAGTTAGGACCTACAGTCATCACTTGGATCCCACCGAGGTAACACTCTCTAGAGATCCCTCCCCGTTCATCCTTTCAGCTAAGTCAATCACCGCAATGTGAATAGATAGCCAATAGCCAAACCGCTTCACCTTTCTCAAGCCTTTCTTTCCTCCGATTAGTTGTCTTACTTCAACCCCATCAAGTGTCCTGGCTTATTTCCCCTGTTGTGTACACCTTAGCACTCGGCCACCACGACTGCGCCACCACCAACAACAATCATCAACCTCCAAGAGTAATATTCACCCGCATATAATATTACAGAGTGAGTCGACAGGATAATGACGGAAAAACGGGAGCACTTGACGAACGGAAAGGAGAAGAAGCTGGCGAGAAGCGAGGCGACAAGACGCCTTCTGGCGGCCATTATATGGCAATTGACAGTGGCCCTCCGACGAGTTGACACCACCCAACTAGAGACGGCGTTCCGGAGCCCCACCCCCGGGAGAGATGACGGTCGCGCCGCCGCCCCAGGCGAGATGGACGGACTTACCGCCGGTACGTGTCCGAACCACCTGACGCCCACCGAGGAGTCACCACCCGCTATGCCGTATCCATACACCCGTACCCGGAATCGATCCATCCGACCCAGGACAGTGCAAATGGTCCGAAATCGATCCATTCGAGTAAAAGCAGTGCAAACGGCCAGATTTCCCCCTTCAATTGCGCGGACAGTGCTATCGGTCCCGATCCGGCCCACCAGACATCCCAAGCCAGCCATCCCAAGCCAAAGACGCCCTCGTGGAGACCTTTCGAGACTGAGGTAGGCACTCCACCCTATGACGTCAAGAAATTGACTTTGGACTTGTATCTGACCCAGGACCTACCCCTTTAACCATGTATCCAACCATGTATCCAATGAATGCACGCACGGGCTAGGCCAAAACCTGTCCCAAAGGACTTACACTGCACCCAAATCTTTCACACATGGCAACCCTTGCATGCATTCATTGACCCAACCACAACTCTCTACATGCCACCATTCTAACCCCGCACCACACAACTTCTTTCCTAAAACCAATTGCCATTACTATATGTCCTCAAATAACAAAGCCACAACGGCTTCAACCTACAATCACAATGCCCAAAACGTGTCCGTACAACAGCACAGCTCACACAACTACCACGCAAAGTCCATACGCGACCATGCGTCGTCACGCAACAATCACACAAATGTACCTCACAACAAACACGACATTCACAACAACAAAACACAGACAACATCCATCCAACAGGACAGTTTTCACGCTAACAACACACGCACCCATACGTCATCACACAACGGTAACACACACAACCCGCACAACAAGCGCGACACTCGCGCCAAAAGACGACAACAATCAGCAAGCTCATGCACAACCGTTAATAACAACCACCTCGTCTACACAAAACCCTAAAAAATTTTCACATTAAACGTGCCATATTCACTAACAATATAAGAATTCTCGATATATGTTCGTACAACCAGCACCCATGACTTTAGTAAAATTGTTGTTCATAGTGAGAACAGGTTAGATTTTGCACAAACAAAGGCTTCACGTGACACCTTTTCATTTACAATTTTTTTTTCTCTTCGTGTCACAGGTCACACCACAAAACTTTTCACTTTTCAGGCCAAAGACGCCTTCACCACGCCTGTGACACTTCTCACCTCAAAGCGTGTCCACGTCGAAAGTCGCACTTTCACTCAATTCTAATCTGATATCACTGAATAACATTTTTTCTAAGTCCACAACAACCATTCGATTTAATATCAATAGATACAATATCCGGATTTTCGAAATACAAATAATGCCGAAACTACACCAACTACGACAGAGAATCCTAAGATCGCATGGACCAAGTTGGTCAAAAGAGTTACAGTCATATATTACACCACACCACACTCTATCACAGGTTTTCCACCCATCTACCTAATGTTTGGCATCCTACCCCAGAACTCTCTGACCACAACACACCTTACCCAGATATCGATAGAACTAGAAAGATTGTACACACACACCACCATCCAAACATCTCCAAGATGACGAGATTCATCTCTTCACAATATTATTGTCAGAACATGACACAAGACATTACAAAACAGGTAAAAACCTGTCCCACCTGCCGATTATCTAGAAGTATCGATGAATCCAACCAACCCCACGTAAAAACACCGACACAAAACAAAACAAAATTCGTACACAAAACACATCACACACACAATACAACCAATGCCGAAATTACACCACCTACGACAGATAAACGGTTACACATCTCCACTTAAACCAATGACCACCATTTTTCCAAAAGAACGATTTACATCATTCTTCCCCAATAATAAGAACTGCGAACTTGACAATCAAAATCTAAATAAATTCCGAGGAGATAGAAGTAACTGAGAAGTAACAAATCAGTGCCGAAAGAAAAAAAAACCCCACTCCAGTAAAATAAGTATAGAACCATTAAAAGATTCAATTAGTTGAACAAAAACAATTAGGAAGACAGCAGAAGTGAGGGTATCTCCCGCGCGGCGATAAAATCCACCGTTAGCAAATAGAGGGTGGGAGTCCCCCATTTCCGGATCTCTAATTACAGTGGGGCAGTCGTCTATTGAGGTCAAGCTGGGGACTTCTCCATGTCGCCCAGTTTGGGAACCTCTCTGGATGTCACCCAGTTTTCATTCCCCATTCCAGATACATATCGACTTTTACAAAAATACAATTCAATTGCACTCTCACAAGAGTTAAAACGTTACCGACACTTCTTAATGAATTCACACCTCTATTATAATTCCTTTACACACTTCCAAAAAACGTTACATATTCCACCTACACGTAGATATCATAGACCTTAGGATCTCGACAACACATAGACTTCGTTTCACACATTTCTTACACAAAAAAACTTCTAACATTTTCCACAACACAAGCAAAAACAAAAGAAAATTCTATAGGGCATAATTAATCAATTAAGAAAACTAGATCATGGCATGTAGATACAAAGCGGGTTCACGACCTCGCTATACATTATCTTTATAGTATATCAATCATTTACATAATTTTCTAAAATTAAAATCAAAACATTTAACCCAATTTATCAATTTTATTCAATTTATTATCACTTATTTTAGCAATTATTTACCATTTTATTTACCACTTCTTTTATATTATCGTATTTCCATTTATCCACGAAAACTCATTGATTTTCGGTTAAACTTAGACATTAAGTCATCCTTTATTTTTTGAAAAACCTTTTTCATTTTTCTTTTTTTTTTTTACGCAACCAAGCAATTCAACTTTGATTTCACTCAACCTTTCTTTTATTTTTATTTTTTGATTTCTCAAAAGACCTCATGAAATTTCCTCGTTTTCCTTCCCAAACTCGAGCAAAAAAGTAATTAGGCATTTTTTCTTTTTCACCAATGCAACAAAGCATTTTTTCTTTTTTTTTCCACGCAACAAGGCATTTTTCTTTTTCAACCACGCCTTCACTTTGATTTCAGTCAACTATTTTTATTTTTATTTTTGATTTCTAAAATTACCTCATGAAATTTCCTCGATTTCCTTCCCAAACTCGAGCAAAAAGTAATTAGGCATTTTTTCTTTTTCACCAATGCAACAAAGCATTTTTTTTCTTTTTTTTTTTCCACACAACAAGGCATTTTTCTTTTTCAACCACGCCTTCACTTTGATTTCAGTCAATGTGAATAGATAGCCAATAGCCAAACCGCTTCACCTTTCTCAAGCCTTTCTTTCCTCCGATTAGTTGTCTTACTTCAACCCCATCAAGTGTCCTGGCTTATTTTCCCTGTTGTGTACACCTTAGCACTCAGCCACCACGACTGCGCCACCACCAACAACAATCATCAACCTCCAAGAGTAATATTCACCCGCATATAATATTACATATATATACATGTCAATCATCCACTATGTAAATATATATTTAGAGGCAAAACTTGAAAACAAGCCTATAAGGGGTGTCTTTCTAGACCCGTTCGTAGAAGGAATGATGTCATAGTATTTGTATAAATGTCATAACATATTCGAATATAGGTAAAATTATAAAAAGGTTTAGGTGTCATTCTAGACCTGTTCGAAGAACGCCATGATGTCCTAGGTTTTAGTATACTTCTAGACCACATAGAAGTCTGGTATTTTATAGACTATTTCAAAACTAGCAACAACGCGAGTGTACAAAATTTCTTTCTTCTAGGTGGCCGTGGTGTGTGTGTGGAACAGAATTTACTGGAGAATAAAATTCATTAATTATCTTTCAAATGAAGAAAATAGGCAATCTATATTTCTATAGCGTGAAAAGCAGCTAAAACTTCATAAAAATGTGGTCGGGAATTGACTAATTTACATACCTACTTTTAATTTTTGTGATAAATACGGAATTCCAGACCACATAAATAACTTTCGATTAAGATGTTTTGTAAATGTAGATATAATTCAGCTATTAAATATTTTTGAATTTAGAATTCATGTGACTAAAATTTAAAAAATAAATATTATAAATGCTAAAAATATACATTCCCTTTAGAAAAAAAACTTTAATAAAATAGAGTAAAAAGAAAATTATATTTTATAGTTTCTGTCACCGAACAATTAAATATGAATGAGCAAAAATAAAAGCAGCGGGGGACTATTTTAATTTGAGTGAAGAGATAAAAAATTTAGTAAAAACTCGAAGTTATTCTTCATATTGTCAAGAAGCTCCATTCAGATGGGACACCTGTCAATCATCCCTGGACCCCGGGGGGGGGGGGGGGGACCACAGGTGTGAGGGGTTCTCAGAAGCTGATCTGCAAATAAGGAAAACGGGACCTCTTGGTGGCTGGCGCCGCTCATTATTATTATCTTTACCTGGGAATAAGTTGTTTTAATCATCTGACTCTCTCTCCCTTAAATACCTCTTGTAAAAAGTTTTTTTATTGAAGAACTAAAAAGTAAATACCCACCTTTATAATAAATTAATTATCCCTAATTTTTCCCTTGTTCTATTTATCTCCGCGCCAATATTAAATTCGAAATTCAAGATGTTCATTCTTTTCTCGCCGCCTAATTTTAAATCATATAAATCTATCTTGAAGATAGAGGTTGGCTGTCATTCATATATCTTTAAAAAATAGACACTTTGTATAAATAATTTCCTCAGAGGTTTGTTGACATAATAAAACTTTATCTGGCCGAAGTGTCCAATTTTTTGAAAACTTAATCTAATTGTTCGATAGCAGAAGCTAGAATTTTTTTTTCTCAGGGCATTTCAATGAAACCTTTTTATAAAATATATTTTTCCATAATAACAAAAAAAAGTTTTAGGTACATGTTTTTGCTCTGATTAGCCAACTAGAATGCTAAATCATTATTTTAAGTAAATGACACAAAGGTTGTCACATAAAATATATATACAATAAATAGAAATATGGGTGTATGTTTGATTTTTATGTGAAAATCATTAATATATATATTTTTTTATTGCGACTAAGAGCGCTATGTCCCCCTAGGTACACTTGAACTTTAAAGTTAAACTAAAATTTTTAAAAGAAAATAAAAGAAAGATATTTTAAATATGTACAGAAGTAGTGTGCAAGTTAGTTAGATGAAAAGATAAAAAAATATCAACACAATTGATATATGTAAAAAGGGTTGGTATGCAAATTTAGTTAAATTATATCAAATTGTAAAGTATTGTGTTGTATTTGAGAAAAGCAATTTACAGATTAAAAAAAGTTTTACGGAATATTTTAAAATGAAAATATGCTAGATATTAGAGAATTATTCAATTTAGAGAATTATTCAATTATTTTGATTACATTTTTTTCCAGGATATATAGTTGAGTTTGGAGGGCTGCAGAGGATATGGTAAATAGCTAGATAAAAATGATAATATTTATTTTGATATGTGAAAAATGTTTCAAATTGAATATTTTTGAATATAAATATAGAAATGTTGAGACAACGCAGTCATGTAGCCGGGATAATGTACAGGTTTGTTTCCGCTGCAGCCAATTCCAACTTCCTTCTGACCAGGAGCCGATCTTACATCAGCGGTGGAACATGAATGCTCGGCGGACTTTTTGAAATCAATATTCTGCTGGAAAAAGTTTCTTGTATTTTAGGCCATAGAATTCGTCTCGCTATCTTACCAGCTAAGGGTCTCTTTGGCAATTTCTGAAAATGTGATTTAACCTCTTGTGGATCTTATAGAATCAAAGTCCTCACTGTATTACGAAGGCCATCTCCAAAACCATGGGCTCCAGGTAGATGCGTCACAGTTTGCTAAAGCTGGTGTTGTGGTTCTGTCACCTACCCGAGACCTCTAGTTGCGGAGACGCTCAATAGATTGTGCTCAGTTTGAGCGTCAATTTTAACAGGAGGGGTGACCTATATTTTAAAGCTCAATAACCTCCCAGGAAATCTTCCATATATTTAGAGACTATTTATAGGGATTATATGCAAATACAATGTTTTTTAGAACTCGTAAAAATATTTTTATTAATTTTAAATCAATACTAATTTTAATTTAAATAGAGCGCGTTATTTTATTATTTCCAAAATTTATAGTCACAGATTAATATTATATAAAAAATCATTTTACAAAAAAAAAGTTTCATCTCTCTTTGTTTTATATGTAAATGGTCGCTCCAGGAACCTGGGTTACTTAAATAAATATGTAAATGGTTGTAGGTTTGAGGAACCTGGGTCAACCAAATAAATATAAAGAAAAATATTACATTTAGAGTAAAAATAAAGCAACTTTATATATTAGCTTAAAAAAGAATGTGTAGGAAAATAAATAAAGTTCTCGGAGGGAAGATAACACCTGCTAGGAACCCTGTCAAGGCTTACAAAGAACGGAAGAAACTTAAATATCTCAGGTATGCAGACACAGTTGAAAATCTTAACAAGGTAAATATTTTTTTAGATTCTGATAAGAAGATAAGCGTTGAAAATCTCAACGATCTTCTATACATTGCAGCTCAATATGGTCACACAATTATATCTTATATTTTAATTAAATACGGAGCTGAAGTCAATAGCCAGTCTTTAGATGGTCAAAGTCCACTACATGCGGCTGCCTTCAATCGGCATATTGCCTTGGTCAAACTTTTGTTACATCTCGGATCAGATATAAATATTAGTCAGGATGGTGGATTTCCTCCTCTTTGGCTTGCTTTGTGTTCTTTTACAAGTAATCTATCAATAATTAAATTACTAATTAACAAAGGAGCAGATGTTAATGCAAGAAATAACAATGGAAGTGTGGCAGTATTTAGTGGAAGTGAAGAGAATTTACATCTCCTGATTGAAGCTGGAGCAAACGTCAATGATAAAAATGACGATGGAGAAACACCATTGTTTAAAGGTGTGAGAAGTTTTTATTATGCATATATTGATTATATAAAAGCATTAGTAAATGCTGGAGCAAAAATTGATATAACAAACGATGAAGGAATCAAATTACTGGATGTAGCTGTAGAAAACGCCGAACTAGAATTTTGATTAAAAGAGCACTTTTATACAATCCTAATTTAGAGAAGCCTGAATCCATTGCGAAAAGTAAGAAGTATTCAAAATTTTGGGATGAATGTCATACGGAAGTTGAGGTATTGCGCAGTGACTTGATATATGGAAGCTATGTCACTTATGGCCAATTCTGCGCAGAAACAGATGAGAATGTATTGGCGTCTTACCTTCTTTATTCAGAGAAAATTAATGAAGAGTTGGCTAAGGAAAGCTACCTGGCCAAATTCCCTAAATATGGTTCACTTCTATAGAAACATTACAACAAAAGAATACAGTGAAAGTGTGCCATTCATAAAATGTATGCGATTCTTTTGAGGACAAAATTGAAAACCATCCCTTTGATAAGTGTAATCAAAGTATTGAATAATATCACAAACACCGATTTGTTCAAATTGAAAAACTGAATATATTTTGTTAATGTGACTAGAGGTATGTACATTTATTTTTTCTATATATATTTTGTTTATATATGACCATTATTTTTAATAAAATATCTTCGTTATTCAATAACTGTTTTTCTTTTGAAAGTCCTTCATTTCAGTAAATATATCCTTATTAAAAGGGTCATACATTTTACCTTTGAAAATGCTTTTTTTATGATCGGGTTAAACAATTTTCTGTAAAATATATAGAAGAAATATGAAGTGCATCTCGGTGTGAAAATAATTTTTAATTTTATATACAGTTACGAGCGTCATTCTTTATCTCTTAATAATCAGTTTTCGTCTCTGTCACCGTTTGCTTTTTTTTTTGGAATGGCGCCCTCCTATTGGTGGCTACGATCATGTCACCTTTGCCCCCCCCCCCCCCCTCCCATTCGCTTTTCTGTTTTTGTAACTATTGTGTTGGAGCGGGTCGCTCCTTAAATAAATGCATATATTAGTTAATAACCAAATGTAATCCTCTCTTTCTTTTTCCCAGTAAGAGACGCCTACGGAAACCAGCAGTACATAGACAGATAAAGCACATAGGCTATTGTTATTACCTAACATATGCATTTATTTAAGGTGCCAATTTATAATTGTAACAAATAGTATTTGAAATAAAACATTCAATCGGGTAAAACACGGGCGTTGCCTGGGTCATTTGGCTAGTATTCTATATACAGTTACGAGCGTCATCAATTATTTTTTATCTCTGTCACCGTTTGCTTTTTTTTTTTTTTTGGAATGGCGCTCTCCTATTGGTCGGCTACTATCACGCCACCTTTGCCCCCCCCCCCCCCTCCCACTCGCTTTGTTGTTTTTGTAACTATTGTGTTGGAGCGGGTCGCTCCTTAAATAATCTATTGTTCCAAGTTCCAAATAACTTTATTAGGCGCCGTTCAAAAAGAACAACCTAGATCATCATATTTACAATATACTGAGGGGGGTGGTTATGTACAGGGGTTCATTTACAATTATAATTTATAATGATGTCGTTGGGTCCGGATTCTCAGGTCCTTGGGGATATTTTGTTTGAGAAGGTTTTTTCGGGCTTGTTTGATATTCAAGGTGGGTTTGTTTTTCCTTTTTTTCCACTTTTCGTCATTCTGGCTTAATTGATGGAGAATTTGTCTAGGTTTCAAATTCCTTATTTTCCTTTTTCCGCATTTGTAGTTTGTGGCTTCCTTAAAGGTGGGATTTTCTAATTTTTCGGATTTTTCGTAAAATTTAAATGATTGTCTAATAATGTAGTCATTGATGTTTTCGATATTTAGATCGTTCCTGAGGATTGTGTTCCGAACGAACCAGGGTGGAGACATGATTTTTCTGATCATTTTATTTTCAAATACTTCTAGCTTTTTAAGGATGGTCTTATGTGCTGTCATAAAAATTGGGTGGCCGTATATGAGTATTGGTCTTATTATTGATGTGTAAATGGTTCTTTTGCAATGAAGGGATAATTTGCTTTTTGGTCCTAGAAGTAGGGATAGTCGGTGTTGGGCAGCTTTCGCCAAATTAATTCTGTTTTCGATGTGTTTTTTGAAGGTTAGGTGCTCGTCTAGGGTCATCCCTAGGTATCGGATGTTCTCTTTCCATTTAATATTGTCTTCGAAGACAAAAAGTTCGTCTAAAGGTTTCTTAATTTTTTCTTTTTTTCTGGAAAAAATGATTGCTTCACTTTTTTGGGGGTTCATTGTAACTCGCCATTCCTTACACCAGAGCGTGGAAAAGATGCAGGCCTCTTGGAGTTTCATGTGGAGATTGTCGAAGTTATATGTTGAGGCTAAAATGGCGGTATCATCGGCAAATAGGTGTAAAGAGGTGTCTTCAATACAGGGGAAGTCGTCTATAAATATGTCAAATAAGGTTGGTCCTGTGACTGATCCTTGGGGGACCCCGGCAAGGATGTTCCTAGCTGTTGAAAGTTCATTTTTGACTCGTACCTTGAATGTTCTATTTGTTAAGAAGTTTTGCGTTATTTTTATGATGTCTCCGGGAAGGTGCTTTTTGCACATTTTGTAGAGAAGGGCTTCGTGCCAGACTTTATCGAATGCTTTGGCGATATCGAAGAATACGGCTCCTGTTATTTGGCCTAGGTCCATGGCTTTTCTTATTTTTTCAGTGACAACTACTAGCTGGTGCAATGTTGAGTGTTTGGCTTGGTAGCCAAATTGTTCAGGTCTGAGTGGATTCTTTTCTTCTAGGGATTTTCTGAGTCTTCTTAAAACAATTCTTTCGAATAGTTTTGAGATGGCAGGTAGCAGTGAGATGGGCCTGTAGCTTGTTGGTTCATGGATGGATTTTCCTTTTTTAAGTATGGGACAGATAATGGACGTTTTCCATCTGTCAGGGAAGTGGGCAAGCTGCAGTGAGGCGTTAAATATTTCGGTTATTGATGCTAGTATATGATTAGGGAGCAGTTTGAGAGCTTCATTAGGTAATTCGTCGATTCCGGGAGCTTTTTTATTTGGTAGATATTCAATAATCGCTTTTATTTCACCAATGTTTGTTGGTTCTAGTCCTGTTTCTTTATTTTTTTTCATGTATGAATTCACACGTTTGATGTATGTACGAGTAGGTTTGGAGTGGGATGTATAGGGATTGGGGGTGAACTGTTTTTCATAGTTGTTGGCAAATGATTCAGCTGCTTCTTCTGTGGTTAGTGTCTGCCCATTGTTTGTCTTCAGGGTTATTTCTTGTTTTTCAGAGTTGGATAATCGTTTGATGGCTTTCCATATGGTTTGGTCCGTGACTTTCAAGTTTTCGATAAAGTGGTCCCAGCTGGTGTTATCGTGCTCTCTTGTAAGTTTCTGTGATTCTCTCCGGGCCGTCATGTAGGCTGATTTGTCTCGGGGGGTCGCAAGTAATTTTCATTTTTTTCCTTAGTCTGTTGGTGGATCGTATTTTTTCTTTAATGTGAGGTGGATATCTTCGTTCTAGTTCCGGGTCCTTATATTTTGTTGAATCTTTCAAATTTTGCACCATTTGTTCTTCAATGTGTGTAATGGCCTCGTCTATTTTTGAAGATGTATCTAGGATCAGTTCAGGAGGTTCAGCGATTTCCATTTTGTACTTGAATAGGGCCCAATCTGTAATTTTTATTTTTGTATTTGAGTAGGAGATTTTGAAATCCTGTAGTACAAGTAGTACTGGGAGATGATCAGAGGTTAGTTCGTGCAGGACTTTAGAGTATGCGCTTTGGGAGATGTTTTTGTGCACGGCGATATCTATGATGTCTGGAGGTGAGTCATGAGTAGGTTCGTCGGGGTAGCTCACATCTAGGTCCATAACGTTGATTGCGTTTTGGAGCCTTCTCCCGCTTGGGTTAGTGGTGGTGGAACCCCAGGCAGGATGTTTGCAGTTTAGGTCCCCTGCTATGATGGTCGGTGTGTCTGTTGAAAAAATGTTATAGATATCGGTTTGATCTAGATAGGTGTTTGGTGGTTTGTAGCACGAATACAGGTTCATATTTAACCCGTTTTTGTTTTTGATTGAAATTCCTGTTGTTTCCAGGCTTGAGGTGGTGGCATGAATAGGTGCATGGCTGTACTTCTTGTGGATGAAAATGGCAGTTCCACCACCTTGTCCGGTTAGTCTGTCGTTGCGGAGGGTGATGAAGTTTTGAATCCTCATTTTATGGCACGGCTTAAGCCAGGTTTCTGACACTAGTGCGATGTCGATGTCGTGGTCGTTCAGGAATTCTGAGAATTGTTGTTTTTTGTTTCGGAGACTGCACGCGTTCCAGTGAACGATTCGAAGGCTATTTTTGTACATATTTTTGTTATTCATTTACATCTAAAGGTGTCTACAACGTTCTTCATGATGTTTTCTATTATTGCGGGGTCACTGAGAGCCTTTTTGATAGCGCTCTCTAGTTGGTTGACCTTAGTGGCTGAAGGAGGATTGGGACGTTCTTTATTGACATATGGAGTTTTATTCTTGTTTTGAGTGGGTTGGGGAATTTCAGAAGGGTTTGGACCTGTAGGGTTGGATTTTTCTTTTTCTGTATTGGGGTTTGGTTTCTTATTAATTTGTGTTTGGGGCACTCTATTTATTTTTCTGTATAGTGGGCAACCACGCCAACTTGCTGTATGCTGACCCTGGCAGTTTGCACATTTAGGTGGGACTTCTTTTTCTTTGGCGCATTCGGATGTGAAATGATTTTCTCCACATTTTACACATTTGGGAGTTTCCCTGCATTCAAACTGAGAGTGCCCAAAGTTTTGGCACCTATGGCATTGTCCGGGGCCTTTGGGAGCCCTGTAAGCCTCGACGTTGCACTTCATGTCGCAGAGATCTGTGATATTGTAGATTTCTTTATTCCTTGCAGTCTTGGGAAGGGTTACCTGGATTAGTGGGAGCTCCTCCTTTGTTCTTGAATTTCGTAGTCTTGCAAGTTTAGACATCTCGAATCCCTTGTTTTCCAGATCTTCTTGTATTTCGGGGATAGTGATGCAGCGGTCGAGACCTCTGACGACGACTCTAAGGCACTTTTCGTCGTCTAGGATCTTGAAGTGGAAGGTGTAGTGGCGATCTTCCAACCACTTGGTAGCTATCCGGTAGTCCGATGTTGTGTGAGTCTGAACGTTGATGTATCGGCCTGATGTGTAAAATTCTGGCTTTTGTTTTGTACAATTGACAAGACCATCTCTAAGGCCTGACCATTCCTTTACTCCGCTTATTTTAATTGGTGGTATTCTGATCTTGGGGTTAGGGGTGGGATTGTTAGGTTTGTTATTCAATGTTTCGTTAGGTTTCTTTGGTGGGTTAGAGTTTTTATGGTTTTGTTCGTGATTTGGCATTTTGTTTGGTGTCACTTCGATTTCCATTTCGACTGTTTTTGCTTCATTAGGTTTTTCAGGCTGTTTAGATTGTAATTTTGGTTCAGGATTACCTTGTGACCTTTGGTTGGGGCACCAGGTTGTTTTTTGCGTTGTTGTTTCTTTTGCGGCTACTGGTGATTTTTCTCTTGGGCGCTTCGCGGGGGCTTTTGTAGTATTGTGTTCTAGGTAGTTGGAGCGCAGTTCGCACAGTTCCCTTTCGTAAAAGTCAATAAAATTTATTAGCTCGGCAAAGGTGGTTTCGACCGCGCTGGAGTATTTTTTCAAGGCTTGAGAATCTTCTTCATTTTTCAATTCTGGGCATTCTGGAAGTTTCCAAATTGAATATTTACGGGTACCTACTGGGTATTTGGGGTTGGTAAAATTATTTTTGGGGGCTTCTGGTGCAGGGAGGTCTTCCATGGTTCGGGTTTTTCGCGTGTATAATCTATTGTTAACAATACCTCATTATAGGTCCGCAAATATCGAAAGTATAGGTATGTAGCTTTTGTACTATTAAGGTGTATATATATAAACATACTTTATGTATACATACATTATGCTGATGCAAAAAAAATAGATAATGCTAATAACTAACAATTATTTTAGTAGTAGGGTAGATATGCACACGGGTCAATCCCGGGGCGAAGCCCGGGTCACCCGTCTAGTGTTTATATAAAAACTAGATGAGTGACCGGGGCAACGCGTCGCGTTTACCCGAAGGGCTTGGGAAAACAAATAACACGCCAATAAAAAGACAATATTGCCAGAATAAATCTTTTATTTAATCCTATATATGTATTTTTGACTAAATTAAACTCTTCGAATTAGAATAGCAAAATATACCGACGATTGAAGAGGAGTGTCTTGTACGAACTTTATTAGCAAGCTTTCGGAAGCATATGTCCTTCTACAGGCTTTACACTGATCTATTGTAATCTATAGGGTCATAGTAAAGCCTGTAGAAGAACGTCCTAAAGCTTGCGAATAATGTTCTTATAAAACACTCCTCTTCAATCATCGTTATATTTTGCTATATGTCTTTTTATTGTCTAAAAATTTATATTTACAAATATATTCATAAGTAATAATTTTAAAGATATTTTTACCTAGTATTTTCACATCATTATATTTTTAAGCTTTTCTTAATGAAAAGTTATATGAAACTGTGTCAAATAAAGTATATTAAACCGTGTGATTTTTAAAATTTCTCTAATAAAAGGTACCATTGAAAAAGTAAAATATAATGAAATATCCGAAGAATTAAAATGAATTGGCTTTGATAATAAACGTCTAGCAAGTTGGCAGGAGTAAAGACATTGAAAATATGTTAAAATGTCATGTTTTGAACTCAGCAGGGAGACTAATATTAGATATATATTAAATTATTGGATATTTTATAAAATTTATTTTCCCATTATCTTTAAAAATTGTCAATATCTCCTGTAACCGAAACATGTTCAAATAAAGGAACGAAATATTTCGAGATCTATAAATATTGTCGCGCGTGTCCCTCTAGTTCTTCGCGACGTCGTCGCTTCTTTCTTCGTGGATCACCTACCCTGGCTACATCTCTTTTCTCTGCGGCTCTTCCCTGCATTCCGCCCAAAGACCCTCGAAGAACCACTACTCAAGTGGATCTCCTTTCCTTCTGGCAGTATCTGTCCTCCTTACCACTGCTGAGAGGAGACGAGAGTCTTACCAGAAGTATTTCTACAGTGATGTTGGAGAGAAAGAGGATTACAACAGCAACACCGTCTGCTAACTCTCCTCTTTTATTGCCGCTTTAATTCACATTAGATGAGAAATCAATAAACGAGTATTTACATTCTAGAGCCAATATGAACGGATATTTATAATCATTTACCCCAGGAAACAGGACCACAGAAGTCTACGATTCCACACACTAGAAATAGGTCAAAGCGCCCTCTATGTGGAGAAGCTGTAGGTGTTTTCAAGCTGATATACGCGACAATATCTTTTCTTAAGAGAGAGAGCCACTTCATATTTTTTATTATTATTTTGACTAACAATTACAATGATTAAAAAATAATGATGTGATCAATTTTGATAATTATTCTTTTTAGTTATCTCTCTTCAAAAAACGATTTTTAAATGGTAACAGTTGACAATAAAGGGACTTATTATTACCATTTTCATTATAAGTTGGAATATAATTGTTATAAAATATTTTATCTTCTGTCAATGAGCAATTAGATGTATCTGAATGAAAATAAAAGCAGCGTGGGATGATCATCATGAATTTCGAGCCTCCAAACTTCAGGCAACACAGAAATGGATATACACATATTTTGGTGCCGCATTCTTTCATTATATGAAGATTCCTTGTAAAATTAATAGGAAATATTTTAAAAACACTCAAATAAATTAACTGAGAAATAAACAACACCACCTTTATTATCTATAGGGCCAGCGCTCCACATTGGATACTCCTGAATGTATATACATAAATATTACATTTATGTATACAGTACAAAATCGTGTGGTGCTTAGCAGTGTCTTCTTTCTTTTAACTGGCTTGAAGAAGGTATATAGAAGTATGATGATTAGTTAATTTATCAATCACAGAATATATTGACGATGGATTCTAGAGTAAAAAATCTTCTCTTTCTTCCTGTATTGTTCTACATGTGGTCATATAGTGTTCATTTGTGATCTTTATACAAATCGCATTCCAAGTCTTCTTCTTCTTAACTTTTGACATGATTTCCATGGGAGAAAAATATTCTCTAACAAACAATGGTCCATTTGACAATAAGTGGTATATCACAAATTCGATATTACATTGGTAAAATGTACTTATAACGAGTATAGGACTTTGAATCAATTATCCTAGTTTGGTTCATTTGGATGAGGAAAGCGAAGACTAGCTGATTCCACACTCGTCCTTTCAGTGATACTCAACTCTGATGTATGCACGCTGTGGCCACTGGACATGCGTCAAACCTCGAGGCTGTTGTTTTTGGGTTCTGTGATGCCTGGAGTAGAGGAGCTCCATCTATGCCTTCTTCCTGGGGTGATCTATATACGACCGGTGGTCTTAATAAAGCTGTTTGAATATGTATGTAATTATCCTAGTTTTTGATCACTTCCTTGATATATATATACTAGACGAATGACCCGGGCAACGCCCGTGTTTTACCCGATTGAATGTTTTTTTTCCAATACTATTTGTTACAATTATAAATTGGAGCCGTGGATGTCACTCTTGTGAAACGTCCCGCTCCAAACTTTACATGTACATTAGGTCAGCTGGTATTACCCCTCATTTTCACCGCTAGAGGCGCGAGCGAATTGACTTTTTGTAAATATACATAATTATAAAGATAGAAGCTTCTATAGAAATAAATAAAATAAGCTGAAATAGCTCAGTTAGGAGAGCGTTGGACTGAATATCTAAAGGTCCCTGGTTCGATCCCGGGTTTCGGCATCTTTTTTTATTTTTTAAATTTCTACTTACCGTAACTTGACACTTAACGTGACAGAATTGTGCATGACTCTGATAACTGTATTAAATATAATCCAAATTGTGCCTTATCACACACTATTTATTTATTTGGATTAGGTCTTATTACCATGTGTTTATAATCTATAATCCAAATTGTGCCTTTATTTATTTATTTCATCTCAATTTGCAGGTGTTACATTCGAGCACAGCTCGCGAGTCACCTTGTCCATATTATTTACACATGGCGAGTTGTGATGCTGGAGTGGCCCCCCGAACCTTACAGGAGGGCAGTTGTTGGGTGTTTGGCTGTCAGCTAGCCATTGGGTCCAGGTCGTCGGATTCGGTGGCTGAGGTCACCTTGGTTTTGAACAATTTCTTGTATAGTTGGATTTGAGGATTTTTGAAATTGCGAGAATAGTCTTGTCGCAGAGTCTTGATAAATCTCTTCTATATTAGGCTGGTTGAGATCTTCTTTGAGAATTTTGTTTGAAAGATTGAATGGGGCTCCTATAGTGGTTCGTAAGCAAATCCTCATGAAGGCATCTATTCTTTTTTTATCCGTAGGTGTGATATATTTGCCCCAGACTGGTAGTGCGTATGTGATGATGGATAGAATGCAGGTTTTGTACAACGTGAATTTATGCTTTGTTGTTAAATTACTTTTAAAATTAAGCAGGCTTGATAGAGATATTTTGGCTATCTTTGCCTTTCTTATGGTGTTTTGGACATGTAGGTTAAATTTTAATTTCGAATCCAAAGTGACACCAAGATACTTGGCATGGTCGGCCCATCTAATAGTGCTTGAGTTTACTGTCAAGTTGGTTTGTGGCTTGAATTTTTTGTTATCTCTTGGGGGAAAAACTATTGCGCTTGAGTCTTAGTTGGGTTAATGTCTAGTTTCCACTCATCGCACCATTTGATTATGTCATTTAGGTTATTCTGAAGCTGAGTAACCAATAGGTTGACTGATTTGGAGTTGAATAAAATTGCTGTGTCATCTGCGAAGAGCTTAAGTTTACATTTAGAGTGCAGTGGGATGTCATTAATGTAAATATTGAAAAGGTAGGGTCCGAGGATAGAGCCTTGAGGTACTCCAGTCTGGATTGGCTTTGGTTCAGTTATAAAATTTCCTTGCTTGACTGAAAATGTCCTGCCCTGTAGATAATTCTGCATAAAATTGATAATCTCACTTGGAAACTGGTGTTTTTTGAGTTTCTTTATAAGGCCATTATGCCAAACTTTATCAAATGCTTTCGCAAAATCTAGAAAGACAGCACCTACCACTTCCTTGTGGGATCTTCTTATCTGGATATAGTCCAGAACTGCAATGAGTTGGTGAGTTGTTGAGTGCCCCCTTCTAAATCCGAATTGCTGCGGGATGATGAAGTTAGAGTTGTCCAAGTACATCTGAAGTCTACGTAGAATAATTCTTTCGTAAATTTTGCCGATGGTGGAGAGGAGGCTGATAGGTCTTAGATCTTCAGGGGATTTAGCGGATTTTTTTGGAATTGGAATTATGATAGCATGCTTCCATACTTTGGGGTAGTAACACAAGTGCAGTGCGGCGTTGAATACTCCAGCTAGAAATACAATCCATTTGATGGGAAAATTCTTGGCCATTTGCGGAGTGATATTGTCATGGCCAGGAGCTTTGTGGTTAGCTAAGTATTTAATTACTTCTTTGACTTCATTTGGTGTCGTCATTGTGAGCATTTTTTCTTGTTGGTGATTATAAGTTATATTTGGTTGGTCTTCTTCTTTTTCCTTGGAGAACTGGTTGGAGAAGTGTTCTGCAATTGTCGGTCAATAAGGTTTTGCCGTTCGTTACTAAACTTGAGATCCTTTCCGTTTTTTTCCTGATGGGTTTTGTTTTTCTCCAGAAGTCCTTTAGGCTTGATTCAATCTTGTGTATGAATTGATTCCAGTTCTCGGTGGAGTCGGATTTGAGGGCTTTGTTAACTTTTCCCTGTAGGTTTAAATAAATGGCTCTATGGGCTGGATCCCAGGTTGCTTGCCATCTCTTACGAGCTTTATTCTTTTCTTTTATCAAGGCCTTGGTCGAGGGGTTCTGTTTTGATGAAGAGGATGATATAACTGTGTTTTTTGAGTAGCTGTTGTAGATTTTATCATTTAGTATGGTCACTGCTGAGTCAATATTGGCTTCCGTTTTCAAGGGTACTCTAGGAGGCGTACTGGAAATTAAGTCTTGTTGGAAGTGTACCCAGTTAGTGAGTCGGCAAGCCCTAGTCGTGAATTCATCCTTCGGGCAGGTCAGCTCTAGGATTATTGGGAGGTGATCTGAAGATAAGGCATCCAGGGTCTTAATCCTCGAAGCCCAGGGAATGTTTCTAAGAATTGCGATGTCTAAAAAGTCTGGATTTCCCAAAGGACTGTAGTGCGTGGGTGAAGAAGGTGCGACAATGTCCAGGTTTTCTTTTTCGGAAAAATTATGAAGCACGGTTCCACTATTATTGGAGGTTCTTGAGCCCCAAAGAGGGTGCTTGGAGTTCCAGTCTCCTGCAGCGATTACTGATTGATTATTCTCTAACAAGAGATTCAGATCTTCCTCCTTCTTCCGGCCGGGTAATACTTGAATTTCCCTAATGAATAGTGCCACGAGGAAAATTAGAGAAGACCAACTTCGGAAAGAAACAACAATTTATTTCAGGCAAGAACAAACTATGAATGGTAAACAAAAGATAAGCCACGAGGGAAATTTCCAGAGAGTAGCAAAATATAAATATAAAAATGATCATTCTGTTAATAAAAATAATAAATACTTTGTTACAATAGTATTCTTAACAAATGTTAGATTAAAAATGAAATCATTTAAAAGCACGAGTGTTTCTTTAATATAATAATAAACGAAACGCTCGTGCTATCAAATGATTTCATTTACTATATATGATGGCGAGTTATTTGTCTTCCTAGGTCCTTCTGGTAAACGCGGGGCGTTGCCCAGGTCATTCAGCTAGTATATATATAAACATATTTAATTTATTTTCACACCGATAGGCACTTAATATTTCTTCTATATATTTTACAGAATATTTTAACCCAATCATAAAAAAAGCATATTCAAAGGTAATATCGATATTACATTTATGACCCTTTTACTAAGGATATATTTACTGAAATGAAGGACTTTTGAAAGAAAAAGAATTATTGAATAAAGAAATTTGTTTATTTAAATTAATGGTCATATATAGACAAAATTTATATAGAAAAAATAAACGTACATATCTCTAGTCACATTAACAAAATATTTTCAGTTCTTCAATTTCAATAATTCGGTGTTTGTGATGTTATTAAATATTTTGATTTGACTTATCAGAGGGATGGTTTTCAATTTTGTCCTCATGAGAATCTCATGAATTTTATCAATGGCACACTTTCTCCGTAATCCTCTGTTGTAATGTTTATCTATAAGTAAACCATATTTAGGATATTTGGTCAGGTAGCTTTCCTTAGCCAACTCTTCATTAATTTTCTCTGAATAAAGGTAAGACGCCAAAACATTCTCATCTGTTTCTGCGCAGAATTGGCCATAAGTGACATAGCTTCCATCTATCAAGTCACTGTGCAATACCTCAACTTCCGTATGACAATTATCCCAGAATTTTGAATACTTCTTACTTTTCGCAATGGATTCTGGCTTCTCTATATTGGGATCATATACAAGAGCGCGTTTAATCAAAATTCTAATTATTCCTGGTGTGGCCTTTTCTACAGCTCTATCCAGTAGTTTGATTCCTTCATTGTTTGTTATATCAATTTTTGCTCCAGCATTTACTAATGCTTTTATATAATCAACACCACTAGGTGAAGACCTTCTCACAGAATGAAACAATGGTGTTTCTCCATCGTCTCTTTTATCATTGACGTTTGCTCCAGCTTCAATCAGGAGATGTAAGTTCTCTGTACTTGCGTAAAATACTGGCGCACCTCCATAGTTATTTCTTGCAATAACATCTGCTCCTTTGTTAATTAGTAACTTAATCATGTGTATATTATTTTCAAAAGAAATCAAAGCAGACACAAGAGAAGTATTTCCGTTATTATTTCTAATATTTATATCAGATCCGAGATGTAACAGAAGTTTGAACAAGGCAATATGCCGATTGGAGTCAGCCGCATGTATTGGACATTGACCACTCGAATTCAGGCTATTGACTTCAGCTCCGTATTTAATTAAAATATACGATATAATTGTGTGACCATTTTGAACGGCAATGTCTAGAAGATTGTTGAGTTTTTCAATGCTTATCTTCTTATCAGAATCCAAAAAAGTAATTACCTTGCTAATATTTCCAGCTATGACTGCATACCTGAGATATTTAAGTTTCTTTCGTTCCTTGTAGGACTTGACAGGGTTCCATGCAGGTGTTATCTTCCCTCCAAGAACTTTCTTTAATTCTTTCCAATTTCTTCTTTTAATTAATAAAAATAGTTCCATTATTTTTACTCTAAATGCAATATTTTTCTTTATTTTTACTTGGTTGACCCAGGTTCCTTATACCTAAAACAATTTACATATAAAACAAAGAGAGATGAAACTTTTTTTGTAAAATATATTTTTTAATATTAATCTGTGACTATATATTTTGAAAATATTAAAATAACGCGCTCTATTTAAAAAAAAATTATTTAAATACATTTATTTAAATTAAAATTAGTATTGATTGAAAATGAATCAATATATATTTTTTGTAATCTCACATTTGTTATTATAGAGGTATTTCCTTAGATGAAAAGATTGAAATTAATTTACCAAAACTTCTTGATGTGTCAACATAATTATCTTGAAGGAATTTGTCTCTTTTTTTTATCGTCAGGTAAAGATGTATGATTTATTTGTTTTAGGATTGATCTTAGCCTACTGAATTATTTTTCCAGAACGTCTTATAAGTTTTCCTGGAAACCTTATTTTATGAATTTATTCACTGGCTTGAATCAGGTTTATATTATTTTTCAATTTCCATATATGTGCGCATGTTATATAAAATTCTGGTCAATGGAAATAATTTCAAAGTTTTAAATTTTTTTAATACCAAAATTTTCATTATATTTTCCGGGTAATTGTCGTTCTTCAGGAACCTGGGATATAAATATCTCTCTCTTTTATTGAATTTTGAAAATATTTCAAATATTAAATGCACACAGATTAATTTTCATTAATGTATTCATTATTAATATGTTTCATTATTTTAAAAATTGTCTTGCCTTCTCTATAATCTATATTTCAAATTATAACAAATTCAAACCTAAATAAATTAATTTGTTGAGAAAAATAATTACAAAATAAGATTTAAAGATGAATCATTTCAGTCAAATGGCGTATAAAATGGAAACTTGTCTTGAGAAAATAGAGATATTAAACAATATTTTCGAAAAAGATGAAATAGTTAAAGAAATACTTAGCAAGATGTCTGAAGGCGTCATCGAATTCAATAAAAATTTAAATCAACCAGAAGAATTCCACAGAGAAATTGACACAATCGTCTGTTATGGTTTGGGACCTCTAACAAGCCCAAAATCGATGCAACAATTTCTATTTCTTTTGAAATTAAAAGAATATTTTTGCCCTAAACATATTTACTTATACGATCCTAGATTTACTTCAACAGACGAAGCCATTTTCAGAAAATATGATATGATAGTCATAGAAAAAAACGAAATGGGTAGAAGGTTGCGTGAAGGTCGTACATTACTTTATGGCCCCCGAGTTGATTATATTGTCATAAATAATTTCCTTGAGAGAAACTGGAAGAAGGAAATGCTGTCTGATATCTTAATTATACATCCTGATTTTAATGAGCGCTTTGGTTCGCCTAAAACATGGAATATGCAATATCCTTATATTGTGCGAATTACGCCATTTTTTAAAACTTTCGGTAAACCCTATACTTTAGACGAAAACCACCCCGTTTATACTATGTGTCTCCATTATATACCCCGAAATACCCTCGAATCCCTGGAATCTAAATTTTGGAAACCCTTAAAGTATTCTAAACCACCACAATTGATATATCTACGAGATTTACAAAGGTTTGTTATGAAAATTTAGTTAAATGAAATCAAATTGTAAAGTATTGTGTTTATTCGAGAAAAGCAATTTACAGATTAAAAAAAGTTTTAAGTAATATTTTATAATGAAAATATGCTAGATATTAGAGAATTATTCAATTAAAACAATACTAAAAAGAGTTAATTTCTAAATAAAAGCGTTCCAATGGAATTTAGTAGTTTTTCTATAAAATTCAAAATAAATCTGCAAAATGAGTTGAATTTAATATATTTGTCTTTTGTTGAAATTAGATACCTATTTGAAAAAAATGATATATTTTATGAGTAATATAATAATTATCTTTTTCTTGTGTGTGTGTGTGTGTGAAATAATGTACATAAATAAAAATTATATAGATTTTATTAAAATAATTATTAATATATATATATATATTTTGTGTGTGTTTTTTTTATATGTATATAATTATATATATGTGTTATATATATATATATATATATATATATATATATATAAATATTATTTTATTTAAAATTATAATTTCATAGATTCAAATACTCTGCTAAATCGACCGCCAGAGGTCACTCTTCCCCTTTACAAACTTTTTGTTGTTGTTTCCCGATGGTCGGCTCAAACCTTTTGTACATTATGTAGATAAGTTTTGATTTTTTCATTCTCTTACGCCTTAAGTCAGGCATACCTTTCTCAAATTATGTTTTCTATATTCCATAAACTTATTAAAGCTATTTCTAATCTTTACTATTTTTAATATGCTCTTAAGATTTTAACCACGACAGTATTACCATAATCCTCAACATGATCTAAATTCAAGTAGAAAATCTCTATTCATTTTTATTTATAACATATATATATGTAGTAATATGTGTCAATATACACTATATTTCCATATATACCATAATTATAAATAGTGTAGCAGACCCAATTCAACTCGCCAGTTTAGCCATCATGTACTACAAAAAGGGATAATAAAGTTTCGTTGAGAGTCCGCCACACCCAAAACAGGACGGGGTTCCGTTAGTTTGTTTGACTTCCGCCCGTTTCTTTGATAACAACAGTTCATTTCAGCCTCTCGTGTCCTGGACCTTGTCCGCCTCTTCGGCGTTGACCTCTCTTCTAGGTGACATCCAACCTGCCTCATCCTTTTATGTTACCCTTTGACATCCATTAATTATAATTAAAAGGATAATTTCTATTTTGAAATTATGCGAAATTCCAAAAGCTTTGGTCATCTTGTCCGACAATAGGAGTGGATAAAGGTATTCCTGAAGAGATGTATGAAAGAAAAAACATTGATGGTAAAGCCGAGAATGGAAATCATGATCAATTTCGGGAAAACATCCTACGTTATAAAAAAAAAAGAATGGTTGAGAATAAATAATAATGTTAAGGAAACTCTATAAAGCGGCCATTTTGTAATTTCAAGTCAAAATAATCACTCAGGCGATGTTTTTTTTTCTAAAGAGATCCATTTTAATAAAAATCTATCGCCAATATTCAGATAAAAAGGGACAATAGACAAAGTGATAATAGTATTTTGATCATTATTGAAATACCATTTTTTGATACGCTGACCTGATAAGCATATCATTGAAAATGGTGATAGTGGACATTGCTGCTGGGGTGATAGAGATGCATTAAGACATCTGAGGCTCTTCATTGGGCACGACAACAACAACAATATTGAAAATGGTGATAGTGGACATTGCTGCTGGGGTGATAGAGATGCATGAAGACATCTGAGGCTCTTCATTGGGCACGACAACAACAACAATATTGAAAATGGTGATAGTGGACATTGTGATAAAGATGTATGGAGACATCTGAGGCTCTTCATTGGACACGATAGCAACAACAACATTGAAAATGGTTCTCAATTCAACCCATAAGAAGAAACTTGTCATTACAGAATATCACAACTGTTTTATAAGTTATATTGTTTCTACTTAACATTTAGCCTTATTTAAACATATATTTATAATATAGTTACAGTCTATATATAGAGCCATGCAATACAGCACCACGCTAGATGAATTACATATTTATTATGATTCAATTGATGATACAAACTGTGTTGCCGGATCTTTATATTTACACAGATTATACTATATACAACAACAACCAAATAAATACCAAAGATTACTTCTTTGAGATTTCAGATCCCAGGTCAATAACTGAATTAATATGAATATTGATTTACCACTTCAATTTAATAACAAACTAAAATTTCCAAACTCACAAATTCAGAGTTCATTGTTCTTTAAAATTTCAATAAATATTATTAGTCATTATTCTATATAATTTCGTTTGGTTCTTTCGCCATTTTGCAAAGGTCATTGATGTATATACATTTTTCAACTCTTTTAGCTTTGAATTAGGTAGAACGCCCATTGAAGATCCCTTTTGTCTCAATAAGCTCAATTACTAATTGTTCATTCTTTAATATTTCTAAACTAAATATTTCATCAGGATTCTGTACACCATCTACTTGTTTCATATACAATATGGAAACATTCTTTACAGACTCTATGTTCTGTCTCATCATTTAGAATAGTCCCGCAAAATAAAGAACATAATCTGTGGAATAATGGAGATCCACTTCGGGACGTCGGACAGCGGCGGCTCGGGTGACTGTAAACAAACAAGCCCCAGCTGCGCCAGCCGGCAATAAAAAAGGGAGGAGCCAGAACACGGCCTGGTCTGACGCTGACCCAGTTTGGTGTTTTCCTCTGTCTTCTCAACATGTTTTGAATAAAGTTAGTTTGAAGGAGACTTTTACCCTCTCATTTCTGCTATTTAGTGATCTGATTTAAATCCTTGCAACAGCCCACAAAAGAATCATCACTGCGAATTCTTCTACCGAATTTCGCATCAGTGTTTTGTGAAACGATTACCCGATAAATTCTTCATATAATCTAAATAGAATATTCTATTAAAGAAAATCATATCTTGGTTCATTATAAGATTATTTCTAGAAATTTAAATAGAAGCTGTATATAGAAAAGTTGATTTCTAGAAAAAGTACTTCCATTAAAGGATTGCGTCCAGAGTTGTAGAAATATCAAAGGATTTCAAATAAACAATCATATTGTCACAGTAATGAAGGTGACGTTTGGGTAGAATAAAAAATAATTTATTAGATGACTTTAAATAGTTAATAAGTTTGAGGGATAAAAAGAAATAGAGGTAAACTAAGTTAAATGGATAAAAATAATGGTAAATTAAGGAAGTAATGTCAAAGACCTAAACGGCTGGCGATCGGCTACACCCCTTAAGATGGCGACTATTGTTTACAAACTTCCCGCCTAGCGCGCCCGCCATCTATCGGAGCTTAGGTACATAACACTTGCCGAGCTGACAGCGCGCGCCACCTATCGGGGCTTAGGTACATAACATTCGCCAAGCTGCCGATGTATTATTTACAGTTACAAGCTATGTACATTTTTGGTTATGACAATATATTAATTCATAATAAGCTTATCTCATCAATAATAGAGAGTATTTTCTTTCTCTCTCATATATTGATCATTATATAATCTTATTTATTCATATTTATTCTGTATTTAACCTTATATAATCTTATATAAACGATTAATAGCATAGAAGAAATGACCCACTACATAGCTGAATGCACTTTTGTTAACGAGGAACGGAATAAGATCTTAAAGAACATTATCCAAGTCTACGTGAACCCAGTTCAGATAATCAGAATAATGTCCGAGAAAAATATATAGCGATAGAATTATTTAACTTTCATAAAGCGTTAGAGAACAAGGTAATCTCTAAGAACTAAAATTACAGAACAATTTCCTTTCATAGTTAATTTGTATAGTTATGTTAAATACTTTGATTTCCATTTCATTTTCCCTTCTCTCCTTTGTTTTGTTTTTTCCCTCCTTTCTCCATGAAAATGATGTATGGCGAGTCCTTTCAGGACGGAAATGTCCTAATAAAGCTGTTGTTGTTCTATGAATCAGTTTCAATCTTTCTCTTTTAAAAGAATATACAGAGGGTGTTCACACTTATAAGAAACAAGTTTTATTATAAAATATTAAAAATTAACAGCATATTTGAAAATTTTCACCTTTTAACATGTATATCAGGATTCAGATAACCGAGGGTGAACAAAATTGCCTGTCTCCTTCAAAAAATAAGACAACCAGGCAAAGTCTATCCATTTCCTTAAGTTTTGTGTATGAATGTAAAGCTTTTTATGGCTGGCCCACAGAAGAAAAAAAAAGAAATATTGAGATATGAATAAACAATAAATATATTTTTATAAAGGATACATTCTGTATAAATGAATGAGGGGGTAATACCATGAATTATTGAATGAATCCAGAATTTCCAGAGATCTCGAGGACTAGCCACATTATTTCGTCTATTGTCTGCTATGAAAAGATCGCTGATACTGTATATTATATAAAAAAAGATTGATTTTCTGTTGATTTTGGTAGTGTTGAGATAAGGTTTTGCTTTTGTATACGTCGGTTGTTTGATCATTATGATAGTTTTGCAGTCGTGGGAATAATAAAAATAGTTTTGATCAGAAATAGCTTTAATTAAGCTTATGGAACATAAATACATAATTTGATAACGTACTACCTGAATTAAGACGTAAGAATAAAGAAAACTAAACACTTATTTACATAAATTAAGAAAAAGGCATCTCCTTATCGTGCAACTGAAAGTTGCTGATGGCTTGCGCCATCTATCGGAATAAATATCAACTATTCTCGTTGATTTTTAATTATTCCAGAATTGGCCAAATACCCATTCTTGATTAATCAAGAAAAGCTAACCACGAACGCATTTCGGGCTGTTGGCCCTCATCAGCGTGGTGCAAGCTGTACCTAAAAGACCAACAATTTTGTCATTCAGGTATCCTGAAAAATCATGAAATGGGTAGTTAAGGTCAGAATTGCGTGAGACCGCAACACAATGTGGAAAAATAGTACAAATGTGATATTGTACTGGGATAAGGTGCATAAATTAAGAAAAAGGCAACTTTCAGTTGCACGATAAGAAGATGGCTTTTTCTTAATTTATGCACCTTATCCCAGTACAATATCACTTTGTACTATTTTTCCACTTATTTACATAATTACATAAGATTTGAGCCAGCCAACCAGAAGTGGCGACCTCTGATGGTTGATATAAGCAGAGCAATTTGTTCTAGGATTTATAATTTTAAAATAAAACACAATTTTTATAAAACATATATATATATGAAAAACCAAAAGAAAAAAATAAAAGATAAGTGGGTCAGGTGTTGCAATATATATATATATTATAATCTAAAGTGCAATTATTTTATTTTTTAAAAACATATATTTTATTTTCATTCATTGACTGTTCTACATTTCTTTTACCATAGATTTAGAACATAACACTTAGTTGTAAATATGTATAGTTGACCCTACCTATTTTTTTAATTCACAAATATAGAATTCATTATATAAATTCTATATTACTGTGAAAAATAATTTTATGTGTAATTTACTTCAAGTAATTAAAAATAAAAACTACTTGATGGGTAAATAATTATCTTTCCTATTTTTACGACTGCACCTTCAATTCTCTATCTTTTTCAACAACAAAACAAAATAATTATAACATATATATATATATACATCATTCTCTTGAGTTTATTCATTTTTCGACGTTTTGGCGACTTACAATAATCTTCCTTAGAAGAATCCTCTAGTCGGGAAATAAATACACTCGAGAAAGAGATGTGTATATATGGTAAGTTAAAGGTCTCCCAAGGTGCAGAGAGGTACTGGAAAACTCCCCACGCCCTGACTATCCCTCTCGGTTACTACAGGTTTGCTCCTTTCGGTTACCATACCACAGCGAGAGACCCTCGGTCAACACAGTATAGCGAGAGTTGACAGGGACTCACACCACAGTTTAAGTCGACTGGATACCTCACCACAGTTTTAGTCGACAGGATTCTACAAGAGTTAACAGAATCTCATCACATATATCTATATTGTTATTTTTAACAAACTCCCAACCAGAAAATTATTTCTACAAATATTATCACATCTGTATTTTTTATATAAAGTGCTTATTAAAGGTATGAGAGAAAATGAAACACTCATTTTCTTATAAAATATTTTATTATAAGAACATATGTGCTTTACATTTCATCGTGTGTGTGTATAGTCAACAAGTCAAATATAATATTTTTTATTTCACAGATAACTTTTCATTTTATTGTGAGATATAATTTGCAAAATATGTTGATTTTATATATGCCATTAAATATAAATGTGTAAATATTATTTCTTTGTGTACTATTTAGATATTCAAAATGATTAATCTAACAAAATATATATAATAAAATATCATTATTTAAAAAAAAACAGACGAAAAGTGGTAAAAATGGTAGATAGAAATAGAGTAAACATGATATATATATAAACAAAAGTTTATTTGGCAATTATATTAGAAATGTAAAAGCATACAAAAGAAAAAAAAACATCGATATAATTATCAAATTCTATGCTATATATATTGTGCTTCAAACAATTCATCAATATTAAAACAGCAGATATATAGAATATTTGAAAATTGATATGATATATGTTGACAATTCTTCATAAATTATTTTGAAAGTGCAAAAAGTATGAATCCATATTAGGATTATATATTAAAATTGTATAACTGCATGTATAATACGTTAGTATTAAAATATAAAATCATGTACTTATACTTCATTAAAATATATAGTTATCAAAAATAATTTGGTGAAAAAATTCATATATGGAATGTAATAGCATTAAGTAACAACTTAAAAAAATAAAATTTTCAAATATTTAAAACCACAAAATATATAATAAGCTATTTATTTAAATTTCTATAAAATAGATATGTCCCAATTTTTATAAAGAGAAGTGTATATATTAAAAATAAATTTATATAAAAAGAATATGACGATGACACATGACCTGCAAGAAAACATTAAAAAGAAGTTTAAAAGTAAATAAAATTAGCGCTACCCTGGAAATACCTCTCTCATATGAGATCTACATAAGTAAAAAAAAAACATCTTCACACAAAAATGTAAAAAAAAAAGATGTGGGAAGGGGGAGGGATTTAGAAAAAAAGGCGTGGTCAAAATTAAGAGGAGAGGAGCTAAGAAAAAAGGGGCGTGGTCAAAATTAAGGGAGGAGGGACTAAGAAAAAAGGGGCGGAGTCAATATTAAAATGGGAGGAGTTACGAATGGAAAGTGGGCGGGGCTTCTCTCAAATGAACATTGCTTTCAAAATGGTAGCCAATCCGATGATGAGGAGGGACAAAGATGAAGCGAGATAGCCTGCCCCTGAACATTGTTCCTTGGAAATGCCCTTGCAATAGCTGACAATATCTCCCTTCACCTTCTCATTGAGACGGTAGATGGTGGTGTCACTGCCCCGACCACTGCAGCGGTTCTCTACTGCTCTCTTCACGCAATCTTCATAATCCATAGCAGCGCTGTACACACGTTTCTCATTGGTCACCATATCATTATAAAATCAAAAATCTATACAAACACTATAACCATTATATATTTTCTTTTTGATAATTCTGTTACCTACTCTACTACAATATGAATTATTGTAAATAGTTTCACGCGCAATTATCAACACTATCAAGTTGACAACATCAGGGTTCCATTCATAAGTTTCTTATTAAAAATTATTTTAATACACAAATATATAGTTTACACATAGAGGTACTAAAGCCCTTTAACAGGAGAAAAAACGATACAATAAAAGCTAGAGACTTGTTAATTAAAATTTTTGGAAATAGAAACTTATCCCTGGAAAACCTGATGTTTTCACTTTAAATATTGATACTGTAAATTATTTTATTGAATTATTCAATACTGCATCAAACAAAATGATAATAATAGTATGTCTCCCAAAAAATATATAGCAGAAAGTATTAGTCAAAACTTTTATTTGACGTTGGTTATTGGAAGGATTAGTAACATGGAGATGTGTTGCGATTAAAATAATTATTCAAAGAATTAGAGAAAATGTATAAAAATTGGGATTTGCGTAGAAGAATTAAGAAGGTTTAAATTTCCCCCTTGCTTCTTTCTTAAGAGTCAATGTTTTGTATCTATAGAGAAAACCAGGCACAGCAAACGAATGCGCAGTTATTGATTGATATTGCCACGTGGAAAATTAGGGAAGACAAAAACTTCAGGAGGAAACAAAATTTATTTCAGGCAAGGACAAACTATGAATTGTAAGCAAAAGATAAGCCACGAGGGAAATTTACAGAGTCGCAAGATATAAACATAAAAATGACCACTCTGTTAATAAAAAATAATAAAATTAATAAATACTATGTTACAATATGAATTCCATATTGGAGTTCCTTTTTACTTGTGAACTTTTTGTTTGAGATAGAATTGAAGATGAGCTAATATAGGTAAGCACGTCAAAGAGAATAAATAAATTAAGATGGAGAAAGGTGGGATAGTTAAAGAAATTCTGGTATAAAACAACTGAAAGGAGAATACAAGAAAACTCGAGAAGAGATTTTAAAAAAGGAAAGGTTATGATGATGATTAATTGGTAGTGTTAAAGATGGGACAAGCAGGTTGGACTGTTTGTGGGCTTCGAGGACAACGCCATCACCATCTCCTCAGTGACGAAGCAAGCGATCCACGTTTTCTTCGTAGATCACGAAATGCGTGGTGTCGCTGGACCCGCAGGCAATCTTCCACTAAACTCTGCAGCATGTACTGCAGCGGTAGCATGTACAATGTCATTGTACATAGTGTATTTTTATATCAATTTTTCGTTTATCATCATTTTCATTATTGTTAATTTCTCATAATTAGTGAGGACTGTACACTTTCCTGTATTGACAAGATGAAAATAAATATATGTTAATTGTCAAATTGTCTCTTTCTCTCTCTACAAGTACCATCTTGATCTCAAGGTGGGTGACACCAGCCAACACCTCGACTTGCCCACTCTGTGGGAAAGAACTCTCGCAGTCCACCGTTGGCGGAGTCTTTCCCTCGGTGGGCCCCACCAATGAAGACCTTGTATATATTTTATATATAAGAATATTAATCAATTATTTTTTATATTTATATCTATTTATTTATATATTTATCATTATATAATAATATTTATTCATATTTATATTTATTCTGTATTTAACCTTATATAATCTTATATGGACATTGAAATAAAGTAGTTTCAATCTCAATCTCTCTCTCTCTCAACATTCTGTTTAAACAATCCATACACAGAATCTGCTTCTGATGTTAACTTACCAACAGATCTTCCGCATTTCCTCGTCACTATCTCTCCGTCTTCTGGTATAGGTATCCAGGCACCATTGAGCTTCGCTGACCACCATGTTGGAGCAGTAGTTTCCTGAAAACCACCCTTCTTAGTCTCCAGATACTTCTCCTTTATGCAATGGCTTAAATTGACTTAGTACTACCTAAAGACATTGACATAAAAAAAATTGCAGTTCTACATAAAGAATTAAAGTTATCTAGAAAGAAATAACTCAGTACTGTATCTTAGCAAATATCGTCTCTGATAACTGTAAAACGGAATTTTGAAAATAGCACCTTTATTTTTAAATTTTTATAAACTTTTTGTACTTTTAAATTCTTCGCTTTTTAGAGGCAAATACATATTTTTATACCTATTTGTATGATAAAGATTTAGAATCATCCATGTTATAAAATAAATAAGAATAATGTAGGAATTTTATAGAAATTAAAGACCTGCTAACTGGAAAACTTACAAATAAAATTAATTACATTTTTTACAGAAGGCTACACATCTTGATGGATAATATGATTCTAATCTTAAACTAAGAGTAAAGAAATAATATGCAAAATTGATTAGGGTGACTGTATAAAACAATTATTGTATAAACATTTCATAAATTATAGAAGTGTATATGATAGAGTGAATATAAATTTATTTTTCTAAATATATTTATAATCAATAAATTTTATGTGTGTTGAATACTATTCAATATATATATATATATATATAAATTTGTACAAGAAACTACCTCATTTATCGTAAAGATAGAGGCTAACTGGCCGGCATTCATAGTTATTAAAATTAAAGATGCAAATTTTTAATAAAAAGATTTATACTGGCCGAAGTATCTTTAATTTTAAGAACTACCTTATTTGTGTGTTAATGGAATCATATGTTTATATATACAGCATTTTCTCATTATAACAGCTATCTCTATATATAATTGCCTTATTCTGTCTGTGTGAAGTTCACGGATAGATTTTGGTCAGAATGGATAAAATAAAAAAAGTGTCAAGGGATGGGAATCGAACCTACGACCTTCCGCTTACCGGGCAGATGCCATGACCACTAGGCTACCCTGGACATATTTTTCCGTTCATAAAGTTAATATATGATGCCGATATATATAATAATTGTATAAACGAATGCAAGACAAAATCACCGCGAATGTTTCTTTTTTTTAAGGCAATTATCGTTTTGCACAATTACTTAATCTTTTAAAATAAATAACAATACTTAAATGAAAATATGTTTCTTTAAATAAAATAAAATAAATTTTTAAATCGGTAACCTTTATGAGAACCTTTAAATATATATAAGTACCTTTAATCGATAATCTTTATAAGAATAAAATATGTAATTCATTAAATATGATAATCATGTATATGATAATCAAATATTATATTCATTAAATAGGTATTTACGAGACGTCTTCGTTGCTTATAACTAAGCTCATGTTGCAAATGTAATTATCTCTATCGATTTAGTAGGTGAAATGCAAAAAAAAAAAATCGACATGATGAAATCTTTATGAAAATTCACATTTTTATTTTTATATTTTCAAGACACACACAGTTTGGGGCGGGACGTTTCACAAGAGAGACATCCACGGCGCCAATTTATAATTGTAACGAATAGTATTTTAATTAAAACATTTTAAAAACACACAGTTTGGAACGCGACGTTTCACAAGAGTGACATCCATGGCGCCAATTTATAATTGTAACGAATAGTATTTGAATTAAAACGTTTTTAAAATATATACGCACTCGGGTAAAACCCGGGCGTTGCCCGGGCCATTCGTCTAGTTCCTTTATAACAGCCTTGCGATGTAACGACAAAATCACGAGTCATTTTAAAATTACATTTATAATGTAAACCATACTTTCTAAAGGACGTAACCTTATAACAGACAAGTTTGCTAGTCCAATGGAAAGGCTGTAAATGAGTAGATTATATTTATAATTATATATATATATAAATATTAGTATATCGGGGCCATTGGAACTTTTTTTTTATTAGAAAAAAAAAGTTCCAATGCGGATTCGATCCTATGTCGTAGCGGTCGAAACACAACGGTTTAAACTACAGTCCAACCACGTCCCTCCTACCATATAGCATTCAATCTAAAAATTATAAGAATTCTTATTTCTAGTATCACATTGCTATATGTTGGTTATGTGACGTCTACATAGTGTACTTACCATCAACATCAGTATCTCCATAGTTACTGGAGTAGCCGCCATAGCTGCTACCATAGGATCCACCACCATAGGATCCGCCACCATAGGAACCACCTCCCCCACTGTAAGGAGGTCTGGAGTCGATGCCTGTTTGCTGGCCGCCACACAGCCAGGCTTTGTCCCCGCCCTGGTCGATGAAGTAGGAGCTCTGGTAGAGATCGTCGTCCTGGGCGCATCGGTTCTTCAGCACGTTGGACACACATTCCTTGAACTGGTTGAACTCGCGGCAGCTTTCTGCGGTTCTGTAGGAGCTACCGGACTCCGTGAGACGACGTTCGCAGGCTTGCATATCGCTCTGTTGGTAGCAGGACCGGCCTCTCCAGTCTGGGTACACGCCAGGGACTTACTTCACTGCATATATAATGGAAGTACTCAAGATTCTTCCACAATTATAGCTATACTATTTTCTTTTCTATTTTAATACTCCCTATCATAAAGGTATATATTTTTAATAATAAATATTTAATGATACATTCAAAATATGATCGTCGCCGCAAACTAACGGCCTCGAGTCGGTGACAAAGCCACAACACCAGCTTTGGCAGACTGAAAAGCGTCCACCTAGAGACCATGGTTTCGGGCTAATGGCCCTCGTCAGCCCGAAACCACGCTCTCTAGGTGGACGCTTCTCATTTTGCCAAAACTGGTGTTGTGGCTTTTCCCGACCCGAGGACGCTAGTTTGCGGCGACGGTCAATATATGGCGTCTAGTTTTGACGTTTATTTTGACGGAAAAGGCGCCCTATGTTTTTATAGATCAATTTCCTCCCGGATAAATTCCCATCGATATATATATGTGATGAAGTCCTGGTTGACTCTTGTTGAATCCTGTCGACTAGAAATGTGGTGAGTAGATCATGTTGACTAACTATGTGGTGTATTCCCTGTCAACTCTCGCTATACTGTGTTGACCGAGAGGAACAGTCAGGATGTGGAGTTTTCCACTACCTCTCTGCACCTTGGAAGACCTTTAAAAGTTCTCACAAAGTACAGGCAGTCGTGGTCGAGGCAGAGAATGTCCACACACAAAAAACGAAGACACAGTTGCACTAAGAAAGTTCCGTGAACAGATAAAAGTTGAGCTAGGAGCGAAAGATGGAGATAGGTAAGTTCTTACTGGGTTACATGGTGGATGAGGTGGACCTGGGGTACAACCGACGAGGTCTCACGCAGATGGCGAAGTGACTGAATCTTTAGGTTAAAACGGGGGCTTTATATACCTTTCCCGAGAAAGGGAGTGTTGCATTTAAACACATGTGAAGAGTGTGGATCGTCTGGTGAAATTCTAAACTGGCACCGTGGCAGTTTCCATATTTAGACCTTGCTGTTTTGTGACTTCCATCTATCTCGATTTTAGACGTTATGACTTCTATCTCTTGCTTCAGCTCAACTCTTAATCTATTACAGAGTTTTATTTATTTATCCTCAGTTTGTACAAAGTACAATACATATGATGATGTAATGACACATGTCAATCATGCGTATAATCATATTTACAGATGTGTTTCTATTATACAACATGAAAATCTTGTTATAAATTATATACAATATGGGATTGTTGGTTCAAATTACCATATATATATAGCGATTTGCTAATTTAATCTACCAGACCGCTACAACTATTGTATTGTTAATTATGTTTCTAGATTCTTCATTGAAAGGTTTATTCTTGGGAATAATGCTTTAATGAAGGTATGAAAATATGCTGTAATTGTAGAAATTTCACAAATATTTTGGGTTCGTGATCGCAGTTATTTTATGCTTAAACCACAAGACAACAGATACAAAGGACTAGAAGAAGAAACACAAGTCGGGATGAAGAGCTTCTTTTATAAGAGGACAATCGTACAAGTTTTCGGACAAGATGTCCGAAGAAGGGCGTCCCGTAGAAGGACGTCTTACCCGGAATCTTGTACGATTGTCCTCTCATAAAAGAAGCTTTTCTCTCCGACTTGTGTTTCTCCGTAAATAGCAAATAGGGATGTTATCGTTGTCCTAAATACAAAGTTCTGTTTATGCAACAATAGTTAAATAGATAAGACTGTTTTTAAAATGTTTTATTCTTTATTCTGATAAGCATTCCTGCCCAGAAATCCAACCCCTTCTCTACTTGGCGGCCAGGGAAGCAGCACAAGTAAGGGACTACCCTGTAGGGTGAAGTACGGTGTCGTGAGCCCCGAGCCGCTACGGTAACCGTGAACAGGGAACTCTGAAATGTGGCTTACTAACGGGGCAATGGTACCCCCTCTCTCCCCCCATTCCATGGAGCAACATACGAACAAGGCACCTCAGTTGGCCGGTATTGTGATCAGGGTGCACGGACAGATCTGATCTGCTTCATTGACAAGACACCACCATCATGATAATCATTTGAAGGTCTATTCTTACTTAAATTGTTTAACAAAACTATAGTGATAAATACTATACGATTACAGAGCCCTGTTTACCTATATTCACTCACTGATAGGTTTGAACTTAAGCAGGAATCTCACTATACATTTGATCGATACAATTTTAAAAACAAGATGCATTAGTATGCCATTTGTTATAGGAAATTCTAACTATTTTTATGCGTCTGATTATTTTAAATACAACAATTTTTGTATTAACTTTACTGCAATGAGTCAGGCCCTCCAATTATTTTTATCATTGAAGTAAGAGAGGACAGTAGAAACTATTTTTATTTAAAAGAATCATACGCGTCATTAAAAGGTCAAATTTCCGATAATTTAAAAATGTTTTTATGTTTTTGTAAAATTGTGAATATAATGTGTGAAATCAACACCAATCCACTTTACTAAGGGGGTCGGTGGAAGGATGGTCTAAACCATTGGTTTTCGACCGCTACGACCCGGGTTCGATTCCCGCATTAAGCACTTTTTTATGTTTACAAAAAAAAAAATGCTTCAATGGCCCCCGATTCTTGCAAAATTCCAACCCCACCAGCGAGTGCAAATAACCAAACGGGGCTCTGGCACATTTGTAAGTGCAAAGTCGAACTGCTTTTCACATGTGTAGACATGTGGGGCACTTACAGTAAAAGCAGTTGCCTACTTCTACCCACCATGATTATCATGGCCTGTGCCACGTGTACTAGGGATAAGCAAAAAAAAAAAAAACACTAATGAATGACTGCAGGCATGAGCAATATCGTTTATTATATTTTTGATTACTTAATTGTATTTTCCTTTTCAAAAATTACAGCTTTGAGCTTTGAAGTTGGAAGAATTTTCAGTTGTAGGGGATTTATTCAAACAAGATAGATAGCCTGAATTGAAAGGACTATCGGCTAACTTCTCACTGATGACACACATCTGTCCAAGATCAATGACTTTTTCTCTTTGATATATTCCTTCTTCCGTCATCTGGTATCCATACTTTCTATCTGAATCACACACCTGTTCCGTCCCTTCTAACGTAAACTTAAACTGATTTCTTAATTCATCTAGCTCATCTTTACTTTCCGTATTTTTATATTCAATATAATCATTGAATATCTTCCACAATTTCGACTTGAAATGATCATCATCTTGATTAAGAGATTGATTTATATTATTTGTACATTGAGAAGGTTCTTCAATCTCTTCGATTTCTTCAACAATAGTTCGTCGAAGTGGTATTTGGGGATGAGATGAATTAAGATCGAATGTACTTTGAGAAGTTTCAGATATTTTATTACTTGGAGAAAACATAGCCATCTTATCTATTTCAATGTTATTTTCTTCTTGAATCGAAGGCGACATTTCGATTCTGACAGAAGGGCTGTTGAAAGTAAGATCTGAGCTTGTTAAACGCGCACTTGGACTTGCTGGAAGGCTGATATAATCCCCTACGTTGAGACCTCCAGGAGATTTAGGCACTTCCTTCGCTAAAAGCTTCATCTTCTCTTCTAAAGCAGTTTTCAATTCTTCAATGTTTCCTTGCAGCAAAGAGAACTGCCGATCTTTAGAACTGAGGGCTTCTTCTAAATAGCTTATCTGCCTCTGATGATCAATTTGTTGTTCATTCAGGAATTTAAGTTTCACCACTAATTCTAGAAGCTTTTTATCTCTTGAATTGATTTCATCTTGATTTTCTTCTATTTTCGTTCTTAGCATATTATTCTGCATTTCTTTACTACATAAAGATTCTTTTAAAAATACGATATACCTTTGTTTATCACAATTTTGTTCTTCCAATAATTTTAACTGAACTCGTAAGTTGTTAATTTCTTCATCTTTCATATTACAGCCTTCTCGAAATTTCTGGAATTCAGCTTGAAGTTCGAGATAACGTTCTTGTTTATCGGAATAAGATCCTTTTAAAAAGTTAATATTTTGACGATATTCATAAATCTGTTCATCTTTTGATTTCATATTGGTATCTTTGATGATAGAATCCTGAGTTTTCTTGAAGAATTCGTTTCTTAATTCTTCAATGATGGTATAAAGGTTTTGATACCTTTCTTCCGAAATATTCAAGGAATCCTTTAAGAATGTTATTTGCCGTTCGTACATTTGACTACGTTCATCAATCAAAATAGCTCTTTTATCCATTTTGAACACTATTATTTTCTATTTGCCAAAATTCTGTAGCGATATGATAAGAAAATTAAATTTTTAAAATAAAAAAAAACTGAAATCGAAATGCTGCCTTGGATGCTTTTTTATGGCAAAAAAAAATCCAAGTTAACACAACATTTCCTTGAAAAATTAAACTGAACTAAGCAAATGGCTATAATAATGGAAAGATTTTTTTATGGAAAACGTAAAGATTGGAAATGGATAATCCAGAGTTTCTTCGCTAACATAAAGAAGATTCGAAGAACCCCCTATTGGTCGAAGAGTTTGCATTCTGATATAGAATCATAGAAAATAGTTAAAGATGCGAATTTATAAAGAAATTAAGAATCATTTTGATAAGTAAAATTGCTTTTGTCTTTATATTATTTTTTGATTTTATATGGTGTTTTATTACTTTCTCAGCATGACAATTCTTGAGATCCAGGTATAACTGATAAATATAATAGCTATTCTTTGTTGAAAAAGCCTCTTCTATGCTTTTGAAGTTCGTTGAATGGTTCTCTAGATGCAAATTCTAAAATTAGATATACAACCTATCAAGATATCGGCAAAATTTGCTCGCTCTTTTGGGTGTTTTACTGTGATCTTCAAATGCATATAATCCAGGGGATCTCTCTCTTTCTCTCTCTCGTGAGAGAATCAACTGATGTGTGGAACACTTCAACAGTCGGCGTTTATCTTAAAATATTTAATATCAATATATAGCTTTCGGTTCTAAAAGCCCGTGTATAAAAGAGAGCACGATGAATTCTTTTCTTTTTTATCTTATCGTGTTCTCTAGTAGGATTTTCAGTACTGAAAGCTAGAGAGAGAGAGAGATTGAGATTGAAACTGATTTATTACAATGTCCATATAAGATTATATAAGGTTAACTACAGAATAAATATAAATATGAATAAATATGATTATAAATTGATAAATATAGGAATAAATAGATTTAAATATATAAAATAATTAGAGAGATATATAAAATATATAAAATAGAGAGAGAGAGAGAGATTCGTATTGAATATATTTTTGAAGAAATTTATCCTTGGAAAGTTGCACGATAAGGAGATGCCTTTTTCATAAATTATCCATGGAAGCCTGATGTTTTTATCCTAATTGTATATAGGGGATTAATATATAGTGAAATATAATCTCACCGCCTTCTCGCTTGCAATTGCTGTCAATGAAGGAACGAGCGGTCTGGATGAGTGAGGAATCTTCACTGCGGGATCCACAGTTGGAGTTTTGCCACATGAGGCAGTTGAGGCTGTTTCTTACATCCCTGGAGAACATCACAGCATATGTCAATCTGTTCGTGTCAATGGTCAGAACCTACCTGCACTGGGTTTGTTGATTACTGTATGTACTCTCTCGTCTAGAAGAAGTGGTACGTTGGAGTGTATCCCTGCATTGGGTCAGTCGGTTGGTATTGCACTGTTCTCTCCGACAACACAGCTCGCCACCGAAGCTGCTGCTACCATAGGAACTGCCACCGTACGATCCTCCTCCGTAGGTGCCTCCTGAGCCATAGGTTCCCGTATTACCTAGGAACATACGTTGATGCCACCATGGACGTATGTCTATAAGGATCAACTCACCTTCATACCGTCCTCCTGATCCACCAGACTGACCGTTTGAACACTTCCAACCCTCAGGATCAGCGTCGTATACGTAGAAAGCTACAAGCTGCTTGTCGGAGTAGGAGCACAAGTCTTGGACGCGGTTCTCCACGCATTCACGGAAAGTGGAATAGGTCCTGCGACAGAGAGATTTGCATCAAAACATATTAGTTTACGATATTTTTGGTAGAATAAACTAGAGAAACCGTTGGGAAGGTTCACCACTAATAAGCAAGGCCCTCACATTATTTTAGCATTACAGTAAAGACAGTAGATTCTTTTTATTTCAGAATAAACATACGCATCAAAAATAGTTTAAATTTCTTATAACAGATCTCGCGCTAATGAATTAATTTTCCATTAATTTCTAATTAATTTTTCCATTGCAGTAAGGGCAGTAGAAATTGTTTATTTTTAAAAAGAATCATACGCGTCTAAAATAGTTTAGAATTTTGATAACTATCCTAACTATTCAACTGACTAGTTCAGGCAATACCTAGTTGTTCTATTGGTGGTATATGTGCTGGTTACAGAGAGGAACCTGTTGATCAGTTTGAGAAGCCGACCATGGGTATATACAGGATTGAGATAGATCAGTTTACACAGAAGTATAGTGGAACCTCTGTAAAGAACACCTAGTTGCAAAGATATATTTTCCTTTATGGAAAGGTTTCCTCTTAGAGGTGAGTTACTAAATTATAAAAATGGTCATTTTGGAGATGAAAACTGTTCTTTTTAAGATAAGGTCCTCTAGCGGGAGTGTCCTCTCATTGTGGTTCTACTATATCTACATTCTATGTCTGAACTAATCAGGACAGTTTAAAAGGAGGTGATCCAGTTTGTGTGGTTCTTCCGAGCAGTGCTAGCAGGTTGATCTGTGTCGAGATGTCCGATTGCAAGGTCTGCCAGGACATGGCAGGTTGGGATAATTGTATCCAATTCATGAAAGGCTTCTTTTTTATATTCTGTTTTATGAATTCAAAAGCTATATTTAGGTGAATTTGGTTTATGCTCACAATTGAATTCTAACTTAATAATGTCCTCTTCTAGGACCTGTTATATCGAATTCTTTACCCGATGGAACACTGGAAAGACTTTCTGTATCGTACACAAAGGCTCTAATATATAAGCCCTGTCTTTTGAATATTTCTAGTTGATACTGACTTATTTTCTAACTAAATGTTCTTTAAATAACCTATTTGAGTAAACTCTCGTGCAATAAGACAATCTACAGAGAACGTATTTGATCTTAATTTAATTAGATCATTAATGGATCTTTTTGCTGTATCAAATCTTAAAAAGGACTTATTATTTTATCTCGGGGGGTCGGTGGAAGGCTGGTTAAACCGTTTGGTTTTCGACCACTACGACCCGGGTTCGATTCCCGCATTGGACACTTTTTTTCTGTTTGAAAAAAAAAATGCTCCAATGGCCCCCGATTCTTGCAAAAGTCCAACCCCACCAACGAGTGCAAGTAACCAAACGGGGCTCTGGCACATTTTAAAGTGCAAAGTCGAACTGCTTTTCGCATGTGTAGAAATGTGGTGCGCTTACAGTAAAAGCAGTCGCTAACTACCCACCATGATTATCATGGCCTGTACCACGTGTACTAGGAATAAGCAAAAAAAAAAGTTAATCTCAATTCTTTTGCTGCTCTATTTCAGATACGGTATCATTTAATTCTTATTTTATTGGGACTCTTCTAGGACTTGTTGAATATAAACTTAACGAGATTCTTCTATATGTGTTCCGAGTTCTATTGAATATATATTGAACGCCCTATGGATGATACCTTACAATACTAATTTTAATGATTATGATTTACCATTTATGGCAAACTCATAGGAATAAGAAGTATTTTTCTAAAGAATCTTAACACACTTTATTAGAGTATTTAATAGTTACTGTCATACGAAATCTTAACCCGATGAATCCCCTTAGAACCTGTTAAATCATCGAACTCAGAGAAGCGTTCATATAGGTTCTGTTTACTAATTCCTTTTTTACAGCCTTTTAGAGTCTTACAGTAGCTGATTTTGCATTGAGTTCTGACTCACGAGGAGAATAATTGAAGTATTATCTCCTAACAAATAATTCTAAAGACATCCTGCTCTCTTACATCGAACTGCCCACTCTATGGGAAAGCGCTCCTATAGGTTCTGTTTTACTAATTCCTTACAGCCCTTTAGAGTCTTATAGTAGCTGCCATTTCATTGAGTTCTGACTCATGGGGAGACTCATTAAAGTATTATCTCCTAACACATAGTTCTAAAGTCATCCTGTTCTTTCACATCGACCTACCCACTCTGTGGGAAAGAACTCTCTCAGTCCATGGTGGCGGAGTCTTTCCCGCTGTAGGCGCTACCAATAAAGAGAGACTGTATATACGTATTATATATATCAATTATATATTTACATTTGTTGTTTGTTTGTCTTTTTCTCCTTTCTCCTTGTATATAGCCAATTTGATATGATGTTAGAAATGTATTGACACAAATATCCCTGAGTTTGGGATATCGTGTTATAGGATATTAATAAATTTAGTTAAAATTTATCCGTATTTAGCCAACACCTAGACCTGCCCATTCTGTGGGAGAGAACTCTCGCAGTCCATCGGTGGCAGAGTCTTTCCCGTGGTGGGCACCACCAATGAAGACCTTTATATATGTATATTTATTTTATATATTTATTTACACATATTTTATCATTATATAATCATATTTATGCTGTATTTAACTCTATATAATCTTATATGGTAATTGAAATAAAGTAGTTTCAATCTTTCAATCTCTCTCTCTCTCTATGGAATCCGTTCTAGTAGATAGTCTGTCTTATTGAATTCTAAGACTTAATGAAAGATCCCAAGGATGTGTAGAAGTTACCTGCAGGTGTCCTGGTTGTAAGTACCTCCACTTCTACGGTCCGTGTCGCATCGTCGGACTTCCTCGCGCTGGAAGCACGGATTCTCTCTCCAGCCTGGACTCACCGTGTCAACACCATGTCCAGTTTCTGTCATCCGGAGTCACCTACCTCGGTCTACCTTGTCACAGGTGTCCACCAGGAACTGTCGAGCCCTGGACAGGACTGAGGACTCTCGTTGTTCCGGACACAGCATGGACTCCCATAGGACGCAGCTGAACTCTTCACGGAATCCTCTGTGTCACATCAGTCGTTTATTCATATCTTCAGTGTCTTATATATATATATATATATCTCTTAGAATCTCTCGTTTCCAATGAATATAACAGCATAAACAGGAAAATAGTTTTACCATCACAATACCGATTTATCAGAAGAAATCAATAGATCAATTTTATAGGTTCTGCATGCCCTAAAAATGAAAATATACATATTCCATAAAAGTGTTAAATTACAAATCAATTAAAAAAATTTCAGTTATAAATGTCCACGTTGCGCGCGTTTGCTTTTTGTAAATATTTCTGGTGGGATAAAGTCGATATTTTATTAAGCCCCTTGAAGAGCGATTATCGCTTGAAAGCTAGCGTTTTTGACGTGACAACGTCTTAAATTAGGTTGCGGCTGGGAGTCACTTATGAAAAAGTGTAACGCCCGGTAACGTTACGATGAGTCATCGAACGAGAGTGCTGCGCGCGCAGCGCTAGAGAATTAGGCGCATTGAATCGGCGCATGCTTGTCTCTGTCTTTGTCTTTCTCGAACGTTCTTGGCGTTGGAAAAACAAGAAAGCGTCATAATACAAGTTCACACGTGTGGTTAAAGTATCGTCAGCTGTGTCTGTAGTGAAAATGTGGAGTGCTTAGATTCGTCATTTACAACAACTACAACAATAAAGGTAAATAATTGTACACTGATATTTCATTATCGTAAACTATGATTGATTGATTAATTGTTAGATTGACACAAAAGTTGAGAAACTGAGTTTATAGGTTATGTCATACTATTGATAAATGTTGATAGTGTTAAGTAAATTATTAGTTTAAAATTAATTAATTAATTAATTATTATTTTACAAATTTTAAATAGTTTCAAATTTATTTAGCAAAAATTTGAACCTTCGATCTGAATAAATGTTTTGATTTTCGAATTGATTCTTTAAAATTACAAATATTAAGAAAAAGTGGCAGATATAAGAAAACTTTATTTAAACTGTGTTGAGCAAGAATTTTAACATCTAATTTAAGTAAATGTTTTAATTTTCAACTTCATCATTTACAATTACAAATTTTATTTAATTTCAAATTTATTTAGCAAAAATTTGAACCTTCGATCTGAATAAGTGTTTTGATTTTCAAATACCAACGCGGCTGGTGGAGTGGCGATCTATCGTAAATTATCATCGACATCTACGGCGGAAGTGTTCCAAGTTGCGATTACAGACGTAACTCGTGTCATTAAAACCAAGGGTGACATGTGCATGACTGAAGTTACTTGCTTCGCCGCTAATACTAGCTTCAAGTTTATACTCGGTGCTGTATATATTCATCCAGGAGCTAGTATGCAGGATATTGGAATGTTACTATGGCAAGGACTCGGTCCGTACATTCACAACAGCCAGTACGTGCCACCGTTCGTGCAAGTTGATTCTAATATACCGATTCTTCTGTGTGGTGATTTTAACAAAAACGTAAAGCCTGACAACTCGTTTCTTAAATTCATGAAAAATACGTATAATCTTGGTTGCGTATCAAACGTTTCTAAGTCAACTACGTTAAAAGGAACAACTATCGACTTGACTTTCGCAAGACACATTACAGCAGAAACACTTCCTTTCATTTCATATTTCTCCTATCATCGTCCTATCCTCAACAAAATCACTCAAATAGGAATTAGTTAAGTTTAAGTTTACATGTACAATGTTTTAGTAAACAAAATATATTTCTATAGTTAAAATTTGTGCAATTCTTATTTTCATTCAATTCCTTGTTCCTATTGTGCAATTTAATTATATTCATATCAATAAATATTCTACCGTTGTCACGTAAAATCTTCGCCCGTAAAACCGACTTTTTTAATAAAAAGAAACTCATTGTGAGAAAATATTTGTAATTTTAAAAAATATATATGTTTATTAGTTTTTTTTAGTCTACTGAAAAGAGGGACTTTTTTCAATAGGTTTGAAGAGTTCAAATCTCTTCAATTGTATCAAAAGTGTGTTTTGAAAATTGAATATCAGGTGTTGATGATATAAGTTATTTTGATTAATATTTGATTAATGAATAGAAAATTGTTTTTGATAGTTTTTAAATAATAAAATTATATATATATATATATGTGTGTGAAAAAATAATAGAAAAAAAAAAAATAAAAAGGTCAGGCGTTGATATTAAAAATAAAAAAGGCATATCCTGACCAGGAGCACATGTACTTTTAAGATGGCAGAGCACCATCTGGTGGAACAGAAATCAACTAAACATTGATTTAACCTGTTCCCTAATATTTGGCCAACCCAATTTCTTGATAAATCTACAAAAGCCATCCACGAACGCATTTGGCGCTGTTGGCGCTCGTCAGCGTGGAAGAATGAGAGTTCGAAAGTTCGCAGTTTAATTTTAAAAATAAATTTATTGTGAACGTTTTTTTTCAAATATCCTTTGTAATATATATATAACCAGCATGCAAAACGATGAGAAAACACCTTTTAAAATAAAAAAAAATTGTAATTAATTGCCATATAAGAAATTTGAGCTATTTTTTATGCATATGCTTCTTTTTAAATAAAATAATTTCATACTTCTGTAACTTAATGAAATTATAAAAATAATAATCAGTGGTAAACCCTTCCATTCATTTATCATTGCAGTAAGGGCAGTAGAAAATTGTTTTATTTAAAAATAAGCATCACTTCAAAAATAGTTTAAATTTATGATAACAGATGGCGCCGTAATGCATCTATATTTTAAACACGTAGATGTTCCCTCTTTCCAAGTTTACTCTTAGCTTAATATCATGAAAGATATATTTTTATTATCTATAGAATATTTAATTCTGTTATTCTATTACTCAAAGTCAATTTCTCATCTTGCGCCTTTCTTTTATAATCTATATTAATAAAATGCAAATTTCATAAGTGTTGTTCACTAAAAACTTTCGTTACAATGCATCAATTTCGACCAAATTTTCAACATTTATGTAAAACGAGATGGAGCAGGTTTTGCTTAACATCAAAATATATTTCCTAACATTAACATGCGTAACTTCGCTGTTATCGATTAAATACAAAAAAAAATCAACAGAGTTAATTTTATTTATATATAAATACAAAATTAAATTTCAACAGAGTTAATTTTTTTACATACTAGCTAATAATCTCAATCTAAAAAATATTCAAAACAAGCAATTTTAAGATAACACCATATGTAAAACAGTCGGCCAAGAAAACAAATAACGTGTAATCTTATCTTATATATAGATAATACCGTAACAGAGTTTTCCATTGTAAAGTCCTGAGCTATCTCCTCCGAAGATTCTGAACTACACATAACAATCTATATACCAATATTTTCGTTATTTTTTTCTTCGTGTCATAGGCCTGTTTTTATTTTCCTAATGTTAACAGTTATTTTTATTTTTTAATTTAATCTATTTTACAATCGTAGATTTTTTGCATTTATCATCATCAATTCTTTTGTTTACAATTGCGTAACTTTTATAGAGAGAAATAAAGAAATACATAATTGATTAGATACAAAAGTGTGAACCAGAAAGTCGATTTTTAAAAATGTTATTATTTAATATAAACTTATTTTAATTTAATTTTGAAATGAAAAGGTAGTGTAAAAGTGTATATGAGGTTAGATTCAAATAGGTTTAATTATGTTAGTTTAATCGCTAAATAAGGTTAGTTTTAGATAAGTTGAATTAGGTTAGTTTCAGATAATTAAAAAAAAATAATGTTCGTTTTTAGAAAAATAATTCGCAATAGTAAGTATATATATTAATATAAAAGATCGAAATGTAAAAATCACTATGTCCAAAATCTTCGCTTTAACTCGTGTAAAACGGCTCGAAGGTACGGCGGTGTCAACGTACAGCGCCGCCTGCCAAAGTTACCCTTTTCTGGGAACTCACCAGGTTATATTATTTTTCGAATTGTAGATTGAATTATTACTTTTATTCTATCTTTTATAAGTGTTTGTTATAGTTTTTCATTTGAATTTAGCACAATTTTTGTATCTGGTTATCTTTTTTGGCATCTTTTTTTTCTCATTAATAAGACCTAATCCAAATAATTTAATAGTGTGTGACTTTTTTTTTAATTAAATTATTTGGATTAGGTCTTATTTTCTTTTATTAATTTGTTATAGTTTTTCATTTGAATTTAGCTCCATTTTTGTGTCTGTCTTATTTTTTCTTCTCATAAATAGGCTGATGCTGTATTTGTGTACTCAATTGTTGCTTTTTTTTTATTAAATTATTTGGATTAGGTCTTATTTTCTTTTATTAATTTGTTATAGTTTTTCATTTGAATTTAGCTCCATTTTTGTGTCTGTCTTTTTTTTTCATCTCATAAATAGGCTGATGCTGTATTTGTGTACTCAATTGTTGCTTTTTGTGTCTGGTTTCTTTTTTGCAGTATTTTTTTTGAATCCTTTTTTTTTCATCAATTGTTTCCTCACATGCTTGGAATTTTCTTTTTATGCCTGTCCTGGCTTTCAGTTTTATAGATTTCCTCTGCTTGGTTCTTATTTTACCTTTTTTTTTTTGAGCGTCTTCTGTCATGCCTCGGAAAGGCCGTGGAAGACTCACTCCCCTGACCGCTAGGCTATTTCTCTTGTTTACTTTTTTACCAATGCCTATAATTTTTCACCTGAAAGATTTTTTTTATTTGTTATTCAATAAACTATTATCACTTATTTTTGGTCTTCTTTTTATTTACTTATTTTACTGGGGGTTGGTGGAAGGATGGTCTAAGCCGTTGGTTCGGCTCGAAGGTACGGCGGTGTCAACGTACAGCGCCGCCTACCAAAGTTAACCTTTTCTGGGAACTCACCAGGTTATATTATTTTTCGAATTGTAGATTGAATTATTACTTTTATTCTATCTTTTATAAGTGTTTGTTATAGTTTTTCATTTGAATTTAGCACAATTTTTGTATCTTTTTTGGCATCTTTTTTTTCTCATTAATAAGACCTAATCCAAATAATTTAATAGTGTGTGACTTTTTTTTTAATTAAATTATTTGGATTAGGTCTTATTTTCTTTTATTAATTTGTTATAGTTTTTCATTTGAATTTAGCTCCATTTTTGTGTCTGTCTTTTTTTTTCTTCTCATAAATAGGCTGATGCTGTATTTGTGTACTCAATTGTTGCTTTTTTTTTATTAAATTATTTGGATTAGGTCTTATTTTCTTTTATTAATTTGTTATAGTTTTTCATTTGAATTTAGCTCCATTTTTGTGTCTGTCTTTTTTTTTCATCTCATAAATAGGCTGATGCTGTATTTGTGTACTCAATTGTTGCTTTTTGTGTCTGGTTTCTTTTTTGCAGTATTTTTTTTGAATCCTTTTTTTTTCCATCAATTGTTTCTTCACATGCTTGGAATTTTCTTTTTATGCCTGTCCTGGCTTTCAGTTTTATAGATTTCCTCTGCTTGGTTCTTATTTTACCTTTTTTTTTTTAGCGTCTTCTGTCATGCCTCGGAAAGGCCGTGGAAGACTCACTCCCCTGACCGCTAGGCTATTTCTCTTGTTTACTTTTTTACCAATGCCTATAATTTTTCACCTGAAAGATTTTTTTTTATTTGTTATTCAATAAACTATTATCACTTATTTTTGGTCTTCTTTTTATTTACTTATTTTACTGGGGGTTGGTGGAAGGATGGTCTAAGCCGTTGGTTCGGCTCGAAGGTACGGCGGTGTCAACGTACAGCGCCGCCTACCAAAGTTAACCTTTTCTGGGAACTCACCAGGTTATATTATTTTTCGAATTGTAGATTGAATTATTACTTTTATTCTATCTTTTATAAGTGTTTGTTATAGTTTTTCATTTGAATTTAGCACAATTTTTGTATCTGGTTATCTTTTTTGGCATCTTTTTTTTCTCATTAATAAGACCTAATCCAAATAATTTAATAGTGTGTGACTTTTTTTTAATTAAATTATTTGGATTAGGTCTTATTTTCTTTTATTAATTTGTTATAGTTTTTCATTTGAATTTAGCTCCATTTTTGTGTCTGTCTTTTTTTTTCTTCTCATAAATAGGCTGATGCTGTATTTGTGTACTCAATTGTTGCTTTTTTTTTATTAAATTATTTGGATTAGGTCTTATTTTCTTTTATTAATTTGTTATAGTTTTTCATTTGAATTTAGCTCCATTTTTGTGTCTGTCTTTTTTTTTCATCTCATAAATAGGCTGATGCTGTATTTGTGTACTCAATTGTTGCTTTTTGTGTCTGGTTTCTTTTTTGCAGTATTTTTTTTGAATCCTTTTTTTTTCATCAATTGTTTCCTCACATGCTTGGAATTTTCTTTTTATGCCTGTCCTGGCTTTCAGTTTTATAGATTTCCTCTGCTTGGTTCTTATTTTACCTTTTTTTTTTTGAGCGTCTTCTGTCATGCCTCGGAAAGGCCGTGGAAGACTCACTCCCCTGACCGCTAGGCTATTTCTCTTGTTTACTTTTTTACCAATGCCTATAATTTTTCACCTGAAAGATTTTTTTTTATTTGTTATTCAATAAACTATTATCACTTATTTTTGGTCTTCTTTTTATTTACTTATTTTACTGGGGGTTGGTGGAAGGATGGTCTAAGCCGTTGGTTTTCGACCGCTACGACCCGGGTTCGATTCCCGCATTGGGCACTTTTTTCTGAAAAATAAAAAAAAAGCTCCAATGGCTTCTGATTCTTGCAAAAGTCCAACCCCACCAGCAAGCGCAAGTAATCAAACGGGGCTCTGGCACACTTGTACATGCAAAGTCGAACTGCTTTTCATACGTGTACCATTTTCAAAGACCCTGCTTAGGATTAAAACTTCTCAGAAGCATAACAATAGTACCAACCTAGAGGTTAACTGGTGTGGATGCATTCCTCTGGGAGTAAGACTATTGAGAAATTCAGTAGGGAGTTATTTTGCTTCTCCGCATTCTAACACTCCAACTGTTAACACTGTGGAAACACTGACTCATGTTTGGTAAGCAATTTCAGGGAAGAAACTATAGACATTGGATTAAATAAATTATTAATTAAATTGCATTAAATAAAAATTATTAGATTTAAATAAATATTATTCGAGTGAAAAAAAAAAGAAAAAATTAACAAATTAGAAAATAAAATTTCGAAAAATACAACTATATTGCAGATAAGATAAGAGGACCTTATTAAAAAAGAAATAAACAAACTGTAATTCGACACTATCGATAATTCGACACTTTCGATAATTCGACACTTTCGCTAATTCGACCATTTTAAAAATCAAATTTACAAGGTTGATTGTTGTTTAAATACAACTTTGATTTTGCATGCATAAACACAGGCTCTTGTAGCAAGAACCCAACTTTAGTGAAAACTGATGCCTCTTCAGAATGAATGGAAGACTGAAATCTGAAGGAGCAGAAGATATGGGTCATCTTTACATGTATGCTATCCAATGTTCGCACACTTGAAAAAGCTACATATAAAGTTGTCCGTGCGTAAACACAGGCTCTTGTAGCCAAGGTTTGGCCTTGAGCCTTATTTATAGTCATAGCAAAAGCCAACCTTAGTGAAAACTAACGCCTCTCTAGAATGAAGCGAAGGTTGGTATCCGAAGGGGCCAAAGATATTTCAGACACTATACAGTGTGTTCAACTTTGGGCACTGTCAGTATATGTGCTTCAAGGACATGAGAGCACATGCGCTGAAACACCATACGTGTTCCATCGCAAAGATCCTAAAGGCATTGGTGAAAGTATAAATAAATATTTTGGAAATGAAAAAAAAATACATATATATAAGAAAATAAATTGGAATAAAAATTTACAAACTATATTTCAGAGTGGATACATATTTGAAAGGAAAAAAAAAAAAGAAAATTGCAAACAACAAAACTATATTACAGATATGACATGAAAACTAACGCCTCTCTAGAATGAAGCGAAGGTTGGTATCCGAAGGGGCCAAAGATATTTCAGACACTATACAGTGTGTTCAACTTTGGGCACTGTCAGTATATGTGCTTCAAGGACATGAGAGCACATGCGCTGAAACACCATACGCGTTCCATCGCAAAGATCCTAAAGGCATTGGTGAAAGTATAAATGACCCATATATTCTGCTCCTTCAGATTTCAGTCTTCCATTCATTCTGAAGAGGCATCAGTTTTCACTAAAGTTTGCTTTTGCTATGACTATGAATAATATTTGGGTTCTTGCTACAAGAGCCTGTGTTTATGCATGCAAAAGCAAAGTTGTATTTAAACAACAATCAACCTTGTAAATTTGATTTTTAAAATGGTCGAATTATCGAAAGTGTCGAATTATCGAAAGTGTCGAATTATCGAGTGTCGAATTACAGTTTGTTTATGTATTTTTAATAAGGTCCTCTTATCTTATCTGCAATATAGTTGTATTTTTCGAAATTTTATTTTCTAATTTGTTAATTTCTTTCTTTTTTTTTCACTCTAATAATATTTATTTAAATCTAATAATTTTTATTTAATGCAATTTAATTAATAATTTATTTAATCCAATGTCTATAGTTTCTTCCCTGAAATTGCTTACCAAACATGAGTCAGTGTTTCCACAGTGTTAACAGTTGGAGTGTTAGAATGCGGAGAAGCAAAATAACTCCCTACTGAATTTCTCAATAGTCTCACTCCCAGAGGAATGCATCCACACCAGTTAACCTCTAGGTTGGTACTATTGTTATGCTTCTGAGAAGTTTTAATCCTAAGCAGGGTCTTTGAAAATGGTATACGTATGGTGATACAGTGCATGTGCTCTCATGTCCTTAAAGTAGTGTAGTTCTGTTGTTTGCAATTTCATTTTCTGATTTGTTAAAATTTTTCTTCTATAGTTTCTCACCTGCGGGTCCTTCGGGTAAACCCGGGGCGTTGCCCGGGTCACTCGGCTAGTATATATATAATATAATATATATAATATAACGGTATAATAACGGTATAAAGAAATAATGAGCCTATCGTTCAAATTTATAATTGTAACGAATAGTATTTTAATTAAAACATTTTAAAAACACACAGTTTGGAACGGGACGTTTCACAAGAGTGACATCCATGGCGCCAATTTATAATTGTAACGAATAGTATTTGAATTAAAACATTTTAAAAATATATACGCACTCGGGTAAAACCCGGGCGTTGCCCGGGCCATTCGTCTAGTATGTAAATAAGATTGTTTTTTTATATCAATACTTTCTTAAGCTTTTTTCCCCAAGAAATCCCTAAATACTTTCGTCCAAATTTTTATAATACTCAATTTTTTACAAACCACGGAAATTTTAAAAGTTTTTTTAAATAGAATAAAGGCAGTGGAGGATTCAAGTTGCTTTTGTGGTATTGAGGAACAAACCTCAAGACATCTACTGATCGATTGCCCAGCATTTCAAGATTATAGAATGAAGAATGAACTAGTTGTTTGTGAACTTAACGATTTGATTTCCGATAAAAATCATATTTAAAGTTCAATTCATTTTGTAAATACATTCTAAACTTTCTATAAAATCTGGATCTCTAATGTTTTCATGCGTTGAATAATGTAAATAACTTATGTGAATAAACTTTTCTCCTTGTTTGGCGCAAGTATCCCTTGCGGGATATAGCGCTTTGGAAATAAAATAATTGTAATTGTAATATCAAAATAAATTATCAAAATATAATGAGAGACGATTGAAGAGAGTGTCTTATAAGAATTTTATTCGCAAGCTTTCAGAGAGATGTCCTTCTACAGGCTTACACTGATCTATTGTAATCTATAGGGTCATTGTAAAGCCTGTAGAAGGACGCATGCATCCGAAAGCTTGCGAATAAAATTCGTATAAGAAACTCCTCTTCAATTGTCATTTTGCTATTTTTATTCGAAGAGATCAATTTTGTCAAACTAAATTGTCATCCTTACGTTTGTTCTGCGTGACAATATTCTGCTCGTGAAAGAGTGATAGCCAGAAAGTTCGAAAGTATTTTAAAAAATAAATTAATTGTGAACGTTTTTTTTTTTAAATCTTCTTTGTAATATGGAAATTTTCTGATATATTAAACAAGAGATCTTGTTTAGTGGGGTCGGTGTAAGGCTGGTTAAACCGTTTGGTTTTCGACCACTACGACCCGGGTTCGATTCCCGCATTGGACACTTTTTTCTGTTAAAAAAAATTCTCCAATGGCTCCTGATTCTTGCAAAAGTCCAACCCTCTACCAGCGAGTGGAAGTAACCAAACGGGGCTCTGGCACATTTGTAAATGCAAAGTCGAACTGCTTTTCACATGTGTAGACATGTGGTGGGCTTACAGTAAAAGCAGTCGCTAACTACCCACCATGATTATCATGGCCTGTACCACGTGTACTAGGGATAAGCAAGAAAAAAAAAAAAGATCTTGTTCCAAAATCACTTTATTAGGTATCGCTCAACAAGAGCAATCTAGTTTATGATAATTACAACAATGTATAATATGTGAAGTTTATTTGCATATTAAACATAATGTTAACACGGGATTCAATCCCGGTTCATGACTATCGGGAATCGAGGGTGTTACCCACTTGTCCTTTCAAGTAGAAATGTTGAAGATAGAGTTCATATGTTTAATAATAGAGCGTATCTTTTGCATTTAACGGGAAATTAGTATTTTCATCAATAAAAATTTGACCAAGAGTCCATACTTGAACAACAATACAGAGGCGTGCGTATGATTCGTAAATTGCTTTTAAAAAGAGAAAGATCCAGATTCTCGAAATATCTCGCGTTTACTTTGGGATAAAAATGCTTTTTTATTCGATCAAACACTAAATATATTGTACAATATAATATAATGCGGCCCATGATTGTAAAACGACATTTGAAATACTATCCCGCATGTGTTTCTTTTCAACGAAAAATCAAAATTTATTTAAAGGAGAAATAACGATTATTTCTAACCTTTTGGATTTTAGCCTAGTGGACATGGCATCTGCCCGGTAAGCGGAACACTGTGGGTTCGATTCCCATCCCTGAACACTTTTATTTTTCCGTTTATCATTACTCTTCACAATTCATCCTTTCATACCTCATCCAAAAGGTTAGAAATAGTCGTTATTCCTCCTTGAAATAAATTTTGATTTTTCGTTGAAAAGAAACACATGCGGGATAGTATTTCAAATGTTGTTTTACTAAATATATTATGTTTATCATTAAGTAGAAATGTTCTCTAAAATCTCAAAAATGTAAACAAAGACTGACCTACTTTGGACATATTGGGAGATCAAATGGTTCAGAAAAGAAGTTGATGTTGGGAAGATGTAAAGGAAGAGACCTGCAATAAGCTGGATAGAAGGGATCAAGATGAGAAGGACCTAGAAAGTAACTAGATGAACTGCGAGTAATGGTCATTAACAGATCAAATTGAACATATTTGTCCATATAGTTACCAAAAGTAGACTTTATGGACGCTAAAAAACAAGAAGTAAACATGTTACCACTATTGGGGTCGAATTCAAACATTCTTATCTGGAAAAGAAAGACACTTTCCATTTTCTACTAGACCTTTTCTCAGTAGAACACTAATGTTGAAAGCCAGTGTTGTATTTTTTTATTTTTGTATTTTGATTTGTTTATGTATGTTATATTTAAAAATATTAGATTAATTTAATATTGCTAATTATCTATTAGCTATAAGCTTATGTCCATAGTTTTCTTGAAAACCATTTCTGAGATTTCACCCTTCAGTGCTGCGTATATAAGCAGAATCGTCCAATACAGTATTAGAGCTCTGAGAAGCGGTCTGGTGGATTAAATTGGCGAAACCGCAGGGAGGGTTCACCACTGATGAGCCAAGCCCTCCCAATATATTGTTTCATCGCAATAAGGACAGTAAAAGTTTGTATTATGTATAAAAGAAACATTCGTGCTTTTAGATCCTTTCATTTTATATGTATAGATGGCGCGTTATTGCTTTGTGTTAATTATATATATTTTTAAATTTGCTTGCGGATGTAAATTTAGAATTTCGTTGATTTGCATAGAAATGTTCTTTTTATTTCTTACTAGCCGAATGCCCCGGGCAACGCCCGGGTTTTACCCGATTAAATGCTTTTATTCAAATACTATTCGTTACAATTATAAATTGGCTCCGTGGATGTCATTCTTGTATAATATATAAATGAGTTTAAAAAAAAAAAATGCATCGGCCGAGAATCGAACACGGGCCGGCCGCGTGGCAGGCGAGCATTCTACCACTGAACCACCGATGGTTATAAAAAATAGCCATATTTGGGTATTTATTTCATTCACAAAAGCAAACGGTGACAGAATTGAGTAAGAAAGAATTGATTATGACGCTGATAACTGTATATTTCAATTTAATCGGTGTAGATAGTTTTAGTTGAGAATTTAAAGTCATGTAGTTCAGTCGCTCTGTGGTTGTTGCTAAGTTTTGATATAGGCTTCCTTCTTGAGCAACACGTGAACACAACCTCTGGAAAGTTGAGTGCGTATTGCATTGATCTACGCGGTCGCAAAGACTAAAAAAAAAAGGAATTTTTTTCTTTATTGTGAAAAACAAGAATAAAAAGAGTTCTGTGTGGTATGTGAATAAGAAGGTGGATGGTCTATGCAAATCAGGAAGGAGAATGACGCTCATAGAATGAGGCGGCCATGTTTGTAGAAGAAAGAGGCCCTCACACAACTGTTCCAGTGGCAGAACTAGCATCACTTCCTGTACGTGCTTGGATTTCTAATGAACTTCCGGGTTGTTTGGCTTCAATATGTTCTATACTGATGTCTGTCATCACTGAATGTAGTTGCTAACTCTGATAGAGCTTCTAATTTATATCAAATTTATCTCACACAGCTGTGCCTTGCTAGAATTACTTGTTATTACAAGGTACGATTAAAAAGTAATCGAACTTTTAAAAAATATATATGTTATATAATAACAAATGAAATTTTCTGCTTGAATTTAGATCATGTTGAGGATTATGGTAATGCAGTCGTGGCAAAAATATTTAAAAGAGTTTTGATTAGTGATTTCTTTGAGCTTAAGGACTATATAAAAAAAAAACATAATTTGGTACTGCCTGGCTTAAGGCGTAAGAATAAAAAAAATGAATAAATTATTTACATAATGTACAAAAGGTTTGAACCGGCCATCGGGAAAGAACAACAACGAGTTTTTATAGGGGAAGCATGTCCTCTGGCGGTCGATTTAACAGAGTATTTGGATCTATGAAATATAATTTTTTTTTAAATAGAATAATATTTTAATATAATATATATAAATGTTAACTCATTTTATTCATCAAAAATTTCAAAATAGGACCCTCCATTATCAATACCTTTTATCTAGCGCGCGCGGTCAAAAAGATGTTTAAAAACTGTTTCATAGTCCATTTTTCTGAGCTTGTTTATTTCAGCCGTCGCATTTTCAATAACCTCTTTAGATGACGAAAAGCGTCTATTTTTTTAACGCTAGTTTAAGCTTAGGAAAATAAAAAAAAATCACAAGAGGAGAGAGGTCTGGGGAATAAGGGGGATTTAATAAAACAGTCACACACTGAGTGCATAACTAAATAAACAATAATCAAGTTGGCTCTATGGGCAGGAGCGTTGTCATGAAGCAACTTCCATTGTTGTGACTGAAAGAGATGGTTCTTTTTCCTTCGTATTGAATGCCTAAGACGCACAATTATTTCTTTGTATGTGTTTTTATTGATAGAATTTCATTCTAGAATAAACTCATAATGTAAAACTCCTTGATAGTCAAAAAATAATAAGCATCACGTTTTCCCCTTTGATCGGTCAAGACGAACTTTTTACTTTCTTAGTGTGTCATTCAAGTGATTGTTACTTTGTTTGTGGATCATAGAGATAACACCAAGTTTCATCTCCAGCTATCATTGATGTTTTAACTTCGGTTATTAATTACACTTTCAATTAAACCACTACAATTTTATAATCTGTTCTGTTTTTTGTTGTTATGCGGTTAGATGTCGTGGAATAAGGTAACAACAAAGTTCTTCATGTTTAAATGCTCATGAATAATGCTTTGGCAGTTACCATATGGAATTCCAACTATTTACGCCATCGTTTCAATAGTTATTTTTTCTATCAGAATAAATACAAATTACTAACCTGCTGGATGCTGTGCTCACTCATCTAAATAGAGGGACGTCCTGACCTCGGATCATCCTCGATATTCTAACAGCCATATTTAAATCTACTGTACCAGAAAGGTAATCGAGTTTTTGAAATGTTTTCATATCCATACGCTTCCTTCAACAATTTTAATGCTTCTTAGTAAAAGATTTATTTAATTTAAAACAAAGTTTTATGTTAGTTCTTTATCTAAAAGCGCCGACATTATAAAATCCAACGCGAGTGATAAAACAAAGAACCTTTAGAGTAGAAGGTAGTGTAAACATGTGATATACCTAGCTAGGTAGATAGATAGGTAGATGGTACTTACTTGCAGAGATAGGTGGAGTCGGACCGGGTGAAGTCTGATCGCGGTCTGTTCATCTGGTCATTGAGGTTCTTCTCACAGCGGCGCAGAGAGTCGTAGTTGCACCGCCGCTGGGCCCAGCCTGGGGACATCGTAGGGTTGGTTAGACTGCTTGGTGGATTTCTTGGAGGGATGGTGGGATTTTTGGAAGGGTGTAAGGATTCTTGTAGGGGTGGGATTCTTAGAGGAGTGTAGGGATTCTTGGAGGGGTGGGATTCTTAGAAGAGTGTAGGGATTCTAGGAGGGTATGTATAGGGATTCTTCGAGGGTAGGAAATTTTGGAGAGGTGGGATTCTTGGAAGGATAGGGATTCTTGGAGATATAGAGATTCTCGGAGAAGTGTAGGGATTCTTCGAGTGCAGGGACTTTTGGAGAGGTAGGGATTCTTGGAGTGATAGGGATTCTTGGAGAGATATATTCTTGGAGGAATAGGGATTCTTGCAGGGTATGTATAGGGATTCTTCAGGGTAGGGACTTTTGGAGAGGTAGGGATTCTTGGAGGGATAGGGATTCTTGGAGATATAGAGATCTTTGGAGAAGTGTAGGGATTCTTGGAGAGTGTGTGTAGGGTTTCATGGAAGGGTAGGGATTCTTGGATATTTTTGTGAGAAATGGGGATTTTATTGGTAACATAAATTCGTGGAGTGTAAGAATATATATATAGGGTATATATTTATATAGATGGCATTCTTGGTGGGATTGACCTTTTGGGGAAAAGGTATTCTTAGAGGAGTGGGGAGTATAGGAAGGATGGGATTCTTGGTGAGATGGAATTCTTTAAGGAATGATATTATTAGGAAGTTACATTTTGGATTGATACTGATTCATGTAAAGAGATGGAACAAAATGGACAATTTTCTTTTATATTTTTAGTTAGAATTTAAAGAGATATTAACTTAGTGGTTTGACTCGGATATTGGAACGTAAATGGTATATTGGCCGCAAACATTCTTGTTTGAAAAATATTTTAGAAGAGCAAAAATTCTTTATACATACATTTATATGAAAAAATGAAAGAAAAAATAAAAGATAAAAAGGTCAGGTGTTGATATTAAAAATAAAAATGGCATATCCTGACCAAGAGCGCATGTGCTTTACAGAAGGCAGAGCGCCATCTGGTGGAACAGAAATCAACTAAACATTGATTTAGCCTGTTTCCTGATATTTGGTCCACCTAATTTCTTTGATTTTTCTTGATTTATCAAGAAATTGGGTTAGCCAAATATCAGGGAACAGACTAAATCAATGTTTAGTTGATTTCTGTTCCACCAGATGGCGCTCTGTCTTCTGTAAAGCACATGTGCTCCTGGTCAGGATATGCCATTTTCATTTTTGATACATTTATATATCTAAATAAATATTTTATTCATTATTCATATATATTCGACGGGTATAAAAGCTTGTTTCTCTCTTAATTAAAATATAAGAAAATAATATATAGATAACAAATCACACAACATTTCTCAATTTCGAAGAATTGTAAAATGTTCTAACTATTTGCATAATATCTAAATGAGCACAAATAAATATATGTATATATAGAATAAGATGTATATAAACAAATTCTTGTAAAAACAAGGATACAACGTAAAGACACAAACATTAATACGATAACTAAATCGAATAAACGAAGAAACAATTAAGGTCGCCATTTTATTGATGTTTATTTAGCACGCCATGTAATATTTACATAGCAGTAGATCACGCAAATTAGTACTAATGATAAATCATGCAATCGATTATATTATTTAAAAAGAGCAGGCTATAACTTTCTTTTAATCCTTCAAATATAATATTACTATAATATAGGTATATGTTGTAATATATTCCATTATATATCTATGTCTCCATGTGTTGTATAGATGTAGTGTAATTGCCAAGGTAACAAATAAAATTTCTAGTGAGTGACAGTCGACGCCTGTAGGAGGAAAAAGGTCCGAAAAACAAGTCGGGTTCCCAGGTATGCCCCTTTCTTACTCAAACAGATCAGTCCGCTTTGAGACACGATTATTGACAGACCCCTCTAGACAGTTCTCCCCTGACCGGTGTCGGCTTCACTTGCTCTCTCGCCATCTTTGTGGTGACATCCAACATGTCTCGTCCTTTTGTGTAATCCCAATCACGCCTGAACCCACTCTAATCATTGTGGCCACCATGACTGCAACCAACATGACACACTACAGTCATCCTACAGCAACAACAACTAAATTTCTACATATATATATAAAGTTAAACGTTTGAACTTCAAAAAAATAACAATATCAAACTATTTATATACAAGCGATTCTATAATTAAATCTAGCTTTCTTTTTAAAAATACTAATACAGTAGAACTACCTCCCTGTAAAAGACAGTTGGATTGTTTTTGAAGACAACTCTCAGATTTATAAAATTAATTTATTAATCATTTTTAGATATAGAGAGAGAAACGAGTTAATTACCTCGTATTTAAGGCAACAAAAGAATAATCTAATTTACATACATCGTTCTAACCAGATTCAACTTGTGCAAAAACAGACGACAAAGAAAATAAACAAATTAATGGAAGAGGGTAAGTTCCTATTTTTTTACAAGCTTTCACACTCAGAGAATAATCATTTTATTGCTTCAAAGACACCTAATTACAGAGCGAAAGTGTCCTTTAGGAAAAGATATCCTCTTATTGTAGAGTTTCTAAATTGTAAAAATGGTAACTTTGCAAATTAAAACTGTCCTTTGTAGAGGTATCTGCTAAAGGGAAGTTCTACTGTATATATATATATATAATGATATTTTTCTTTATTCAATGAATTACATTGTATTAATTAATGAGAAAATTAATTGATTTATAAAAACAAAGTTTTAATAATGAAACTTTACGTTAACGTCACCAAATTAGAGCATTCAAATTATAATTAAATTCTTTCAAAGTGGCTATTCAAGATAACAGACGATTATATCTATATATAACACAATAGAGATAATTTTAGAATATATTTTTAAAGTCCTATTATTATATTTGACCAGTTTTGCAATATATTTAATAATGACACACAATGCCTATTAGAGATATAACAGAAAAAATACGAAGATGGAAACAATACAAAGCACTAAAAATAAAATAATAATTCTCTAAAATTTCCACAATGTTTACAAGAGGGAAAGAAAGCAGACGACCACGCCCAGTTAATCAAATCCAAAATGGCGGCCACCATCAATGACCTAGTGCCAGCGGCCTCAGCTAAAATAGCGAAACCTGTTGCGAGCCGGAAGTGGTGTGAGATGGTGAAAGTCTGCTGTGAATTTACAATAATAGAGAAATGGCCTTCCTACAATCTATTAAGGTAATTCTAAATTTCCTTTCTTTTGAATAATGGGAGGACAGGCATCTCTGATTTTTTGTAACTAATGATTCTTTTTTCTTAGCACTTCTTTCATTAGTTCTTCACGAGAATTCTTTGTTAGAATTTTATTATGAATTCTCTCTTAAGAAAGTGTGTCTAAAGGATTAATCTATTTTTAAAAATTATTAGAAAACTGTGAAATTTTTTAATGAAATTGAGTATAGAACGTGGAATTATTTCGTTCTGAAGAGGTTCGCTTTTGAGAGCTTTTGTTGTTGTTTTAACAGTTTTCTATATAGAAAGTGTTTTGTTATGAAGAGTTTTCTCATTATCTGTTGAATATAGAATAACTTTTGGTCTTTGATTGTAACTAGTGTCATTATGTAAGTATTGTATCTTTGTAATTTAGATTATGGAAAAGGTTTCGTCTCTATTTTAAATTTACAAAAAATAGCAAAATTTTCAAATTTGACAAGCCAAAAAGAAAAATATATTGAGATTAAATCTTCATTCCTCCTACCCACATATTCTCGTGTCCAGTAATGGCTGCAGTCAGGAGAAAATTGACATGGACCCAGAACAGCAGCTTTACATTCCCAAGATAGAGGACATTGTGACTGCTGTGATAGAGATGTATGGAGACATCTGAGGCTCTTCATTGGATACGAAAACAACAGAAAATTGACATGGACCCAGAACAGCAGCTTTACACACCCAAGATAGAGAACATTGCTGTGATAGAGATGTATGGAGAAATCTGAGGCTCTTCATTGGACACGACAACAACAGAAAATTGACATGGATCCAGAACAGCAGCTTTACATGCCCAAGATAGAGAACATTGCTGTGATAGAGATGTACGGAGTAATCTGAGGCTCTTCATTGGACACGAAAACAACAGAAAATTGACATGGATCCAGAACAGCAGCTTTACATGCCCAAGATAGAGAACATTGCGACTGCTGTGATAGAGATCTGTGATAGAGGAGACATCTGAGGCTCTTCATTGGACACGAAAACAACAGAAAATTGACATGGACCCAGAGCAGCAGCTTTACACACCCAAGATAGAGAACATTGCTGTGATGAAGATGTACCTAGACATCTGAGGCTCTTCATTGGACACGACAACAACAAATCTTTATTATTAACTGTTCGTATTAGGCTATCCCGAAAATGATACTTTATCCCCTATTTCAGCCTCAAATTGTGTTAATTTTACGTTTATTTCACGTTTATAACATTATTCTGCTTAGAATTTTCTTCACGTCAAGGCTTCAAAAAATTATTTTTTTGATAAGGAATTTTTATCATATACACATATTGTAGAAAAACATTTATTTTTATGAAGAAATTATTAATTTCTACTCTGCATACTCTCCTCATTGTCTCTCATGTAATTTATCAATTTTAGTTTGTGTCTTAAATAAATTACTAAGTCGGTCTGAAGTTTGTCTTTCCTAATTTTGTACGTGACAATATAGATAGAAATTTTGACGGTAGGATAATGATATATAAAACTAAAGGTAATCTCCCCCCGTCAAAACTAGATGCC